>NC_069404.1:87431868-87454368 GCF_026875155.1 Cherax quadricarinatus
CCTCCTCATCCGACGAGCCTCCTGCCACTCTATATTCTAGATGTGCCCTCAATTTCCATATTAGTATTTCCATTGCCCTGTGCACCTCAGGCTTTTTTTTTTTCCCCCCCCCACTGTAAGCAACTGCAACATGCAGGCACTGACCCCAAGGCTCTGGAATCTGCTCAACAGTTCCCTTTCTCACCGTCAGAATTCTCACTGTCGTAGCTGGGTTCTCCTCCGCCGGCAAGCCGTCCAGGAAGACTTAAGGTCATCTCCTGTAGGGGCGTAGATAACTCCTGGGGGCACCGTTCCTCTCCCACCCCCACAGCTGCTGCTCAACTCCCGGGCCCGTTGGCGGGGGAGTATCCGAAGCGCACTGGTAGTGTCCACACAATTCTCTAACACGCCCTCCACTTATTCCGTCCTGCCCAATTACCTTTGCCTGCTGCACTCAAATTCTTCGGCAGAGGTTCCGGCTGAGACTCCGTGGCTACTTGCCGCTCCCAAGGCCGCGGCGGCGCTGCTGCACTAGCCACATCCCGGCCGCCATGTGGTCAAAAGGCGCTGCACAGACGACACGTCTTTTCGTTAGTCCCCGCGTAGTCACGTACAGTGTGTCCTAAAATCCTCCAGGACAACATACGATGAATAGGTTCTTGCTTAAAGACATCTTGACGGTGTAAGATCCAGCCGGCAACGCTTCATAGATTCCCTCCGCCATCAGAACTAAAGTTATATGCATGCACCTCACCATATCTTTTAAATGTCCTCAGATAACTAAATCGTCCTGCCTCGAAAGGACGTTGCGGATCCTCACCCAGTTGTAGTATTTTGAGGCCATCCCCGCAGGCGACCTCCCAGACCAATGATACGGTGATGTTCTTCTCCTGGTACTGAGTCACCGGTCCTTTCATATATGCCTCCACAGTAGGCAAAACTTAAGAAAATTCGTGATGGATCCTAATTAAGTGCTATTCCGTGTAAGTCTCAAACTTCAATGCCAAACGTGTCCCGTATAATCGTTGGTAATAAAACAGAGCATTCGTAGGGTAAATGCCCTTTAACAAGGTCAACAAACACGGAGTATGTTCCCCCTTCCTCCTGCGTAGCTGGCAGCCATCTTGGTGAAAACAGGAAGTTGCGCACCAGAGAATGCAAGAGCTGTTTGCGCAGTGCGTCCACTCAGCCCGAAAGCGAAGAGGACAATGAAAGGGACAACTAAAGATAACCTGGTGAATGTGGATGATATATAAACATGTGCAAGTTAATAACTCATTAATTATAACAGAGACACACACAAAGCAGACAGTATCTACAGCGGTAATCACATGAATGGTAAACTTAGAAACAAAATTCAGGAACTTGAAAATTTAAAGAAATCCCTCAAAAATAGATGCAGGGCGATATCATTTAGAAACATACCTGGTTTGCTCAGAAACATCTAGACCACGTGGATCCAGCGAACACTAGACCACGTGGTCCAACCGTGCAGCTAGAACGCACAGGTGGCTCGCAAGCGTATAGCTAGACCACGTGGCCACCAACGAATATCTAAACCATGTGGCCCCAGCGTACAGCTAGACAATGTGGGCCCCACCTTACAGCCAGACCACGTGGCTCCAACGTAATAGCTAGAGCACGTGGCTCCAACGTATAGCTAGACCACGTGGCCCCAGCTACAGCTAGACCTCGTGGCCCCATCGTACAGCTAGACCTCACGTGCTCCAGCGTTACAGCTAGAACACTGGCTCCATGAACAGCTAAGACCACGGGCTAAAGCGTACAGGCTAAACCACGTGGTCCAGCGTACAGCTAGACCTCGTGGTTTCCAGCGTACACCTAGACCACGTGGCTCCAGCGACAGCTAACCACAATGGCCCACAGTACAGCCGTAGACCACGTGGCTACCAAGCGTACGCTAGACCACGTGGCTCCAGCCGTACAGCTTAAGCCACGGGCTCCAGCGTAACAGCCTAGACAGCGTGGCTATTTCCAGCGTACAGCTAACGCACTTGGCTCCAGCGATACAGCTAGACCACGTGGCTTCACGTAACAGCTAGACCACGTGGCTCCAAGGCGTACAGCAAGGCCACGTGGGGGGGCCCCAGGTACAGCTAGACCACGTGGCTCCAGCGTACCGCTAGACTCACGTGGCTCCAGCGTACAGCTAGACCACGTGGCTCCAGCGAACAGCTAGCCCACGGGGCTAAAGCGTACAGCTAAACCCACGTGGCATCCACGTACAGCTAGACTCGGTGGTTCCAGCGTACAGCAAGACCACTGCTCCAGCTTACAGCTAGACCACATGGCCCCAGCGTACAGCTAGACCACGTGGCTGTCCAGCGTACAGCTAGACCACGTGGCTCCAGCGTACAGCTAGAACCACGTGGCTCCAGCGTACAGCTAGCGCACGTGGCTCCACGTACAGCTAGACCACGTGATCCAGCGGGTACAGCGTAACCACGTGGTTAAAGCGTACAGCTAGACCACATTGCTAAAGCGTACAGCTAACCACGAGGCCCCACGTACAGCTAGACCACGTGCCCCGCGGTACAGCTAGAACACTGGCTCCAGCTACAGCTAGACACGTGGCTCCAGCGTACAGCTTTAGGGACCACGTGGCTGCCAGCGTACAGCTAGACCACGTGGGCTCCAGCGTACAGCTAGCCCACGAGGCTCCAGCGTACACTAGACCCACGTGGCTCAATAGCGTACAGCTAAACAACGTGCTTAAAGCGTACAGCTAGACCACGTGGCTCCAGCGTACAGCTAACCCACGTGGCTCCAGTGTACAGTTAGACCACGAGGCTCCAGGGTCAGGCTAGACCACGTGGCACCAGCGATACAACTAGACCACGTGGCTCCAGCGTACAGTAGACCACGTGGCTAAAGCGTACAGCTAGACCACGTTGCCTAAAGCGTACAGGATAGACCACGTGGCTACCAGCGTACAGCTAGCCCACGTGCTCCATCTGTACAGTCTAGACCACGTGGCTAACCGTACAGCTAACCAACGTGGCAAAAGCGTACAGCTATGACCACGTGGGCTCCAGCTACACTAGACCACGTGGCTCCAGGTACAGCTAGACCACGTGCTACCAGGGTACAGCTTAGCCACAGGCTCCCAGCGTACAGCTAGACCCCCGTGGGGCAAAGCGTACATCTAGAACCACGTGGCTCCAGCGTACAGCTAGGACCACGGTCCCCCTCGTACACCTAGGACCACGAGGTCCCAAGCGAGACAGCTAGACCACGTGGCTCCAGCGTACAACTAACCACGTGGCTCCAGCGAACAGCTAGACCACGTGGCTCCAGCGTACAGCTAGACCACGTTGGCTAAAGCGTACAGCTAGACCACGTGGCTAAAGCGACAGCTAACCACTGGCTCCAAGCGTAGAGCTAACCACGTGGCTCCAGTGTACAGTTATACTCACGTGGCTCCAACGTACAGCAAGACAGGTGGGCTCCAGCAACAGCTAGACCAAGTGGCTCCAGCGTACAGCTAGACCACGTGGTTCCAGCGTACAGCTAGACCACGTGGCTAAATCGTACAGCTAGACCACGTGGCTCCAGCGTACAGCTAGACCACGTGGCTAAAGCGTACAGCTAGACCACGTGGCTCCAACGTACAGCTAGACCACGTGGCTCCAGCGTACAGCTAGCCCACGTGGCTCCAGCGCACAGCTAGACCACGTGGCTCCAGCGTACAGCTAAACCACGTGGCTAAAGCGTACAGCTAGACCACGTGGCCCCAGCGTACAGCTAGACCACGTGGCTCCAGCGTACAGCTAGACCACGTGGCTCCAGCGTACAGCTAGACCACGTGGCTAAAGCGTACATCTAGACCACGTGGCTACAGCGTACAGCTAGACCACGTGGCTCCAGCGTACAGCTAGACCACGTGGCTCCAGCGTACAGCTAGACCACGTGGCTCCAGCGTACAGCTAGACCACGTGGCTAAAGCGTACAGCTAGACCACGTGGCTAAAGCGTACAGCTAGACCACGTGGCTCCAGCGTACAGCTAGACCACGTGGCTCCAGTGTACAGCTAGACCACGTGGCTCCAATGTACAGCTAGACCACGTGGCTCCAGCGTAGAGCTAGACCACGTGGCTCCAGCGTACAGCTAGACCACGTGGCCCCAGCGTACAGCTAGACCACGTGGCTCCAACGAACAGCTAGACCACGTGGCTCCAGCGTACAGCTAGACCACGTGGCTCCAGTGTACAGCTAGAACACGTGGCTCCAACGTACAGCTAGACCACGTGGCTCCAACATACAGCTAGAGCACGTGGCTCCAGCGTACAGCTAGACCACGTGGCTCCAGTGTACAGCTAGACCACGTGGCTCCAGCGTACAGCTAGACCACGTGGCTCCAGTTTTACAGCTAGACCACGTGGCTCCAACGTACGGCTAGACCACGGGCTCCAGCGTACAGCTAGCCCACGTGGCTCCAGCGTACAGCTAGACTACGTGGCTCCAGCGTACAGCTAGACCACGTGGCTAAAGCGTACAGCTAGACCACGTGGCTCCAGCGTACAGCTAGACCACGTGGCTCCAGCGTACAGCTAGACTACGTGGCTCCAGCGTACAGCTAGACCACGTGGCTAAAGCGTACAGCTAGACCACGTGGCTCCAGCGTACAGCTAGACCACGTGGCTCCAGCGTACAGCTAGACCACGTGGCTCCAGCGTACAGGTAGACCACGTGGCTCCAGTGTGCAGCTAGAACACGTGGCTCCAACGTACAGCTAGACCACGTGGTTCCAACGTACAGCTAGAACACGTGGCTCCAACGTACAGCTAGACCACGTGGCTCCAGTGTACAGCTAGACCACGTGGCTCCAACGTAGAGCTAGACCACGGGGCTCCAGCGTACAGCTAGACCACGTGGCTCCAGCGTACAGCTAGACTACGTGGCTCCAGCGTACAGCTAGACCACGTGGCTAAAGCGAACAGCTAGACCACGTGGCTCCAGCGTACAGCTAGACCTCGTGGCTCCGGCGTACAGCTAGACCACGTGGCTCCAGTGTACAGCTAGACCACGTGGCTCCAACGTACAGCTAGACCACGTGGCTCCAACGTACAGCTAGAGCACGTGGCTCCAGCGTACAGCTAGACCACGTATCTCCAGTGTACAGCTAGACCACGTGGCTCCAACGTACAGCTAGACCACGTGGCTCCAACGAACAGCTAGACCACGTGACTCCAGCGTACAGCTAGACCACGTGGCTCCAACGTACAGCTAGACCACGTGGCTCCTACGTACAGCTAGACCACGTGGCTCCAGTGTACAGCTAGACAAAGTGGCTCCAACGTACAGCTAGACCACGTGGCTCCAACGTACAGCTAGACCACGTGGCTCCAGCGTACAGCTAGACCACGTGGCTCCAACGTACAGCTAGACCACGTGGCTCCAACGTACAGCTAGACCACGTGGCTCCAGCGTACAGCTAGACCACGTGGCTCCACTGTACTGCTAGACCACGTGGCTCCAACGTACAGCTAGACCACGTGGCTCCAACGTACAGCTAGACCACGTGGCTCCAGCGTACAGCTAGACCACGTGGCTCCACTGTACAGCTAGACCACGTGGCTCCAACGTACAGCTAGACCATGTGGCTCCAGTGTACAGCTAGACCACGTGGCTCCAGTGTACAGCTAGACCACGTGGCTCCAGTGTACAGCTAGACCACGTGGCTCCAGTGTACAGCTAGACCACGTGGCTCCAGTGTACAGCTAGACCACGTGGCTCCAGTGTACAGCTAGACCACGTGGCTCCAGCGTACAGCTAGACCACGTGGCTCCAGTGTACAGCTAGACCACGTGGCCCCAGTGTACAACAGTCAGTACTAAGTAGAATGAATTATGAGAAGTTGAAGAAATTTAAGATGATAACTTTGCCGGAAAACATAACTAATAGAAACTAATGAATCGGCGTAATAAGTTTTAGGAAGTGATAAGCGTTGACGGGGATAGACTGAGTAAAGAGGACCAGGCTGAAGGAAAAGTAGACAGGAGCTGCCAAAATGAGAGTGGAATGTTAGGAAGCATTGCTAAAGTCTGTGTATGTTAAAATGAAACGGGAAGATAAGTGGTCAGACGCAAATTTAATTATCAGTTTTAACAGTAAATATAAGAGAGTCAAAGGCAGCCCCCATCCTCCCCAAACACACACACACACACACACACACACCACACACCCCACACACACACACACACCACACACACACACACAACACACACACACACCCCACACACACACACATACACACACACACAGGAGGAAGACAACAGTCAAAGACCAGGTGATCAGATTAAGGACAGAAGGTGGAGAACTCACAAGAAATGATCAGGAGGTATGTGAGGAGCTGAACAGGAGATTTAAGGAAGTTTTTACAGTAGAGAAAGGAAAGGCTGTGGGAAGACAGCACAGAAGGGAACACCAAGAGGGAATATACCAACCAGTGTTGGATGACATACGAACAACTGAGGAGGAGGTGAAGAAGCTCTTAAGTGACCTTGACACCTCAAAGGCGATGGGACCGGACAACATCTCCCCATGGGTCCTTAGAGAAGGAGCAGAGATGCTGTGCGTGCCTCTAACCACAATCTTCAACACATCCCTTGAAACTGGGCAACTACCTGAGAAATGGAAGACAGCTAATGTAGTCCCCATATTTAAGAAAGGAAACAGAAACGAGGCACTAAACTACAGACCTGTGTCTCTGACATGTATTGTGTGCAAAGTCATGGAGAAGATTATCAGGAGGAGAGTGGTCGAACACCTGGAAAGGAACAAGATTATAAATGAAAACCAGCATGGGTTCATGGAAGGCAAATCTTGTATCACAAACCTCCTGGAGTTTTATGACAAGGTAACAGAAGTAAGACACGAGAGAGAGGGGTGGGTAGATTGCGTTTTCCTAGACTGCAGGAAGGCCTTTGACACAGTTCCCCACAAGAGATTAGTGCAGAAGCTGGAGGATCAGGCGCACGTAAAAAGGGAGAGCACTGCAATGGATAAGGGAATACCTGACAGGGAGGCAGCAACGAGTCATGGTACGTGAAGAGTTATCACAGTGGGCGCCTGTTACGAGCGGGGTCCCACAGGGTTCATTTCTAGGACCAGTGCTATTTTTGATATATGTGAACAACATGATGGAAGGAATAGACTCTGAAGTGTCCCTGTTCGCAGATGACGTGAAGTTGATGAGAAGAATTAAATCGGACGAGGATGAGGCAGGACTGCAAAGAGACCTGGAGAGGCTGGACATGTGGTCCAGTAACTGGCTTCTAGAATTCAATCCAGCCAAATGCAAAGTCATGAAGATTGGGGAGGGGCAAAGAAGACCGCAGACAGAGTATAGGCTAGGTGGACAAAGACTACAGACCTCACTCAGGGAGAAAGACCTTGGGGTGACCATAACACCGAGCACATCACCGGAGGCACACATCAACCAAATAACCGCTGCAGCATACGGGCGCCTGGCAAACCTGAGAATAGCGTTCCGATACCTTAATAAGGAATCGTTCAAGACACTGTACACTGTGTATGTTAGGCCCATACTGGAGTATGCAGCACCAGTCGGAACCCACACCGGGTTTCAAGCACGTCAAAAAATTTAAAAAAAATTAGGGAAGGGTTTTTTGCAAAAAAGGCTAGTCCCAGAGCCAAGGGGAATGTCGTACGGGGGAAAGGTTAAGGGAAATGGGATTTAAAGACACGGGAGGACAAAAGGGTCAGGGGAGGAAAGATAACGACATACAAATACTGGGGGGAAAAACCCAAGGTGGCAGAGATGGGGTTTTCCAGGAGGGGACACAGGAAAAGGGGTTCCCACAACTGGAAGCGAAGACCGAGGGGAAAGGGGAAACTTTAAGGAAAGTATTTCTTCGTCATAGAGTTGTCAGAAGGGAATAGCCTAGAAAGTAAAGTAGTGGAGGCGGGAAAACCAAAACTTTTTTTAAAAAAGAAGGGGTATGAAAGTCAGGAAGCAAGAGAGGGGGGGATCCAGTAGCGATCAGTGAAGAGGGGGGGGCCAGGAGCTGGTCTCGCCCCCTGAAACCCACAATTGGGTGGTAAAAATTAGGTGAGTACTTACACTCCCAACCCCAGAGCCAGAAAGAAAAAACTCAATAGCCATCTTTGTAGATCAAAAATAAACCCGAACCCCAATTACCACATGTCCTTGTATCTATCTACTCTATATCCATTGCTATCTTTCTTCTGCCCTGTTTTCCCTGTCTGTCTTTCTGTCTGCTCTGTCTTTTCCTGTCTGTTTCTTTCTTTCTTTTTTTCCTCTCTCTCCCCTCTCTCTCCCCCTCCCCTCTCTCCCCTCCCTCTCCCCCTCCTCTCTCTCCCCTTCCCCTTCCTCCCCCTCTCTCTCTTCTCCCCTCTCTCTCTCTCTCTCTTCCATCTATCAAAACGAGCAGCAGAAATTCCCATTTCAAAAAAATTGATAGACTTGGGGTTTTGGGAAAGCAGATAAACAGGGGCTCTCCCCGTTCTGACCCTCGTGCTGCATGTCAGGCTAATTGGCAGTTTTTTTAAATGGGCCACGAGAGCCATTACCCACCACGAACTTTCAAAAAAAAATTTCCCCGACCTCAACAAAAAGGGCCCAAATAAAGCAATCCCTTTTAAAAAAAATATTTCTTGAAAGCAAACTAAAAGGCAGCGTGTTTAAGGGAGAGGGGAAGGTAAAAAAATAAGCCCTATTTTTTAAATTAGTTTTTTTTTTTAAATTTTTGGGAAAACCCAAGAAAACTATTAAAAAAATTCAAAGAAATGTTATTTTGGTTTTCTTAGATTTCTTTTTTTGGATTCAAGGTTTATTGTTAAAAATTTTTATGAGAGGTTTGACATGTAAAGGAAAAATTTAAAGGGTTTTGGTTCTTAGACGAAAGGGAAACCCGGGGTTCTTTGTTTAGACGGGGGGGAAAAACCCCGGGGGGTTCTATTTTTGGGCGGGGAAAGGGAAAAAAACAACCCTTTCCCTTAAACCTGTTTCCTTTTTTTCTTTCTAACGTATACAATACTCGGAAGGAACGAAAAAAAAATCAAAAAATACGGGAAAAGAAAGTGAATGATAGTTTCAAGGCCTTTCGTGTTCAAACAAACTTCTTCGGGACTTGCTAAAAGAAAGAAATAGAGTAAAAAAAATTCGGGCAGCTTCTTTAGGAAAAGGGCTCTCTCTCAACGCACGGGCCCAGAGCTTTGGGGTTTCTCTTTTATTGTTAACTTTTTCAGAGAATGGGGGCCCCATTTGGGATTTAGGGAAATGCGTCCCCTGAGCTCTTAGAATTAAATATGTAGCCCCTAGCCACCTCACTAGGGCCCCGTTTGTAATTTTCGCAAAGGAAAAATTTTTAAAGAAATAATAAGGGAAAATTCTCCCGTTGTAAAAAAAAAAAAAAAATTGATACAGTGTTTCGATAAACAAGGGTTGAGGCTGGGACCGTTCGTCATTTTTAGGAGCTCCCAGCATAAAACCGGGTTCTTCAACACGAAGTTTTTACTTTTTTTTCCCAATCAAATCACTTTATTACTCGGGTAAAAAATTTCCAGAGACCCCTTCTTGTGTTAGCCCAAATCACCGACCAGTATGTTTTAAATAAGTGCCCCACTGATCAAATCAGACGGGTTTTCCGAACCCTTGACTGGTGAACCCTCGACTGGTCCAAAACCCTTGCCCCGGTTTCAAAGGATTCATTGGACAATAAAGCAGACGGGAAAAGGGTTTGGGTCTTAGGCGCCCTTATCAAACACAAAAAAATAAATGTAAATAGGAACATACACCGGTTAAATTTTTCCAAAATATACAATTTACGTTAAAATAGAAATACAAATAGGTGAGTTTTCATTTAAAGGGGAGGTTTTTTTAATAGGTATTCAAGGGGTTTCCCTGGGGGAAAAAAATTTAACAGTAATCAACCCTTTCAAATAATTATGAACCCGGGTGTATCTGCAGTCAATCAAAAAAACGGGTTTCCCACAGGGAATAAATTGTCTTTTTTTGTGAAAATTGGTGTAACGCCTCTTGGCAGTACCCAAAAGAATAGTACAAGCAGTAAAAAATCAGGAAAGTGTTTTTGGTTATCCCCAAATGAAAAAAATCGTGGAAAAAAATTCATTTTTGGGTAAAAAAAAGGGGATAACATAAAAGCTGCTTTCAAAAAAAACCTGGAACCCCTTCTACAACAAAAGGGAACATAAAAAGTCTGGGGGGGATGGTACTGCCCCTTGATCCCTGGCCAAAATATTCAAAAAACGTAAGGGCTGGAGGTGCTGCCCGGGGAGACAGTAATGGTGAAGCTGGGAAAACAGGACTGAAGGGGGGGAAACAAGTTTAGTCAAAGATAAGATAAAACCAAATATTGCAAACTGAAATACCACGGGAAAAATAGAAAACCCAAGAGGACCCCACTAGCAATAGTGGGATTATTCCCAAAAAAAACAACTGGGGGAAGAGCTCCATTTTTTGGTGCTATTGGGGGATGGAAAAGACAGGTAAAACTTTGCACCAACGGGGGAAAACAGTCACGGGAAAACCCAAAGCAAACGGAAACCAAGCCTGTAAACCATCTAACACTTGGTATCGCAGGCGGGGGAAAATCAAAAAAAACAGAGGGGACGTGAAAACTAGGGAAAAACCACCCCAAAAAAATTGCCGTGCCCATATGACAACGGAAAAAACGAAAACTCCCTTCCTGAAAGGGCTTTTCCCCCCTGAAAGGGTGTCCCTTTTCAGTACGGGAAAAAGACTGGCTAAAACAAAATTGCCAGGAAACCACCTTTCTAAAGGGGACAAAAAGATAAAAAAACATCCGGGCCCCAGGGGAAAAACCCTGGGTACCCACCCCCACCAAGAGGGGAGGTTTTTATAGGCCCGGGAAGGGAAAAAAAACTGGCGGGAAAATGGCAAAAATTTCTTTCCCCAAAATCCAGTCAATCCTGGAGGAACCACAGCCCGATGGCCTCCACCCCAAACCAACAGATACGATATTTAATGCCAGAAAAAAAAATCCCCCCATTTCCAGAAATACCCCCCAGTCCGATGACATTCTTTTTTTGAAAATATACAGGGTCTTTCCAGCAACAAACAAAAAAAAGCCTTTCTTCCCCGTGGATACTTAAAGGAAAAATCCCAATGTTCCGGTTTTTCACCCTGGGGACCCACATAAACGTCACGGGAAACCAAACAAAATTTGGTTTCCCCAGGTTACAACCTTTTAACAGATGCAAACAGAGGTGAAAAAAGGAAAAAGGGGGGGGGGGGTTGGCCTGTACATCGCGGGAGTCCCCTTGTTTGCACAGAAAAGCTTTTTTGTCTCAAATACGTGTGGAAGTTTTAGCCCGTAAAGATCGAGAACCAAAACCTAGTCAGTGGTTGGGCTACAAGCCTCCGGGTGCAACCCAAACCGCAAATTCCCGGAAAGCTGTTAAAAAATTTACCCCCTGTTTGGGAAACCCGCCAGCTCCTGGGCCCCCCAAAAACTTTCCCTGGGGGATTTCAACTTAAGGCACCTAAAATGGGAGGAATATAGCAAATTAAAATTGGGTTTCCCGTAAAACACCAGGGGGCAGCCTTTACGGAACTACCCACCACACGAGCTTTTAAATTCTGCCCCAAAATCCCAAATTTAAAAAAACTAATAATGAGCTTACTAACGGAAAAATACACTAGCCTCATCTTCCTTTAAAATTGATGATCTGTACGAAGTTTCCCCCCCCTATCAAAAACAAAAAATACTAGAAACACAAAAATAATTGAGGTTCGACATGTATGCGGGAAACCCCAGGGCCGACATAATGAGATTATTTTACGGAAGGGAACATTTTACCAAAATTTAAATTCAATAACAAAAACATTTAAAATGGGACCAAGTAAAACCAAATCCTAAAACCCAAATAAGCTGGGAAAAATAGGCTAAGCAACACAGACCCCCAAATTATGCCTAAAGATTAACCCGGGTTTGGGAAAATCGATTTTTTACGCAAAAAGGGTTTTTTTCCCTAAGAAAAAAGGGGGAGTAAAAAAATGTTAAAATAAAAAGACCCCAAAGGGGCTCCCCTTTACAAAGGGGACGGGAAAAAAAAACAGACGGCCCCCAAAAGGGTCAATATATCTTGCTCGTTTTGGGAAAATCACTGGTCAGAGGAAAAAAGCAAGCATCGAAATTTAAACTAAAGGAATCTTATAGGAAAGTCAGGAAAACCGGGGGGGGGGGGGAAAAAAACTTAAAAAACCATAAAATTTTAAAAACGAAAGAAACCCAAAAGTATTTCTTCTCCTATGGGCCCAAAACAAAGTCGGAACAGCGTCCTTAAATTTGGGGCCCCCCCTTAAAAAAAAGAAAGGGGGCCAAAACCCGATTTACAGCAAAAGGAAAATGAGTGAGTACTCAAATCCCCAAAAAACCTTTAAGTTTTTAGCAGCGCCCAACCAGACTAAAAGGAAACGAAGATCAAAAAAGAAATTTTTTATGAAAAGAGGCCCCCAAAAAATTGGTTAACACAAACCTACCTGTTTAAACCTGCCGGGAAAATGACTTCGAACAGGCGATAAATGACATGCCCATGCACTCTGCCCCCGGGCCAGAGCATGGAAAACCCGTGGGTTTATTTTAAGACTGCCCAAAAAGGGCCCCAAACACGAGCTTTTAACCCCTCCTATGGAAAAGGGGGCCCTGGACACCCGGGGGTCGGGCCCACAAACTACTAAAAAAAAAAAGGGAAAAAGGGCCCCCCTCCACCAAAATGGGCCAAATAAAGCAAAAGCAAAAAAAAACTACAGACCATAAACACTAAAAATCCCATATCAAAGAAATCTTTTTAAAGGGTCCTAAGGAAAAAAATCATACCTATCTAGAAACCCATCAGTTACACAACCCCGGGGGAAAATGGGTTTTGAACCCAAGGGCGCCCCCTGTCTGCCCTTAAAATATTGGATCCCCAAAGACAAGGGCCTAAATCACTAGAAAACAAAAAAAAATGCGTGTAAAAATTTACAGACTTTTAGAAAACCTTGACAAGTGTGGGCCATGGCGTAATTTGCGCAAAAAACCGTTTCAAAAGGAAAAAAAACAGGAAAAGTTGGGCGATGAAATCTTAATTTCCTCAAATAACAGAAAAAACAGAAAGTATTAGTCAACGAAAGTAAAGTCCGAGGAGCTATGGTGAAAAAGGGTTTTGTTTCCCCAAGGCCCCATTTTCTCGCTCCCATCTTTTTCCCCCATCCTCATATCTGAAAAATAGACCAAAATGTCAGCCCCCCCCCTCTAAAAACCCCCCCCCCCCCCCCCCCTCCCCCCCCCCCCCCCCCTAAGGCCCCCCTTTTCCCCCCCCCCCCCCCCCCCCCCAAAACCCCCCCCCAAAACCCCCCCCCCCCCCCAAAACCCCCCCCCCCCAACCCCCCCCCTTTTTTCCCCCCCCTTCACCCCCCACCCTGAAAAACCGGTTTTTAAATGAAGAACCCCAAACTGGGATCCCCCCCTTTGGAATGAAGGGGCCCTTCCCCGGGGTCAAAAATTTTCTTTAGGGGGTGGGGAAAAAAATGTGGCCCAAAAAAGAAAATTTCAACTTTAAATTGGTTAAAACCAGGAAAAATTTAAATTTTCAGAGAAAAAAATTCCGGCCCAAACGGAGGGAAAAAAACCTCAAAACCCTTTGGGAAGCCCCGGGTTCCCTTGGGAACCTTTTAATTTCCCCTGGAAAAAAAGGGGGGAGGATAATGGAATTAAAACCAGGAAAACCCCAGATGGGGGCAAACCCACCGGACAACGAAAAACCCCACTGGGAAAGGGGAAAAGACCTTTTGGCAGGTGAACTCCCCCAAAAAGAAAAGCCCAGGGGGCATAAGGAGTAAAAACCTCAATTTCAGGGGGGGCCCGAGGTTTCCTTCAAACCCGCTTTTCCCGGGGGCCAAAAAGGGGGAATTTCTAAAACCCCTGGAATTCCTTTTAAAGGGCAACCCAAAAGCACCAAAAAAATTTCCCCGAAAAGCCGGGGGGTTTGGGGAAAGGTTTTTCTCCCCCAAGAAAAGCCCGGGTAGGGGGGGGTTGTCCCACCCCGGGGGCCCTTCAAAAGTGCCGGGGCGGGGGGGTTTACCCCCAAATCCCTCCAAAAAACCCAAAAATTTTTTAAAAAGACCCCGGCCCGCCCTTTTTTAAAACTGGCCAGGAAAATAAATTTCCCTTTAACCGGGGTGTGGGCCTACCTTTTTGGGCAGCCCCGAGGGAAAAACCCCCTTTTACACCTGTAAGGGGACAGCCCCCCCTTGACCCCGGAAACCCCCAATCAACCTTTTTTTGGACCCCGCTTTTTTAAATTCCCAAAAATCCCTTTACCGCTTTTTTCAACCTTTGGGGCGGGAAACCCCGCTGTAAACACAGCTCTTGACAACTGTAAACACAACTCTTTACAACTGTAAAAATTACACTCTTTTACAACTGAAATCACAGCTCTTTACCCGCTGAGTCCCCGTCTTGGAAAAACTGTAGTCACAATCTTGACAACTGTAGTACAGCTCTTGACAAATGTAGTCCCCAGCTCTTGCAAAATGTTTGTACAGTCTTGACAACTGTAGTCACCGCTCTTGCAACGTAGTCACAGCTCTTGAAAATGTAGTCAAAAGCTCTTTTAAAAAACTTTGTTCCCCAGCTCTTGAAACTGTAGTCACAGCTTTTTGAAAACTGTAGTCACAGCTCTTGACAAATGTTTGTCACAGCTCTTTAAACCGTAGCCCCAACTCACAATTTAAATCAGCCACCCAAAAAAAGTAATAAGCAAAATGACAGCCAAAGGAACATTTTTAAGGGGAGGAAATTTGGAAGGTTGGGGTGAGGGGATTTTGGGTTGAAGGGGGGGGTTAGGGAAGCTTTTAAGGCCCTTGAAAATTTTTCCCCCCGGGTTTTTGTCCAATTAAGGAAAATTTTTGGGGGTTTTTAACAGGCCGTTAAAAGTCGCCCCTAAACAAAAAGGATCAACAAAAGGTAAACCAAAAACAATGGAAAGAAGAAGAAAAGTAACAGCGCACAAATAACAACAGTTGCAACAGCAGCAAGTTAATGCAGAAACAGGGCCGTAGGAGCAGTTTTGCACCCCCCGGGACGGAAAAGAATAACAAGCGGCTAAAAGAGGTCAATATACTGAAATGCGTGGGGAGTCCCTGGTCAGAGAAATACAAGCATCGAATTTAAAAAAAGGGAAAAATCTTTTTGGAGTCAGAATCGGGGGAAGAACTAAAAGCCATAAATAAAATCGAAAGAAACCAAAGTATTTCTTTCCTATCCCAAATCAAAGTCGAGAACACGTCCAGTTTTGGGGGCCCCTACAAAACAAGATGGGCCCCACACAGTGCAGCAAGGAAATGAGTGAGCTACTAAAGTCCCAATAGATCTTTTTTTACAAGCAGCAAACCCAGATGAGATCAAAGATCAAAATGAATTTTTTATGAGAGAGCCACAGAATTTGGTTAAACAAGCCACCTGAGTTTCCTGACGCCAAATGATTCGAACGGGGATAAATGACTCCCCTTTGCCTCTCCCCCCGGGCCAGACGCATGGAACCCCGTGTTCTCAAGAACTGCAAGAAGCCCTATCACGAGTTTTTTACCACCCTTGGAGGGGGAGCATGGACAGGGGGGTCGTCCCCCCTTTAAAAAAACAACAGACATAGCCCCACTCCACAAAGGGGGCAGTAAAGCAATAGCAAAAACTACAGACCGATCACTAACCCCCTATAAAGGGAAAATCTTTAAAAGGGTCCTAAGAAGAAAGATCATACCATCTAGAAAAACCCTCGTTACACAACCAGGGAAACATGGGTTTAGAACAGGTCGTCCTGTCTGCCTTAATTTGGATCACTACGACAAGGTCCAAATGCACTAGAAAAAAAAAAAAAAGCAGAGAAATATATCAGATTTTGGGAAAACCCTTTCGAAAAGGTGACCAGGGGGTAAAAAAAGCGCACAAAACGCGTGCTAAAGGAAAACGGGAAAATTTGGTCGATGAATCTTAATTTTCCTAAAGAACACAAAAAGTAGTAGTCAAAGAGTAAAGTCCGAGGAGCTTGGTGAAAAGCTTTTTCCCCAAGGCACGTTCTCGCTCCCCTCTTTTTCCTCATCCCCAAATTTTGATTAGACAAGGATGTCAGCCACAGCACCGTGTCTTCCTTTGCAGATACACCCGAATTGCATGACAGTGTCCTCCTTGAAAACACTGCAAGGGTCCGGGGGACATCAACCAAAACTTTCTGGGCTGAAAAACAATTGAAAATTCAAAGATGAGAAATTTCAATTACTTAGATATGGTGAAACACTAGGAAATTAAATTCTTCATCAGAGTACAAAACAAATTTCTGCCACAAAATTGAGCGAAACACCAACGTCAAAGACCTGGGAGTGATCATGTCGGAGGATCTCACCTTCAAGGAACCGACAACATTGCATCAATCGCTATCTGCTAAAAATGACAGGATGGATAATGAAACCTTCAAAACCAGGGATGCCACGCCAATATGACCACCCTTCAGTCACTTTGTTCTATCTAGCTGGAATATTGCTGCGCAACTAACAAGCACCTTTCAAGCAGGTGAAAATTGCTGACCTAGAAAATGTACAGAGAACCTTCACGGGCGCGCATAACGGAGATAAAATACCTCAATTACTGGGAGCGCTGAGGGTTTCCTGGAACCTGTATTCCCCTGGAACGCCAGGCGGGGAGAGAAACATGATTATATACACCTGAACATCCTAGAAGGACTAGTACCGAACCTTCACGACGAAAATCACTCTCATACGAAAGCAAAAGACTTGGCAGACTTGATGCACACCCCCCAATGAAAAGCAGGGGGTCACTAGCGACGTCAAGAGAAACCATACAATAAGTGTCAGGGCCCGAGACTGTTTCAAAAAGCTGCCTCCCAGCACACATAAGGGGGATTACTAAACGACCCCTGGCCAGTCTTCGAAGCTGGGCACTGGACAAGCACCTAAAGTCGGTTGCCTGACCAGCCGGGCTGGGCTCGTACGTTTGGTTTGGCGGCAGGCCAGCAGCAACAAGCCTGGTTGATACAGGCTCTGATCCAACCAGGAGGGCCTGGTCACAGACCGGGCACGCGGGGTGCGTTGAACTCCCCGGAACTCTTCTCCAAGTCAACTCCAGGTTGTTTATCCAAATGTAAAATTTATGCGGCCAAAGACATTTATGGAGATCTGGCCACAGAAATTAATTTCCTTGACCGCTGTAGCCTACCTTTTGACAGCAGTAGGGTGGTCACAACTCTCTTGACAGCTGTAAAGCATCAGCTCTTGACAGCTGTAATCACAACTCTTGACAAGCTGTAGTCACAACTCTTGACAGCAGTAGTCACAGGCGTCTTGACAGCTGTAGTCCACAGCTCTTGACACACTGTAGTCACAGCTCTTGAACACTGTATCAAGCTCTTGACAACTGTAGTCCACAAGCTCTTGCCAACTGTAGTCCCCACAAGCTCTTGACAGCTGTAGTCACAGCTCTTGAAACAAGTGCTGTAGTCAACAGCTTGACAACTGTAGTCACAGCTCTTGACAACTTAGTCACAGCTCTTGAACAGAAGAAAACTGTATCACAGCTCATAGACATACTGTATCCAACAGCTCTTGACAAAACTGTAGTCCACAGCTCTTGACAAATGTAGTACAGGCTCTTGAACAACTGTATCACAGGGCCTCTTGACAACTGTAGTCACGCTCTTGACACAACTGTAGTCACAGTCTCTTGATAGCTGTAGGCCACAACTCACATGAAGGTGCAGGCACAACTCTTTGCTAATAAGCAATAATAGACTGCAGGAACATGTTAATGGGAAGTAAATTTGGATGTTGGGTGAGTGTGATGTGGGCTGACCGCTGTTGAAGGACAATCTAAAGCAATTTTCCACAGTGCCTTGTTTTTATTGTCCCGGGAAGTTAAGTCAATCACAGGAGTTTGGGGATCCTAACAGGCCGTTAACGGGGTCGCCTAGCCAACAGGATCAACAGAGGTAACAGCAAATTGGAAGAAGAAGGAAGCAAGTAACAGCAGCAGCAGTAACAACAGTTGCACCAGCAGCAGTAGTAGCAGTAACAGGAGCCGTAGGAGCAGTAGCAGGAGCAGCAGCAGTAACAGCAGTGCTAGCAGCAGCAGCAGTAGTAGTATCAGAAGCAGGAGTAGTAGCAGCAGCAGCAGCAACAGTAGTAGTACTGGCAGCAGCAGGACGAAGAAAAAGAAATATAATAATAATAATGGTAATAATAATAATAATAATAATAATAATAATAATAATAATAATAATAATAATAATTATTGTTATTATAAAATTAATAATAATAATAATAATAATAATACTCACAATTTATTGTTTATGAATAACGAGGCAGAGGAAGGCTCGTTGTGCCTCGTCTTTCAATAAGAACATAAGAACATAAGAATGGAGAAACACTGCAGAAGGCCTACTGGCCCATGCGAGGCAGGTCCTTATCAAAACGACCTCTACCTAAAGCTAACCAAGAAACAACTCCCGTACCCAATGACACCAATCAAACCCAGCCCCTCCCACTCATATATTGTCCAGTCTCTTCTTAAAGCTATCCAAGATCCTAGCCTCTATCACCCCACTGGGAAGACTGTTCCACGCATCTACAACTCTGTTAGAAAACCAGTACTTACCTATGTCCTTTCTAAATCTAAATTTATCCAACTTAAATCCATTATTTCTAGTTCTTACCTGGTTCGACACCCTCATTACCTTATTAATATCTCCTTTGTTTACGCCCGTCATCCACTTATACACCTCAACTATATCTCCTCTCATTCTACGTCTCTCCAGAGAGTGAAGATTTAAGGCTTTAAGTCTATCTTCATACGGGAGATTCCTTACACAGTAAATCATTTTAGTCATTCTTCTCTGAATGTTCTCTAACGAGTCTATATCCATCCTGTAGTAAGGAGACCAAAACTGAGCAGCATAATCTAAATGAGGCCTCACTAGTGATGTATAGAGCTGTAAAATAACTTTTGGGCTTCTGTTACTTATACTTCTTGAGATAAATCCAAGTAATCTGTTTGCTTTGTTGCGCACACTTAGTCACTGCTGCCTTGGCTTTAGGTTTCTGTTTACCATGACTCCCAAGCCCTTTTCACACTCTGTATGATGAAGCTCTATTTCACCTAGTTTATAGCTTCGAGGGTTATTTTCGTTACCAAGGGCAAGTACCTTACGCTTATCCACATTGAACTTCATCTGCCATTTTTCAGACCAAGACATTAATTTGTCTAAATCCTCCTGCAGTTCATTGCTATCCTCCTCAGAATGAATCATACGGCCTATCTTTGTATTACCTGGAGTTTACCTGGAGAGAGTTCCGGGGGTCAACGCCCCCGCGGCCCGGTCTGTGACCAGGCCTCCTGGTGGATCAGAGCCTGATCAACCAGGCTGTTGCTGCTGGCTGCACGCAAACCAACGTACGAGCCACAGCCCGGCTGGTCAGGAACCGACTTTAGGTGCTTGTCCAGTGCCAGCTTGAAGACTGCCAGGGGTCTGTTGGTAATCCCCCTTATGGTTTAGAAACCAACTTGTCGGTATTTATTACCAAGGTTTATTCCAATCCCCCTTATGTATGCTGGGAGGCAGTTGAACAGTCTCGGGCCCCTGACACTTATTGTATGGTCTCTTAACGTGCTAGTGACACCCCTGCTTTTCATTGGGGGATGTTGCATCGTCTGCCAAGTCTTTTGCTCATGTCACTCGTAATCCCATCATCAAGGTCATTAATGTAAATTATGAACAAGAGAGGGCCTAAAACTGACCCTTGTGGAACACCACTAGTAACTAAGCCCCATTCTGATTTGAACCCATTAATGGAAACTCTCTGCTTTCTATTGGTAAGCCATGCCTCTATCCATGCTAGAACTTTACCTCCTATACCATGAGCTGCCACTTTTATTAAGAGTCTCTTGTGAGGTACTCTATCGAAGGCTTTACTAAAATCCAAATAAACAATATCATATTCTTTATCACTGTCTACTGCCTCAAATGTTCTATTGAAGAACGTCAGTAAGTTTGTCAGGCAGGAACGACCTCTCGTAAACCCATGCTGAGATTCATTTATCAAGTTATGCTCTTCAAGGTGACTTCTAATAATGTCAGCTATAATTGATTCTAGTAATTTGCCAACTATAGATGTCAGGCTTATTGGACGGTAATTTGAAGGAGTGGACTTATCCCCTGATTTGAATATAGGAACCACATTGGCCATCTTCCACAACTCTGGCACAACACCAGTAAGGATGGATGCATTGAACACACTCGTTAATGGCTGACTAAGTTCCATCTTGCATTCCTTAAGTACCCTGGAAAATAACTCATCGGGTCCCGGGGACTTATTTTGCTTCAGTTTGTCTATCTGTTTGATAACCATGTCCCTCGTGACGGTAATATTAGTCCAATTTGAATTCGTCAGGAACTGAATAATTGTTAATTTCTGGAATCTCATTTATGTCTTCCTGTGTAAAAACTGACAAAAATAGTCATTAAATAAGGAACACATTTCCAGTTCATTATCCGTCAGCTGTCCATTCCCAATTTTCAGAGGTCCTACTTTTTTCCTTCACCTTCGTCCTATACATTTGAAAGAACCCCTTTGGATTGGTCTTGATTCATTAGCAACTCTAATTTCATAGTCACGTTTAGCCTTTCTAATCCCCTTTTTTACTTCTCTTTTAAGCTGAAAATATTGATCAGTAAAGTTAACCTCTCCCCTTTTGATGCGCCTATATATTCCCCTTTTCTCCCTTAATAAATGTTTTAGCCTCCTGTTAACCCATTTGGGATCGTTATTATCAGATCTAATTTCTCTCTTGGGAATGTATATACTCTGAGCTCGGTGTACATTATTAAGAAAAGAATCATAAACGCAGATTCCTTCGTAATCATAAGTATGATTATCGTCAATAGAATCATTAGCTAGATAACCCCAAACAAGATTTGACAGGTGTTCGCTAAGTCCATCATAATCGGCAGAACGAAAATGAGGGATTTTTACTGTATTACCATTATTCCTGTATTCCCAGTTAATGCTAAAAGTGATGGATTTGTGATCACTTGCGCCAAGCTCTTCAGTGATCTCCAGATTATTTACGAGTGTTTCCTTATTTGACAAGACTAGGTCAAGCAAATTACTACCCCTGGTAGGCTCTGTTACACACTGCTTCAGAAAACAGTCTTGAACTGTTTCCATAAAGTCACTGGACTCCGGATTACCGGTCAAAGAATTCCAGTCTATTTGACTAAAGTTAAAACCCCCTACAATCACTATGTTATTGTGTCTAGAAGCCCTAACAATTTCGTCCCAAAGAAGTCTCCCTCTATCGTGATCCAAGCCTGGAGGTCGGTATATTACACCTAGAATTAGCTTTTCTTGACCTTCTACAAACTCTACCCAAACAGATTCTGTTGCTGTTCCATCTATTTTTATACCTGTTTTTATGCAACAGTTAATATTTTCTCGAACATATAATGCAACTCCTCCACCTTCCCGCAACATCTATCCACATGGAACAACTTAAACCCTTGAATATTACACTCAGCAATCATATCCCGACTCTTTAAATCATACCACGTCTCAGTTAATGCAATGACATCGAAGTTCCCAGCACATGCTACCAAACGTAGTTCATTAATCTCATTTCTTGCACTTCGACTGTTAGCATAAAATACCATTATATGTTTTTTCTTCTGCACATTTTTCCTATTCATCTTTGTTTTTACACAATTTCTGAAATTATCATTACCTAGGGTTACTCCATGACAGTTACTATTAAGATTCTTAATATCAGAGCATAAGTCAATATATCCATATTCATTATTAATCATTTCTAAACCCATACCTCTAACTAATCCTAGTTTAAAGTCCTAACAACCCCCTCAACTGAGTTAGCAAGAAAACCCACACCTGTCCTGGATAAGTGAACCCCATCCCTGGCATACATGTCATTTCGGCCATAGAAGTTGTCCCAGTTGTCAATGAATGGTTCTGCATTATCCTTACAGTGTTTATCCAGCCAGCAATTAATACCAATTGCTCTGGACAACCATTCATTTCCAACACCACTTCTTGGCAAAATGCCACATATAACAGGGCGCCCCCCCTTCTTCCTAATTATGTCTGTTGCTGTCTTGAACCTTCTAACTAAGTTCTCACTTCTGCGCTTGCCTACATCATTGCCTCTAGCACTGAGGCAGATAATGGGATCAATCCCATTATCTGCCGTTCTGATGTTGTCAAGCCGGCTAAAAATGTCCTCCACCCAGCCCCGGGAAAGAAAACTCTCTGGCCCTACTCCTTCCTTCAAGCAAAAGCCCAACCATATATCTAACCTGGCTATCCCCAACAACAACAATTTCTTACCCCCCTTGGTGTCGTTTTTCGGGCTTCCCGGTAGTCGACTCCATTCGTCGGTACGCCGAAATGCATTGGATTGTCCACAACTTTTC
>NC_069404.1:87459368-87484556 GCF_026875155.1 Cherax quadricarinatus
TGGTAAACCCTTTCAGTCATGGTGACCCTCAGTTATGGTGAGCCTAGTCATGGTGAGCCTCAGTCATGGTGATCCTCAGTCATGTGAGCTCAGTCATGGTGAGCCTCAGTCATGGTGAGCCTCAGTTATGGTGAGCCTCAGTCTGGGGGACCTCAGTAATGGAGAGCCTCAGTTATGATGCCACAGTCATGGTGAGCCTCAGTCCATGGTGAGCCTAAATTATGGTGAGCCTCAGTCATTGTGAGCCTCAGTTATGGGGCCTCAGTCATGGGAGCCTCAGTCATGATGAGCCTCAAGTGATGGTGAGCCTCATTGAGGTGAGCCTCAGGATGGTAGCCTCAGTCATGGTGATCCTCATTTCATGGTGAGCCTCAGTCATGGTGAACCTCAGTCATGGTGAGCTCAGTTATGGTGACCCTTTCAGTCATGGTGAGCTTCAGTCATGGTGATCCCAGTATTGGTGAGCCTCAGTCATGGTGAGCCTCAGTCATGGTGAGCCTCAGTTTATGGTGAGCTTCAGTAATGGTGGGCCTCAGTGATGGTGAGCCTCAGTGATGGTGGCCTCAGTGATGGTGAGCCTCAGTGATGGTGACCCTCAGTGATGGTGACCCCTCAGTCATGGTGAGCCTCAGTTATGGTGAGCCTCAGTCGTGGTGAGCCTCAGTCATGGTGACCTCAGTTATGGTGCCCCTCAGTCATTGGTGAAGCCTCATCTGGTGAGCCTCAGTCATGGTGAGCCTCAGTCATGGTGAGCCTCAGTTATGGTGAGCCACAGTCATGGTGGAGCCTCAGTCATGGTGAACTTCAGTCATGGTGAGCCTCAGTTATGGTGAGCCTCAGTAAATGGTGAGCCTTAGTCATGGTGATCCTAGTCTTGGGTGAGCCTCGTCATGATGAGCCTCAGTCAGGGTTGAGCCTAGTCATGGTGAGCCTCAGTCATGGTGAGCCTCAGTCATGGTGAGCCTCAGCCCTGGTGAGCCTCAGTTATGGTGAGCCACAGTAATGGTGAGCCTCAGTCATGGTGAGCCTCAGTTATGGGACCCTCAGTCATGGTGAGCCCAGTTTTGGTGGCCTCAGTGATGGTGAGCCTCAGTGATGGTGACCCTCGTGATGGTGAGCCTCAGTGATGGGGGAGCCAGAGAAATGGTGAGCCTCAGTCATGGTGATCCTCAGTCAGGTGAGCTCAGTGATGGTGAGCCTCAGTGATGGTGAGCCTCAGTCATGGTGACCCTCAGTTTGGTGAGCCTCAGTCGTGGTGACCTCAGTCATGGTGGACCCTCAGTTATGGTGACCCTCAGTCTGGTGAGCCTCAGTCATGGTGAGCCTCAGTCATGGGTGAGCCTCAGTCATGGTGAGCCTCAGTCATGGTGATCCTCAGTCATGGTGAGCTCAGTCATGGTTGATCCTCAGTCATGGTGAGCCTCACCCATGGTGGCCTCAGTCATGGTGAGCCTCAGTCATGGTGAGCCACAGTCATGGTGATCCTCAGTCATGGTGATCCTCAGTCATGGTGAGCCTCAGTCATGGTGATCCTCAGTCATGGTGAGCCTCAGTCATGGTTTTTCCTCAGTTCATGGTTCCTCAGTCATGATGAGCCTCAGTCATGGTGAGCCTCAGTATGGTGAGCCTCAGTCACGGTGACCCTCTGTCATGGTGACCCTCAGTCATGGTGAGCCTCAGTCATGGTGATCCTCAGTCATGGTGAGGCTCAGTTATGGTGATCCTCAGTCATGGTGAGCCTCAGTCACGGTGATCCTCTGTCATGGTGATCCTCAGTCATGGTGAGCGTCAGTCATGGTGATCCTCAGTCATGGTGAGCCTCAGTCATGGTGAGCCTCAGTCATGGTGAGCCTCAGTCATGGTGATCCTCAGTCATGGTGATCCCAGTCATGGTGAGCCTTAGTCATGGTAAACCCAGTCATGGTGAGCCTCACTCAGGGGGATCCTCAGTCATGGTGGCCTCATTCATGGTGAGCCTCAGCCCATGGCGAGCCTCAGTTATGGTGAGCCTCAGTCATGGTGAGCCTCAGTCATGGTGAGCCTCAGTCATTGTGAGCCTCAGTCATGGTGAGCCTCAGTTATGGTGAGCCACAGTCATGGTGAGCCTCAGTCATGGGGGAACCTCAGTCATGGTGAGCCTCAGTCATGGTGAGCCTCAGTCATGGTGATCCTCAGTCATTTTGAGCCTCAGTCATTGTGAGCCTCAGTCATGGTGAGCCTCAGTCATGGTGAGCCTCAGTAATGATGAGCCTCAGTTTATGGTGAGCTAGAGTCATGCTGAGCCCAGTCATGGTGAACCTCAGTCATGGTGAGCCTCATTTAAATGGTGAGCCTCAGTCTGGTGAGCCTCATCATGGTGACCTCAGTCATGGTGAGCCTCAGTCATGGTGTGCCTCAGTCATTGGTGAGCCTCAGTTATGGTGAGCCTCAGTCATGGTAAACCCTCAGTAATGGAGAGCCTCAGTTATGATGGGCCACAGTCATGGTGAGCCTCAGTCATGGTGAGCCTCAATTATGGTGAGCCTCAGTCATTGTGAGCCTCAGTTATGGTGAGCCTCAGTCATGGTGACCCTCGGCCCATGATGAGCCTCAGTGAGGGTTTGAGCTCTTTGATGGTGAGCCTCAGGATGGTGAGCCCAAAGTGATGGTGAGCCTCAGTTCATGGTGATCCTCAGTCATGGTGAGCCTCAGTCATGGTGAACCTCAGTCATGGTGAGCCTCAGTTATGGTGAGCCTCAGTCATGGTGAGCTTCAGTCATGGTGATCCTCAGTACTGGTGAGCCTCAGTCATGGTGAGCCTCAGTCATGGTGAGCCTCAGTTATGGTGAGCTTCAGTAATGGTGAGCCTCAGTCATGGTGACCCCTCGTCAGGTGAGCCTCCGTGAGGTGAGCCTCAGTGATGGGGGAGCCTCAGTGATGGTGAGCCTCAGTCATGGTGAGCCTCAGTTATGGTGAGCCTCAGTCGTGGTGAGCCTCAGTCATGGTGACCCTCAGTTATGGTGAGCCTCAGTCATGGTGAGCCTCAGTCATGGTGAGCCTCAGTCATGGTGAGCCTCAGTCATGGTGAGCCTCAGTCTGGTGATCCTCAGTCATGGTAAAGCCTCAGTCATGGTGATCCTCAGTCAGGGTGACCCTCAGTCATGGTGAGCCTCAGTCATGGTGAGCCTCAGTCTTTGGTAAAGCCACAGTCATGGTGATCCTCGTCAGGGTGATCCTCAGTCATGGTGAGCCTAAATTATTGGTGAGCCTCAGTCATTGTGGGGCCTCATTTGGTGAGCCTCAGTCATGGGAGCCTCAGTCATGATGAGCCTCAGTGATGGTGAGCCTCATTGATGGTGAGCCTCAGTGATGGTGAGCCCTAGTCATGGTGATCCTCAGTCATGGTGAGCCTCAGTCATGGTGAACCTCAGTCATGGTGAGCCTCATTTTATGGTGAGCCTCAGTCATGGTGAGCTTCAGTCTGGTGATCCTCAGTCTGGTGAGCTCAGTCATGGTGAGCCTAAAGTCATGGTGAGCCTCAGTTATGGTGAGCTTCAGTAATGGTGAGCCTCAGTCATGGTAAAGCCCAGTGATGGTGAGCCTCAAGTGATGGTGAGCCTCAGTGATGGTGGGGCCTCAGTGATGGTGAGCCTCAGTGATGGTGAGCCTCAGTTAGGGTGAGCCTCAGTCGTGGTGAGCCTCAGTCTGGTGACCCTCAGTTATGGTGACCCCAGTCATGGTGAGCTCAGTCATGGTGAGCCTCAGTCATGGTGAGCCTCAGTCATGGGAGCCTCAGTTATGGTGAGCCACAGTCATGGTGAGCCTCAGTCATGGTGAACTTCAGTCATAGTGAGCCTCAGTTATGGTGAGCTCAGTCATGGTGAGCCTTAGCATGGTGATCCTCAGTCATGGTGAGCCTCAGTCATGATGACCCTTTTCAGTCATGGTGGCCTCAGTCATGGTGAGCCTCATTCATGGTGAGCCTCAGTCAGGGTGAGCCTCAGTCATGGTGAGCCTCAGTTATGGTAAACCAATTTAATGGTGAGCCTCAGTCATGGTGAGCCTCAGTTATGGTGAGCCTCATTCATGGTGAGCCTCAGTTATGGTGAGCCTCAGTGATGGTGAGCCTCAGTGATGGTGAGCCTCAGTGATGGTGAGCCTCCCAGTGATGGTGAGCCAGAGTAATGGTGAGCTCGTCTGGTGATCCTCAGTATGGTGAGCCTCAGTGATGGTGAGCCTCAGTGATGGTGCGCCCTCAGTCATGGTGAGCCTCAGTTATGGTGAGCCTCAGTCTGGTGAGCCTCATTTCATGGTGACCTCAGTTATGGTGACCCTCATTCATGGTGAGCCTCAGTCATGGTGAGCCTCAGTCATGGTGAGCCTCAGTCATGGTGAGCCCTCAGTCATGGTGTTCCTCAGTCAGGTTAGCTCAGTCATGGTGATCCTCAGTCATGGTGAGCCTCACTCATGGTGAGCCTCAGTCATGGTGACCCTCAGTCATGGTGAGCCACAGTCATGGTGATCCTCAGTCATGGTGATCCTCATTTCATGGTGAGCCTCAGTCATGGTGATCCTCAGTCAGGGTTTGAGCCTCAGTCATGGTTATCTCAGTCATGGTGATCCTCATTCATGTTTGAGCCTCAGCATGGTGAGCTCAGTCATGGTGAGCCTCAGTCACGGTGATCCTCTGTCATGGTGATTCTCAGTCATGGTGAGCCTCATTTTCTTGGTGATCCTCAGTCTTTGGTGGGGCCCTCAGTTATGGTGATCCTCAGTCGTGGTGAGCCTCAGTCATGGGTGAGCGTCAGTCGTTGGTTATCTCATCATGGTGAGCTCAGTCATGGTGAGCCTCAGTCATGGTGAGCCTCAGTCATGGTGATCCTCATCATGGTGATCCTCAGTTCATAGGGGCCCCTTTAGTCATGGTGAACCCCCAGTCATGGTGAGCTCATATGGTGATCCTCAGTCATGGTGGCCTCAGCCATGGTGAGCCTCAGTCTGGCGAGCCTCGTTATGGTGAGCCCTCAGTCATGGTGAGCCTCAGTCATGGTGAGCCTCAGTCATTGTGAGCCTCAGTCATGGTGAGCCTCAGTTATGGTGAGCCACAGTCATGGTGAGCTCAGTAATGGTGAACCTCAGTCATGGTGAGCCTCAGTCATGGTGAGCCTCAGTCATGGTGAGCCTCAGTCATGGGGGCCCTCAGTCATTGTGACCCTCAGTCTGGTGAGCCTCAGTCATGGTGAGCCTCAGTATGATGAGCCTCATTTTAATGGTGAGCTACAGTCTGCTGACCCTCAGTCATGGTAAACCCTCAGTCATGGTGAGCCTCAGTTATGGTGAGCCTCAGTCATGGTGACCTCAGTCATGGTGATCCTCAGGTCATGGTGAGCCTCAGTCCATGGTGAGCCTCAGTCATGGTGAGCCTCAGTTATGGTGGCCTCAGTCATGGGGGAGCCTCACTAATGGAGAGCCTCATTTTATGATGGGCCCAGTATGGTGAGCCTCAGTCATGGTGAGCCTCAGTTCATGGTGAGCCTCATTTCATGATGACCCTCAGTGATGGTGACCCTCTTGATGGTGAGCCTCAGTGATGTGAGCCTCAGTGATGGTGGCCTCAGTCATGGTGATCCTCAGTCATGGTGAGCTCAGTCATGGTAAACCCTCAGTCATGGTGAGCCTCAGTTATGGTGAGCCTCAGTCATGGTGAGCTTTCAGTCATGGTGATCCTCAGTACTGGTGAGCCTAGTCATGGTGAGCCTCATTTCATGGTGGCCTCAGTCATGGTGAGCCTCATCATGGTGACCCTCCGTGATGGTGAGCCTCAGTGATGGTGAGCCTCAGTGATGGTGACCCTCAGTCATGGGGGAGCCTCAGTTATGGTGAGCCTCAGTCGTGGTGAGCCTCAGTCATGGTGACCCTCAGTTATGGTGACCTCAGTCATGGTGACCCTCAGTCATGGTGAGCTCAGTCATGGTGAGCTCAGTCTTGGTGAGCCTCATCATGGTGATCCTCAGTCATGGTGAGCCTCAGTCATGGTGATCCTCAGTCATGGTTTGAGCCTCAGCCCATGGTGACCTCAGTCAATGGTGAGCCTCAGTCATGGTGAAGCCACAGTCATGGTGATCCTCAGTCATGGTGATCCTCAGTCATGGTGAGCCTCAGTCATGGTGATCCTCAGTCATGGTGAGCCTCAGTCATGGTTATCCTCAGTCATGGTGATCCTCAGTCATGATGAGCCCCCAGTCATGGTGAGCCTCAGTCATGGTGAGCCTCAGTCACGGGATCCTCTGTCATGGTAAATCCTCAGTCATGGTGAGCCTCAGTCATGGTGATCCTCAGTCATGGTGAGGCTCAGTCATGGTGATCCTCCGTCATGGTGAGCCTCAGTCATGGTGAGCGTCAGTCATGGTGATCCTCAGTCATGGTGATCCTCAGTCATGGTGATCCTCAGTCATGGTGATCCTCAGTCATGGTGATCCTCATTCATGGTGATCCCAGTCATGGTGAATCCTCAGTCATGGTGATCCTCAGTCATGGTGACCCTCAGTCATGGTGATCCTCAGTCATGGTGAGCCTCAGTCATGGTGAGCCTCAGTCATGGTGAGCGTCAGTCATGGTGATCCTCAGTCATGGTGAGCCTCAGTCATGGTGAGCCTCAGTCATGGTGATCCTCAGTCATGGCTAGCCTCAGTCATGGTGACCCTCAGTCAAGGTGGCCTCAGTAAATGGTGAGCCTCAGTCATGGTGATCCTCAGTCATGTGAGCCATAGTCATGGTGAACCTCAGTCATGGTAGCCTCAGTCATGGTGAATCCTCAGTCATGGTGAGCCTCGTCATGGTGAGCCTCAGTCATGGCGAGCCTCAGTTATGGTGAGCCTCATTTCATGGTGAGCCTCAGTCATGGTGAGCCTCATTTCTTTGTGACCCTCAGTCATGGTTGAGCCCAGTTATGGTGAGCCACAGTATGGGAGCCTCAGTCATGGTGAACCTCAGTCATGGTGAGCCTCAGTCATGGTGAGCCTCGTCATGGGGGATCCTCAGTCATGGTGAGCCTCATCATTGTGACCCTCAGTCATGGTGAGCCTCAGTCATGGTGAGCCTCAGTCATGATGAGCCTCAGTTATGGTGAGCTACGTCATGCTGAGCCTCAGTCATGGTGAACCTCAGTCATGGTGAGCCTCAGTTAATGGTGGGGCCTCAGTCATGGTGAGCCTCAGTCATGATGAGCCTCAGTGGATGGTGAGCCTCATTGATGGTGAGCCTCAGGTTATGGTGAGCCTCAGTCATGGTGATCCTCAGTCATGGTGAACCTCAGTGATGGTGAGCCTCAGTGATGGTGAGCCTCAGTCATGGTGAGCTTCAGTCATGGTGATCCTCAGTACTGGTGAGCCTCAGTCATGGTGAGCCTCAGTCAGGGGTGACCCTCAGTTATGGTGAGCTTCAGTAATGGTGAGCCTCGTCATAGTGAGCCTCAGTCATGTGAGCCTCAGTTATGGTGAGCCCAGTCATGGTGAGCCTCAGTCTGGTGAACCTCAGTCATGGTGACCCTCAGTGATGGTGGCCTCAGTGATGGTGAGCCTCAGTCATGGTGGCTCAGTTATGGGGGAGCCTCAGTCGGGGTGAGCCTCAGTCATGGTGACCCTCAGTTATGGTGACCCTCAGTCATGGTGAGCCTCGTCATGGTGAGCCTCAGTTATGGTGAGCCTCATTTCTGGTGAGCCTCGTTATGGTGACCACAGTCATGGTGGCCTCAGTCATGGTGACCTCAGTCTGGTGAGCCTCAGTTTGGTGTGCCTCAGTCATGGTGAGTCTTAGTCATGGTGATCCTCAGTCATGGTGGCCTCAGTCATGATGAGCCTCAGTCATGGTGAGCCTCAGTCATGGTGAGCCTCAGTCATGGTGAGCCTCAGTGAGGGTTTGAGCCTCAGTCATGGTGAGCCTCAGTTATGGTGAGCCACAGTAATGGTGAGCCTCAGTCATGGTGAGCCTCAGTCATGGTGACCTCAGTTTGGTGAGCCTCAGTCATGGTGAGCCTCAGTAATGGAGAGCCTCAGTTATGATGAGCCACAGTCATGGTGAGCCTCAGTCATGGTGAGCCTCAGTTATGGTGAGCCTCAGTCATGGTGAGCCTCAGTCATGATGAGCCTCAGTGATGGTGAGCCTCATTGATGGTGAGCCTCAGTGATGGTGAGCCTCAGTCATGGTGATCCTCAGTCATGGTGAACCTCAGTCATGGTGAGCCTCGGGTTATGGTGACCCTCAGTCATGGTGAGCTTCAGTCATGGTGATCTCAGTATGGTGACCCTCAGTCATGGTGACCCTCAGTCATGGTGAGCCTCATTTATGGTGAGCTTCAGTAATGGTGAGCCTAAAGTCATGGTGGCCTCAGTCATGGTGAGCCTCAGTGATGGTGACCCTCAGTTATGGTGCCTCAGTCATGGTGAGCCTCAGTCATGGTGAGCCTCAGTTATGGTGAGCTCAGTCATGGTGAGCCTCAGTTATGGTGAGCACAGTCATGGTGAGCCTCAGTCTTGGTTGAACCTCAGTCATGGTGAGCCTCAGTTATGGTGAGCCTCAGTCATGGTGAGCCTTAGTCATGGTGATCCTCAGTCATGGTGAGCCTCAGTCATGATGAGCCTCAGTCATGGTGAGCCTCAGTCATGGTGAGCCTCAGTCATGGTGAGCCTCAGTCATGGTGAGCCTCAGTCATGGTGAGCCTCAGTTATGGTGAGCCACAGTAATGGTGAGCCTCAGTCATGGTGAGCCTCAGTTATGGTGAGCCTCAGTCATGGTGAGCCTCAGTTATGGTGAGCCTCAGTGATGGTGAGCTCAGGGGATGGTGAGCCTCAGTGATGGTGAGCCTCAGTGATGGTGAGCCAGAGTAATGGTGAGCCTCAGTCATGGTGATCCTCAGTCATGGTGAGCCTCAGTCATGGTGAAACCTCAGTCATGGTGAGCCTCAGTTATGGTGGCTCAGTCATGGTGAGCCTCAATCATGGTGATCCTCAGTCATGGTGAGCCTCAGTCATGGTGAGCCTCAGTCATGGTGACCCTCAGTTATGGGAGCTTTCAGTGTGGTGAGCCTCGTCATGGTGACCCTCAGTGATGGTGAGGCTCAGTGATGGTGAGCCTCAGTGATGGTGAGCCTCAGTGATGGTGAGCCTCAGTTATGGTGAGCCTCAGTCATGGTGAGCCTCAGTCATGGTGACCCTCAGTTAGGGTTTGAGCCTCAGTCATGGTGAGCTCAGTTATGGTACCCCTCAGTCATGGTGAGCCTCAGTCAGGGTGAGCCTCAGTCATGGTGATCCTCAGTCATGGTGAGCCTCAGTCAGGGTGAGCCTCAGTCATGGTGATCCTCAGTCATGGTGACCCAGTCATGGTGAGCCTCAGTCATGGTGAGCCTCAGTCATGGTGACCTCAGTCATGGTGAGCCTCAGTTATTGGTGACTCAGTCATGGTGAGCCTCAGTCATGGTGAGCCTCTGGTATGGTGAGCCCCGGTCATGGTGAGCCTCAGTCATGGTGAGCCTCAGTCATTGTGAGCCTCAGTCATGGTGAGCCTCAGTCATGGTGAGCCTCAGTCATGGTGAGCCTCAGTCATGGTGAACCTCAGTCATGGTGACCCTAAGTCATGGTGAGCCTCAGTCATGGTGAGCCTCATCATGGTGAGCCTCAGTCATGGTAAAGCCTCAGTCATGGTGACCCTTTAGTCATGGTGAGCCTCAATCATGGAGAGCCTCAGACATAAATGAGTCTCAGTCACGGTGAGCCTCAGTCATGGTGAGCCTCAATCATGGAGAGCCTAGACATGATGAGCCTCAGTCAAGGGGGAGCCTCAGTCATGGTGAGCCTTAGTCATGGTGAGCCTCAGTCATGGTGAGCCTCAGTTATGGTGACCCTCAGTCTGGTGAGCCTCAGTTATGGTGAGCCTCAGTCATGGTGAGCCTCAGTCATGGTGAGCCTCATTTCATGGTGAGCCTCAGTCAGGGTGAGCCCCCAGTCATGGTGACCCTCAGTCATGGTGGCCTCAGTCATGGTGAGCTCAGTCATGGTGAGCCTCAGTCATGGTGAGCTTTCAGTCAGGGTGAGCCTCAGTCATTGTGAGCCTCAGTCATGGTGAGCCCAGTCATGGTGAGCCTCAGTCATGGTGAGCCTCAGTCAGGGTGACCCTCAGTCAGGGTGAGCCCCCAGTCAGGGGTGAGCCTCAGTCAGGGTGAGCCTCAGTCATGGTGAGCCTCAGTCATGGTGAGCATCAGTCAGGGTGAGCCTCAGTCATGGTGAGCCTCATCATGGGAGCCTCAGTCATGGTGAGCCTCAGTCATGGTGAGCCTCGGGTTATGGTGAGCCTCAGTCATGGTGAGCCTCAGTCATGGTGATCCTCAGTCATGGTGAGCCTCAGTCATGGTGAGCCTCAGTCATGGTGAGCCTCAGTTACGGTGAGCCTCAGTCATGGTGAGCCTCAGTCATGGTGAGCCTCAGTCATGGTGAGCCTCAGTCATGGTGAGCCTCAGTCATGGTGAGCCTCAATCATGGAGAGCCTCAGACATGATGAGCCTCAGTCCGGTGAGCCTCAGTCATGGTGAGCCTCAGTCATGGTGAGCCTCAGTCATGGTGAGCCTCAGTCATGGTGAGCCTCAGTCATGGTGAGCCTCAATCATGGAGAGCCTCAGACATGATGAGCCTCAGTCATGGTGAGCCTCAGTCATGGTGAGCCTCAGTCATGGTGAGCCTCAGTCATGGTGAGCCTCAGTCATGGTGAGCCTCAGTTATGGTGAGCAACAGTCATGGTGAGCCTCAGTCATGGTGAGCCTCAGTCATGGTGAGCCTCAGTTATGGTGAGCCTCAGTCATGGTGAGCCTCAGTCATGGTGAGCCTCAGTCATGGTGAGCCTCAGTTATGGTGAGCCTCAGTTATGGTGAGCCTCAGTCCTGGTGAGCCTCAGTCATGGTGAGCCTCAGTCATGGTGAGCCTCAGTCATGGTGAGCCTCAATCATGGTGAACGTCAGTCATGGTGAGCCTCAGTCATGGTGAGCCTCAGTCATGGTGAGCCTCAGTCATGGTGAGCCTCAATCATGGAGAGCCTCAGACATGATGAGCCTCAGTCACGGTGAGCCTCAGTCATGGTGAGCCTCAGTCATGGTGAGCCTCAGTCATGGTGAGCCTCAGTCATGGTGAGCCTCAGTCATGGTGAGCCTCAGTCATGGTGAGCCTTAGTCATGGTGAGCCTCAGTCATGGTGAGCCTCAATCATGGAGAGCCTCAGACATGATGAGCCTCAGTCATGGTGAGCCTCAGTCATGGTGAGCCTCAGTCATGGTGAGCCTCAGTCATGGTGAGCCTCAGTCATGGTGAGCCTCAGTCATGGTGACCTCAATCATGGAGAGCCTCAGACATGATGAGCCTCAGTCATGGTGAGCCTCAGTCATGGTGAGCCTCAGTCATGGTGAGCCTCAGACATGATGAGCCTCAGTCATGGTGAGCCTCAGACATGATGAGCTCAGTCATGGTGAGCCTCAGTCATGGTGAGCCTCAGTCATGGTGAGCCTCAGACATGATGAGCCTCAGTCATGGTGAGCCTCAGACATGATGAGCCTCAGTCATGGTGAACCTCAGAACATGATGAGCCTCAGTCATGGGTGAGCCAGACATGATGAGCCTCAGTCATGGTGAGCCTCAGACATGATGAGCCTCAGTCATGGTGAGCCTCAGTCATGGTGAGCCTCAGTCATGGTGAGCCTCAGACATGATGAGCCTCAGTCATGGTGAGCCTCAGACATGATGAGCCTCAGTCATGGTGAGCCTCAGTCATGGTGAGCCTCGTCATGGTGAGCCTCAGACATGATGAGCCTCAGTCATGGTGAGCCTCAGACATGATGAGCCTCAGTCATGGTGAGCCTCAGACATGATGAGCCTCAGTCATGGTGAGCCTCAGACATGATGAGCCTCAGTCATGGAGAGCCTCAGACATGATGAGCCTCAAGCATGGTGAGAAACGGTATAGTGATACCGTCAAGGTGTGGGGAAAGACTCTTACGTACATAAATAACAAAAAAAAGGCACAATACCGTGACTGGAACGATTTATTTATTTATTTATTTATTTGAACACGATACAGTGAAGTACAAAGGAATACAGTTTTTACAGTGCAACATGCGAAAGCCCCTTTTATGCAGAGCATTATGGGCAGGCTTAAAATTAACTTAAGTTTAACTAAGCAATGATATATTCAGTGGTAAAAACATTATTGTAAACAGCTAACAATTTAGCACAAACGAGTATTACAAAGACAGGTCGTATGGTCATTTACTGTGTTGCTGAGCATTCAGTAGAGTGGAGTATTCTGTTATGTAATGTAATTAAAAAATAAAGTTCGATTGGGTCACAGGTTAGACATTTAATGAGATACAATAATGAGAAACATTTACGAGATACAATTTATGAAATACAATTATTCAGTATTATTTAGTTATGGGTGAGTAAGTGATTTTTAAGAAGAGACTTGAATTTATAAACAGTGTTTGTTTTATATTCACAGGTAATGAATTTCAGATTTTAGGGCCTTTTATGTGCTTTGAGTTTTTGCATAGCGTGAGATGGACTCGAGGAACATCAAAGAGTGATCTGTGCCTTGTGTTATGGTCATGTGTTCTGTTGAGGTTGGTAAGGAGACGTTTGAGGGGAGGGTTTATATCAGAGTTAATTGTTCTATGAATGTAGTAGGTGCAGTAATAAGTATGGATGTTTTGTATGGTGAGTAGGTTTAGAGCTTTGAATATTGGTGGAGTGTGCTGCCTATAGTGGGAATTTGTTATCATTCTGACTGCAGCCTTTTGTTGGGTAATTAATGGTCTGAGATGGTTTATTGTTGTTGAGCCCCATGCACAAATTCCATAGGTGAGATAGGGGTAAATAAGTGAGTGATATAGGACCAGGAGGGCTGACTCTGGAACATAGTACCGTATCTTCGATAGTATGCCTACGGTGTTGGAATTTTTTTTGTAAATTTGTTGTATATGTGTTTGAAATTTTTGTGAATTTTGTGATAGGTGATCCGTTTATCATTATGTTAAGAGGGACGTCTGTAGCTCTGTTACCAAACTGAATGAAGTAGGTTTTGTCAATGTTTAGAGTAAGTTTGTTAGTTCTCATCCAGGTAGATATTTTCTGCAATTCGGTATTTACAGTATCGGCTAGCGTGACTGGGCTCGGGTGAGAGAAGATGTATGTAGTGTCATCTGCAAATAGTGTGGGTTTGAGTAGTTGCGATGCATTTGGTAGGTCATTTACGTATATGAGAAAGAGAAGAGGGCCTAGGACACTTCTCTGTGGGACAACAACTGTAATTGGCTGTGCTGAAGAGTTTGCCCCATTTGTGTACACATATTGGCTTCTGTTGCTGAGGTAAGACTTTAGGTAGTTGGGGGAGTGCCCTCTTATACCATAGTGCGACAATTTTATGTGGAGTAAATCATGGTCAACTGTATCAAAAGCTTTACGTAAGTCTATGAAGATAACCAGTGGGACTTCTTTTTTTCTCTATTGCAGTGTATATGTGTTCTAACATGTGTATAATAGCATCATTAGTATTTTTATTAGGCCTGAACCCAAATTGACTGGGGTTGAGTATGTTGTGGTAGATGAGGTAGAAATAGATTCGCTTATGAATTAATTTTTCGAAGATTTTAGAGAGAGGGTGTAAGTTGGATATTGGCCTATAGTTATTCAAGTCTGTTTGGTCTCCTCCTTTATGGATCGGGGTGACCCTTGCTATTTTGAGAACTGTAGGGAAGGTAGAGGATTCTATGGATTTGTTAAAGAGCGTTGCAATGATTGGTGATAGTACTTGTGACACTTTTTTGTATATAAAGGGTGGTAAGGTATTTAAATCTCCTGTCTTGTTGATAATAAGGGAGACTTCAGTAGGGTTAGTCGGAGCTAGGAACAGTGTGTTCGGGGTAGTAGCCCAGTGAGGTAGACATGGGTGGGGTATGCTGAGCTGAGGGATATTATTGGCAAGTTTTCCTAATAGTGGAGAAATAAATTATTGAGTCCTGTTTGCTGTTTCAGGTTGGTGGGAGTGGGGTTCATCTGGTTTTGTTAATTTCATTTCGCTATTATTCGTGTTATCTTTTTGTTCCTAGAATTTCTGATAGGGTTTTCCAGGTCTTTTTTTATATCACTTCGTAAGTTGGATAATCTGTTCTCATAATACAGTTTTTAGCCTTCTTATCAGGCTGGTTAGGATTGACGAGTAACGTTTTGTTTGGAATCTGGTTATGTGACCCATTCTGTACTGTTTTTCGTATAGGTGCTTTGTATTTATGGATTTGAGGATGCTGTGTGTTAGCCAGGGACTGTTCAGTCTCTTAGCTGTCATCTGTTTAGTTTTTTGGGGCAGTGCTTTTATAAAGGATTGGTTTTTGAAAATGTTAAACATTCGTCATATCTATATATATATTATAATAATATATTATATAATTAATATATAATATATATATATATATATATATCTATATATTATATATATATCTATATATATATATATATATATATATATATATATATATATATAAATATATATATATATATATATATATATATATATATATATATATATATATATATAAAATATATATATATTTTATATATATGTGTGTTGTACAGCAGAATTTAGGTAAAAATGTACGTTTGTTTAAGTTAGATTAGGTGAGATTTTTAAGTTAGGATTTGCCCCCCCCCCAAAAAAAAAAAAAATTACATCATTGTGAATGAAACAAAAACATCTATCAATATATAAGAAAAAACAATGGGAAAAGTCCAGTTATTGAGGAAGTTTAGGTTATTCTGCCTATTTGGCAAGTTCGGTTAAAAAAAAGTGCAACAGCCTAAAGGTGTCCCTTCAGGAGTAAATTTCTCAAAACCTGGTTTACCAAGAATTTCCAGGAGACAGTGACCCAGTTTTTTTTATAACATTTTTACCTTTGCTAAGCTTATGTGTGTTGAGATATACTCACCAACAAGTTGATATTATCTCCTGCTATCAGCGCATACTTATTATGAGAGAGATATACTTCTCAGGATATATACACAGTGTATATGCACAATGTATTTATACACACTGTAATGCCATTTTCACTAAAATTAAAAATGTTTTTATTTTCAAACGAAAGATTTCTCTAAAAATTTTTTAACCTTAAATTTAAATGCAAATTTATCACATGAGATTCTTCTTCTTCTTCTTCTTCTTCTTCTTCTTCTTCTCCTTCCTCCTCCTCCTCCTCATTATTATGATCGTTATTACACAAAAATCGTATAACACGAATGCAAACAGACCACAGAACGGGTGGGGTTTGAATCCATGCCAGTGGCTTACGCACTGGCATGGAGTTTTACGACTCACTCGCTATGGGTTTAACCCCAACCTGTTCCGTGGATTATTATTATTGTTATTATTGTTAATATTATTTTATATTATTATTATTATTATTATTATTATATTTATATGGAAGCACTGAAGTTGTAATGCTGATTACAGTGCCTGGGGAATGAGAAACAGTCAGGTTCGATCTAGAGAAGAGGAGCATAACTCTGCTTCCTTGAATCAAGAGCCACTCGCTATGCATGGTCCATCAAACACCACTCTCATTAGATTTATTTAAGCTTCTCTCTTTCTCATACAATAGATGGCGTTGCAGTAGTACCAAAACAGTGTCATTAGTTCAGCCAGTGGCCAACAGGTATTGAGGTATCGCAACAACATAACAGCAACAACAGATAACGGATAACATAATATCCACCAGCACACAAATGTCTCTGTAAACATATAAATATTTCGCAGAACTGAAAAACAAAAAAAATAAATTATAAACAGAAGAGAATGTTTTTTTTGACCAATAAATTTTTTTTTTTTTAATAAGTGGAATGTTTTGTGGTGCGTTTCATGGAACATGATATTTTTTTGCACAAAAAACGCTTTTAATAGAATGTTTTGTAATATATTTTTTTTCCAAATAGAATATTTTTTATTAAATTTTTTTTAACCATTATTTTGCAATTGATTTTGTAATAGGATGTTTCCGTGAAAAAATATTTTTGCAATAGAACGTTTTTGTAAGAGAATGTTTTTGTAATAGTTTTTTTGTAATTGACTCGTAATAGTTTTTGCCACAGAGAAATATTCTTATAAAAGGGGAACGTTTTTTGTAGTAGCCACTGAAAGAGAGACACTGTCAAGTCTCCTTCTGAGTAAATATATCAGGTCAAGCGAGCGTATGTGGGGCGAGGGAGAAGAAGGGATAAAGGTAAGTGATAGGGGGAGTGAGAGAGGGGAGTTGATGGGAAGAAGTAAATGGTGGAGAGAGAGAGAGAGAGAGAGAGAGAGAGAGAGAGAGAGAGAGAGAGAGAGAGAGAGAGAGAGAGAGAGAGAGAGAGAGAATGACAACTCTGCATTGAAACTCACATGGAAAATATTCAACCAAAACAACATAGGAACACTTGTATGTAATCCATGTATTTCTCTGACCTGTTCGTTTTCTTTTGTAAGTTACAGCAAGCTATGTTTGGTTGCCCCAGGGAAGAGCAGGTGACTCGTAAAAGACAGCTGATACACAACAGGAAATGGAGAAGAGGAGAAGGAGGAAACAAAATAGAAAATACAAAACAGAGAAAAAGAAACGGAAAAGAAATAGAGAACAAGAAATATACAAAAATTATTATTATTATTACTATTATTATTATAGGACTGACTACACGTCATAGCGCGAAATGATAAAGAAAACGGGGTGTGCAGCGGGAAGTTAGCCAAGTAAAAGATTAAGTTATTGTAGTAAAGTCAGTTTTATCTACGAAATCATGTAGAGAATCAGCACTAAGAGCGACACTGTCGGCAAGAAGTGTAGACAGACTTAAGGTGTCCCAGGTGTCGAAGAGGAAAAAGGAAAGTAACAAACTTGACGCCTTGGTCCTCTGATAAGAGGAAGACTCAATCACGTCAGGAAGTCTCCCAGATGGGTTGTAAGTGTGTCTCGGTCAGATGGTTGTGTGTGTGTGTGTGTGTGTGTGTGTGTGTGTGTGTGTGTGTGTGTGTGTGTGTGTGCGCAAGGGACCATTTTCCCCACAACCGACAACGATGTCGACCAAAGCTTGTGTGGTGTGATCACAAACAGCTTGTCTGGTCTGGAATGTAGAGCAGCGACTTTGCCGAAGATTACGTATGCATCAAAACAGAGCAAAATAATATAGTCAGGAAAGAGCAAAATCTCGAATGTGCAAGAGATCGAAATGTGTTGTAGCGCAGAGAAAGCAGGCATGCAAGATAAATTTTCCCCTGACCCCCAAGATGTTCAGAGACGAAACTAAGCCTGAAAAATGGTATGGTGATACTGACAAGTGTGGAAAAAAGCACTTACGACAGCTCGGACATTTTTTATAAACTGAAGAACCCACTCGTGGAAAACAGTTCCTATAAAAAAAGTCTAAAACGTCCTTAATGTTTTTTTCCACACAAGATAATGTGCACATTAACGCATGTAGGTAAAAGAAACTTAACACGACGTTTCGGTCCGACTTGGGACCTTTAACTAGTGTTGACTATTAATGGTCAAGTGGAACGAAACGTGCGTCATGATATTTTTCTCCTATGCCCGTTATTGTGTATGTTCCAGTCACGGTATTGCGCTTTTTTATACTTTGCAAGACAATGTCTGAGTTGTCGACTAAAGAGTGTTACAACTGCTGTTGAGACGGGGATGGGATGTCTGAATCAAAGCACCAATTCCCTGCAAAGAGAGAAACTCCGACACCTGTTATCAAAGGAAGATATGGATAGGGCACCAATGGCAGTATGTATCTCAGCGAGGAGGCGTGTGTGTGTGTTTCTGATAAAGTGTTGAGTGAGTTCATGTGCTGACCCGATCATGAATTTCCAGAAAGCTGCACGCGTTTTCCAAACACTTGTCTGGTTTTGGAATGTGATCACGGCGATGCGCAGTGGAGATCATGAGAAATCATCGAGGCATCCAATAGTAGACACTGCGTACAGGCTGCAGACTTTCGAGGACCAAGAGCAGTCAAAAACATAAGGGATGCAATGATGGTGAAACAGAATTAGATAGAGAGGCAGCTGAGGTGTAGGTATAAAAAATAAGAGGAGAAAAAAAAATAAAGTCTACATCATAACGACCGAGAAAATTGTTAAAAGGAACATGAAAAACCGCATCATAAAAAGTAGATAGTAAACAAGGGACGCGTCGAAGAGGAATTGACATCCAAAAAGGAAAAAAAAGAACTAAATGTGAAGCAGTCAGTAAAAGTACTGTGGCATAACCTTCAAACAATGTGTGTAAAAAGTCCATTTGCAATCAAATATATTCAATTTACAATCAAACATTTAAATATATAACTTCCGATGTACCAATGGGTCAGCCTCGATAAACCTAAAATGTATAACTATTCGTGAACCAAAATATAAAACATTGATGAATCAAATATAAAGGCAAAAATAAATAAAGTTGAGAAAAATTTGAGAATCTTTGAAGATCACTGATGACACGTGAACACTGTTGATCATACAACACACACAACACACACCACACACTCACACTCAGACACACAACACCACACAACCCCAAGACTGTCCAGAGCTACGGCGGATGTCCTAGAAGACAAGAGTTGTAGGAAATCGCCTGACGACACTGAGGCCAGAGGGTCAGGGGAGACATGATAACGACATAAAATTACTGGCGAACGATCTAAAAGATGTAAAAGGTGTGGAAAAGACAGATGTTCCAGAAATGGGACAAAGACACAAAGAGGCACAGTTGGAAGTTGAAGACTCAATGAATGAAGGATGTTAGGAATATTTTTCAGTCATAGAGTAATCAACTTCGTGAATGTCCTAGAAAATAGAAAGTAGTGAGGCGGGAAACCAACATAGTTTTTAAGGCAGTATGATAAAAGCTCTATGTAGCATGGAGAGATGAGGAACCTAGTAGCAATCAGTGAAGAGGCGGGGCCAGGAGCTATGACTCGACCCCTGCAACCACAAATAGGTGAGTACAAATAGGTGAGTACACACACACACGCACATGTATGAAAAGGTATAAACAATTTTAAAAGTGTAAAGGTGTATCGGAGACTGAGACTGCTGTCAACATCAGTACTGGTGAAGCAGTACTGGTCGATCCATCTCTCCTTAATGGACTGATTTTAAACCCGTCACATACTCTAACTTGGGAAATATTTAGAGGCCAGGAAGTGCAACTCAGCTCTCATTTTCACAGAAAGCATCTCTCAGTGGTACAGCTCATGTCACTTTAGTCATCTACAAACTGGAACGGGCGGGGATTGAATCCATTGCGAGTGAGTGATAAAATTCCAGGTCAGTGCGTTAGCCACTGGGCCAGCTGGCTACAATAAGATTCATCCAACTAGGTATATTTAGACACCATAAAAAAGTTAGCATGGGCCACCACTGTGACCACGTTTGTGGTCAGCTGGCCGAGTGGCTTGCACATTTTTCTGGAGTTTTAAAACACACTCGCCATAGGTTCAATCCCCGCTCGTTCTGTGGTTTGTTTACACTCTTGTTTTTACGATTTCTTGAGATGTAATAAATATTTTTTCGCGAGCCAGAGGTTTCGCGGAAAAAAACAAACCTCGGTCTGAGATCATCATCAGGGGGATGCAGTCTTAGAAAATTTATTAAGCACTGGTTTGGCTGCAAGATTTAACATGATAGAGGAATGTAGAACTTTCTTGTGCATGTCTGACTGGTGGAATGTGTTCAATTATTCTCGTTGCTGGCTATGATCTGTCACAAACAGTGACTCACACTTGTTATAAAGCACTTCATCTTTTCTTTTATGTGTGCGAAGTGCTAAACCCGTGTGGCTAGTTCAGTACAAGGAAGTGGTAGAGGCTCGATTTTCAATCTGGTAAGCGTGAGCCGGAAATACCAGTCCAGCAGCCAAACTCACTCACTTGATCTCTGGCATACCGAAGGAGTATCAATGGTAACCGGTTTCCTGAGGTATTTAGAGAAGCATTTCCTTAATTTCACTAGGAAAGGATGTCACCTATCTTATGTCTCATATTGTTTTTATCAGTCCATTGATGGAGGGGAAATATTGGATTAGTTGGTGGTATATCCTTCACTTGTGTTTCTAAGCTTCACTGAGATCAACTTTGATGAAACAATCAAGGTAACCAAGATTAAAAAAAAATTGTTCCTGTATAATAACTGTTCTCTTGATCCAGAAGGGAGGAGCTACCCATCCAAAATGCTCGTAAGAAAAGACTTGTGACTGTGATTTGCTTGCTTTTGGAGTATGGCTAGTTAAGACACGTATATATTTAACGAGTGAGTGTGTTTATCTGGAGTTTATCTGGAGAGAGTTCCGGGGGTCAACGCCCCGCGGCCCGGTCTGTGACCAGGCCTCCTTAGGTCAGTGTCCCAGATGCGACCCACACCAGTCGACTAACACCCCAGGTAACCCATTTTACTGATGGGGAACATAGACAACAGGTGGAAAGAAACACGTCCAATGTTTCTACTCTGGCTGGGAATCGAACCCAGGCCCTCACCGTGTGAAGCGAGGGCGTTTAACCACCAGGCCACCAGAGCCTGTACTGGCATGATGCTTAAGAAGTCCGGTGAAAGAAGTTTATATATTCTGGTCACAGTGACCTTGACACAGAAGACAGTCATCAACACTGGTCACAGTGACCTTGATACAGAATTATCAACACAGTGGTCACAGTGACTTTGAGACACAGAAGGCAACGTAGGGTCACAGACAAACTGGGTATATGCCCCAGCTGGCATGTTGCCGGCGTGCGCGCGCGGAGCCATTGTTTACCTACTCTCCATCCCCCCGCCTGCGAGTCTCAATATTGGAACCCGATATTACCTTAATCTGGTTTAGTGAAAGTCTCTTGAAAAGAATGGTGCCACTAGAGCGCTCTCCTGTCAGGGCAACTGCCTTCAAGTTGGTCAAGAGTTCTTCATCTAGAGAATTTTAACGTACTCTTCCCTCTCTATATAACCGAACCTGATTAATTTACATTTCCCAGTCTACCTACCTGCCCAAGTCTACCTAAAGGGTATTCTGAGGATCAACGCCCCTGCGGCCCGGTCCTGACCAGGCCTCCCGGTGGATCAGGGCCTGATCAACCAGGCTGTTACTGCTGGCCATACGTAGTCCAATGCACGAACCACAGCCCAGATGATCCTGCACTAAACTGTAGGTATCTGTCCAGCTCCCTCTGGAGACAACCAGGTCTATTGTAAATTCCCTCTATGACTGTGGGAGGCTGTTTAACAGTCTTGGGGCCTCGGACACTTATTGTGTTTTCTCTTAGTGTATTAATGGCGTCTCTACAGTGGCTGAATGAGCCCCCTTCCTCTTGCGTTTAGCGCTTCCCTATAAATATAATAATAACTAGATGTATTTCGGTCGCTGCGTGATCTGAGATACATCTAGTTATTATGTAAAACGTATCCCCGTTTTACATAGCCCCAGACCCCTGTACCTTAATGCACGTGATTGGAATAGTGCAGAGTGCGGCACAAGTTTCTAATGCAGTTAGATATTAGCATAAGAGGAATGCACAAGTCATCATATAGAAACTAATATACCAATTCCTTCAATAAAAATGGCTAAGTAGGACGAACGCAGACCAGTTCTAATTCTAAGCTTCCATTAAGAAATCCCTTCCATGAAGCTAAATTTAAGAAACATTTCCTTGTCTCAGAAAGAAAGAACAACCAAAAATACACCAGCATATTAAGTTTGAATCCTCTCAGAAGTTGCATTAAGATACCGGAGTTGAAGCGTCAAGCTAATCGGATGTGACACTCAGAAATCATCACCTGGAAAACAGTTGATGATTGAGACACATGTGGCAACTGTTGGGTATCTTTATTGGTGGCCTGGTGGTTAACGTCTCTCGCTTCACACGGTGAGGGCCTGGGTTTCGATTCCCAGCCAGAGTAGAAACATTGGACTGTTTCTTTCCACCTGTTGTCTATGTTCCCCATCAGTAAAATGGGTACCTGGGTGTTAGTCGACTGGTGTGGGTCGCATCCTGGGACACTGACCTAAGGAGGCCTGTCACAGACCGGGCCGCGGGGGCGTTGACCCCCGGAACTCTCTCCAGATAAACTCCAGATACACACTAGGCTTCTTCAGTCACTTATACAGGCATCAGGTGTAGTAGTGAAATGATGATGTAATCAGTCCATCAACCTTGGATAAGTTAGCATCGGGGTGGTCAGTCCCTCAGTACCATGGAGCTGAGGGACTGACCACCTCAAATACTATTTGTCGACGGTTGATGGACTGATCATATCATCTTCATTTCACTATTACACCTACGTTTCACCCGTGTAGGTGAAACGTTTCAACAACAAAGATAACCAAGTGTTGCACATGTGTCTTGATCATCAACTTGTCGGTATTTTATACCATTTTTCAACATCAACAACAGTGTTTCCTTTTTCCCAATTTCTGTAAAAAAGAAGCATAATGGAACCTCCGCAGCCCAAAATCAGTCTACAATTTTATCTAATAAATTCTGACCATCATTTAAGTAAGGAAGTTTAATTTAAGTTTAACGTACATAACATTTAACAACATACAAAACAGCCACAGGGGAAGTTCCACCGAACAAATCTGCTGAGACATCTTACTTATTTCTGCAACATTGCAAGCTCCTGATGATGTGTTGATGGCAACACGAAAGGCCTAGAGCTATTATTTAACTCTCCTTGTGGTTGTTTTGCATCTTGTATAGCTTGTTCACGATTTTTGCGTATAATAACACTATTTTTTTACATAATGGTCTTAAGGGCACACAGATGTTGCCGGCATAAAAGTTCATTATGTAGACTTCAGCTAAGATTATTCAGAAAAATTAAACACTGACTCATTTCTGATCAGAAGAGACTTTCTCCAATTATCCTACAGTAATTAATTTGATTAACAAAATTCGAACTTTAATGATTGATTCCTTGTATGAGGTGGATTAAATGTTTCATGGGCATAGGCTGTGTAGGTACAACTAATTTTGGGGTGGTGGTGGGGGGATTCTTTGGAAGAACCAGAAAACACATGTTTTGGTCGGCTTTAAAAACTTTCAGTCCTGATGTGTTTTCCCCGAAGGAAACATTGGCTAGATATTAAGTGTGCAAGTTTTAAAGATAGGTGACAGTGATAATGATCATGATCATCATCATAATAACATTAATGATGATGATGATGATGATGATAATAATAATAATAATAATATAATAATAATAATAAAAATAATAATAATAATAATAATAATAATAATAATAATAATAATAATAATAATAATAATAATAATAATAATAATCTACTAGTAGGTACCATATCAAGCAAGTAGGGTTTTTTACAGCGAGAGAACACTCTGGCGCTGCTAAAGAATGTCCAGTAGACACAGCCTACCGGTCCTATCCCCCCCAAAAAAAAACATTTTAGAGGATGGAATCCTTGATACAGTTGCAAACTGTACCCAAAGAGACACAGAGGCACTCTATCCTAGGCTATCCCAGCCTATCCTAGCCTATCCCACACCATCTTATGCTACCCCAACCTCTCCTAACCTATCCCACACTATCCTAGCCTATCCTACACTATCCCAACCTATCCTAGCCTGTCCCCCACTATCTGAATACCTTCCATTCCTGTGGAATGGAAGGCATTCAGATTTGATCCAAGAAAGAGGGGAGGATAAGAGAGGTTCCTTGGATCAAGAGCCCCTCAGCGATATCATAGCTCTCACCTCCAGGCAGCATGATCCAGTTAAGTAATATAAAACGTTATCATACCATTTCGAGATTAAAAAATGGCAACATGGTGCCTACACACTCCATTAACACCATCAATCTTTTTCTGAGTAGGACACACCAGTGCTGAAGTTCTGAAGCTGGTCAAAAGGAGGCTTTCCGAAGCTCATACCATGAGAAGTAGTTTCACGAATGGTCAATATATAAAATTGAGCAGAGGCGCCTCGCCTCCTCAGCAGTTCCAAGAAAAGATCAAAACATGGTTATAATCACAACCATAATTTTTAAAAGGGTGGATGGGTAAGTCAGCGGAAGGACTCAGTCAGGTGATCGAAAGTTCCAGCTGCGGATCATCACACGACTGAGACCCGCGTCAGCAAACACTTGTCCTGCTTCCTGACGAATCTTACCTAACATAAATTATCTAAGTTCCCCGAAGCCACACCTAGTGATGGACGAGCAAGGTTGAAAATTTCATGCTGATCGGAAAAGGCATTCTCAAGTTGTACAGGAAAGCCCTGGAGGAAGTTAGTGGAAGATAAAAAAAACTGTAACTTGTAAATAACTCGAGTTCTCAAGTTATTCTTCAACTATAACATTGATTAGGCTTCACATAGACAGTTATGGTCACCATATTACACAGTCAACGTAAGTGAGTGATTCTTTTTTTAAACTTCTTAAAATATGGCGGCTCTGGCACTAAGTTTTTTAATGGTTCACTAAAATAATAAAAATTTAAAATGGTAAAAGAAAAAAAAATGCGAGGTGTTAATATTTCTGAATATTTTTTTTGGGTAAGTTTTTTTCCATTAACTCTATTTAAAATTCTCTACAATCCTGTCATCAACAACATTCGATTCTGTGTTTTGAAGAAAAATCTAATTGTTAAAAAAAAGTTCTATAAAACGAAAAAATGAACAAATTAGCACATATACATCTCAATACCAATAACACAAATATTATCAGTAGTTCGGATTAAGCGTTTGAAGCCAACCGGAAGAGGCATTATCTAGTTATTACACTGATTCCATTTATTTAATAAAATTATCAATTTAAAATTGACGAAGTCCAAAGTAAAAGCTTAGTTTTCCTTTTAATAAATCCCACCAACGCTGAAAGTTTGATGCCTCTCTGAAAAATCATTCTTCAGTAATTGTTATGAATTCATTGATTCCACGTTTAAACAATTTCATTAAAATTTAAAATTTACACTTAAAGAGTATTATAGAGTGTTATATAGAGTGTTATGAAAAGTGTTATTTTTTTTATTATCACACTGGCCGATTCCCACCAAGGCAGGGTGGCCCGAAAAAGAAAAACTTTCACCATCATTCACTCCATCACTGTCTTGCCAGAAGGGTGCTTTACACTACAGTTTTTAAACTGCAAACTTAACAACCCT
>NC_069404.1:87485056-87511052 GCF_026875155.1 Cherax quadricarinatus
CCCCCGGGGGCCCCCAATCCCCCGGGCCCTACTGAGGCCCCCCCCTGACTGAGGTCAAAAAGGGCTCACCAAACTGGAAAACCCCAATATGGGGCTCACCATGATGAGGCCCCCGGACTGGGGGCCCCATACGGGCTCCCCATTTTGGGGGGCCCCAATACTGAGGTCACCATGACTGAGGCCCCCCATGACTGAGCTCACCATGACGAGGTCACCATGACTAACGAAAACCTAACTGAGGTCACCAACTGAGGTCACCATGCGAGGCTCATGACTGATCCCTTGGGCTCCCCAAAACTGAGGCTCATACTGAGCCACCATGACTGAGGCTCACCATACTAGGCCCACATGAGGCCCTCCAGGATCACATGACTGAGGCCTACCATGACTGAGGTTCACCATGACTAGGCTCAACTGAGCTCACCAGATGAGGCTCACCATGATGGGCACCTACTGAATCAACTAAGGCCACCAACTGAGCTCACAACTGAGGCTCACCATGACTGAGGTCACCATGATTTGACCTACCTGACGAGTCCCATGGGGCCCCATCCTGAGGACCCTTGGGTCAATGCTATTTACAGAGGCTCACCAGATGGGCTACCTGACTGAGGCTCACCTACGGGACTCACAATAACTGAGGCTCACCATATGAGGTACCATAGAGTCCCACCATACTGGGTCACCATGACTGGGCTCCCACTTACTGAGGCTCACCCATGACTGAGGTCACCAATAGGACTGTAGGCTCACCATGACTAGCTCCCAGACTGGGATCACCATGAAGAGGCTCACTCGAACTGAGGTCACCAATGAGGCTCACCATATGAGCTCACCATGACTGACCAATGCGGACGAGGCCACCAGTCCTGAGGCCACCATGACTGGGCTTCACCTTTGACGGGAGGTCACCTGACTGGGGCCCCCGACTATCCCGACTGAGGCCACCATATAGACTGAGGAAGGGTCACCATGACTGAGGCCACCAGACTGAGTCACCATGCAGTTCACCATGACTGAGGCTCACCATACTCTGAAGCTAATAAATGATGAGGTCACCATGACAGCAAGACTGAGGCACCAAATTGGACTCACGGCTCCCATTATGAGGTCCATGACTGAGGCCACCATAACTGAGGCCACCAGGGACTAAAATTCACTGAGGCTCCCATGATGAGGTCACCATACTGAGCCCACAGACGATCACCATTGAGGCTCAACCATGACTGAGTCACCAATGACTGAGGCTCACCATACTGAGGCCCATCTAGGACAATGAGGCTCCCAGAGAGGCTCACCATGACTGAGGTCACCATGACTGAGCTCTCAACTGGGCCACCTGACTAATCCTGACTGAGGACCTAAGGGATGAGGTAACCATGGACTGAGCTCCACCATGACTGAGGCCACCATGTGATCACCATTAGGCACCGACAGGCTCACCAACTGACACTGGGACTCACCCATACTGGGTACCATACTGAGGTCACCATGATGAGGTCAATTACTGGGTCACCAATTGGGAAATGGGTACCATACCTGAGGTCACCAGGGACTGAGGCTCACCATCGAGGCCCCACCATGATGAGGCTCACCAGAATTTAAAAGGGGCCCACCATCTGAGGCTCACCAGGGAGGTATGGGCTCACCAACTGAGCCCCAAGACGGGGCACCCCATGACTGAGGCTCACCATGACTGAATCTCACCAAAATTCACCATAACTGAGCTCACCAGCTGAGGCTCACCATAAACGAGGCCCATGATGAGGTCATATAACAGCCAATAAATCCCCATGACTGAGGCTCACCATGAACCTGAAAAGGCTGGGTCACCATACGAGGTCACCATGACGAGGCCACCATGACTGAGGCCACCATGACTGAGGCTCACAACTGAGGCTCACCTGACTGGGTCACCATGACTGAGCTCACCATAACTGAGGCTTCCCAATGACTGAGGCCTACTGAGGCTCACCATACTGAGGACACCATTGACGGGCCCCATAACTGAGGCTCCCCATACTGAGGCTCCAACATGACTGAGGTCACCATGACGGCTAGAGCCCCTACCTGACAATATGAGGTCACCCATGATGAAGGTCACCATGACGAGGCTCACAGCCAGCTCATGCTGAGGCTCACCATCCGTAGGCTCCAACCAATGAGGCCACCTACTGAGGTCACCATCTGAGGCCACCTGATAACACCAATGACTGAGGTCCATGACTGAGGCTCCCAGACTGAGGCCCCAAAGACTGGGGTCCATGACTGGGGTACCAACTGGGGTACCATGCTGGTCACCATGACTGAGGCTCACCATGACTGTAAAACCATGACTGGGACTCACCATGAATGAGGCCACCATGACGGGGCACCATGACGAGGGAACTAGAGGATCACTCAAAGTCACCATGTGAGGCTCACCAATGCTGAGGACCATGATGAGTCACCAATTTGAGGTCACAATTGACGGGCCCCGCGAGGTCACTGGTCCCCATGACTGGGGCCCTATGACAAGGACTAACCCTCACTGCGAGGGCCCTCATGACCTAGGACCTGAGGGCCCCATGATTTGGGTCACATGATGGCTCACCAGATGGGCATGACCATCAACCTGAGGCTCACCATGACTGAGGTCACCATGACTAGGTCACCATGATGAGGACACCTGAGACTGAGGTCACCCACCGGGGCTAATACTTGAGGTCACCTACTGAGGCTCCATGACTGAGGCTCACCTGAGGCATCACCATACTGAGGTAAATTAACTGAGGTCACCTGACAGGCACCTGCTGAGGATAATTTTGAGGTCACCTACTGAGTCACGACCCTCAGTCACATGACGACTCACCAGCCGGCAACCATGACTGAGGCTCACATAAACTTCACCTTGAGGCACCGAGAGGCCCCCGGGAGGTCACCATTGGCTCAACGGGAGGTCCCATGACCCCCCAAACTGAGGGCCCCATCAGGGATCACCATACTGAGGAGCTCCCAGTGGGACCTAAGGGGACTACCCTGATGGGTCACCATGACTGACCCGCGGGGTTCCCATGACTGGGTCACCAGGGTTTGGGTCCCATGTTTCACTTAAGGCTACCATGATAAAAGGAACAAACTGAGCCCCTGACGAGGTCCCTCCCTTCTCCAGTTATTTACTGGCCGAGCTAAATACCCCCAAACTGGTCACCAACGAGGCTCACAACGAGGTCCAAAGGGGCTAACTCCGACCCATGATGAGGTCCCTTATTTGGGTACTGCAGTCCCTCACCCCCCTTTTTAGTAGTTGCCTCTCACTCACCATCCACCCCCCATACATTTTGAGTACCTTTTTATAAATTTTCCAAATGTCATTTATTTTTTCACCATCTATTTAAATTCTTTTTCTATTTACTTTCCATATTACAGTTTAATTTAAACCTTACTCTCCAGATTCACTTTTAAATTTAATGATCTTTTTTAGTCTTTTATATTATAAATTAAAATAATCTTAAGGTGTATTTTATCTGTTTATTACGTTTTTTACTATGTAATGGTTTATTTGCTAAATGTTTTTAGGCTTACAATATATTGGCCAAACAATATACCAATAGGGTAAACAATAATATACAATTTATTTATTTCTAGTTGATAGTCTTAATTAGTTTTTTTCCGGTTCATCTGGAAATTATTAGTTCAAACTCTTTTGTTATCTCATAATGTATTATTTTTAATATTATAATGGGTTATATACTTATATTAATTACACTTACTTAACTACGCTCTATATATTTTCCCATCTATGAATATTTATTTTTAATTATATGTATATATTAATTATTAAATTAATACTATTATATTTAATTACCTTATTGACTAGGTAATAACTGAGGTCACATATGACTACCATAGATTTATAATATGGCTACATAATACCCTATATCTCCCCAATGAGGTACCATATTAAACCAATTCGGGGCTACCTTAAACTGAGGTCACCATGACTGAGGCTCACCCTGCTGAGGCTCACCATGACTGAGCTCACCATAAATGGCTCACCATGACGAGGCCAATGACTGAGGCTCACCTGATGTGCTCACATGACTGACCCTCACATGACTGAGGCACACCATGACTGGGCCCCCCATGACTGAGCTCACCATGACTGAGGCTACCCTGACTGAGGCTCACCATGACTGAGGCTCCCATGACTGAGGCTCACCATGACTGAGGTCAATAACTGAGGCTCACCAGACTGAGCTCACCATAATGAGGCTCACCATGACTGAGGCTCACCATGACTAAGGCTCACCATGACTGAGGCTCACTTGACTGAGGCTCATAGGGTTTTGAGGCTCCCCATGATTGAGGCTCACATGACTGAGGCTCACCTTTTGACTGAAGACTCATCATGTCTGAGGCTCTCCATGATTGAGCTCACATGACTGAGGTTTCACCATGACGAGGCTCACCATGACTGAGGCTCACCATGATGGGCTCCCCATGACTGAGCTCACCTGCCCTTAGGTTTCACCATGAGAGGTTCCCCTGACTGAGGCTCACCTGATGAGGCTCCCCATGACTGAGGCTCACCATGACTGGGCTCACAATGACTGAGGCTCACCAGACTGAGGCTCACCATGACCGGGGCTCACCATACCAAGGGTAAACCATGACTGAGGCTCACCATGATGAGGCTCACCAATAATGAGGCTCACCATACTGAGTCACCTTTTGACTGAGCTACCATGACTGAGGTTCACCATGACTGGGTTCACATGATGAGGATCACATGACTGAGCTCACCTGCTGAGGTTTCACCATGATGAGGATACCATGACTGGGCTCACCATGACTGAGGCTCACCAATGACTGAGGCTCACCATAACTGAGGCTCACCATGCTGAGGCTCACCATAACTGGGGCTCACCATGACTGAGGCTCACCATGACTGAGGCTCACCATAACTGGGCTCACCATCACTGAGGCTCACCATCACTGAGGCTCACCATCACTGAGCCTCACCATCACTGAGGCTCACCATGACTGAGGCTCACCATCACTGAAGCTCACCATAACTGAGGCTCACCATGACTGAGGCTCACCATGACTGAGGCTCACCATGACTGAGGATCACCATGATTGAGGCTCACCATGACTGAGGCTCACCATAACTGAGGCTCACCATGACTGAGGTTCACCATGACTGAGGCTCACCATGACTGAGGATCACCATGACTGAGGCTCACCATTACTCTGGCTCACCATCACTGAGGCTCACCATCACTGAGGCTCACCATCACTGAGGCTCACCATCACTGAGGCTCACCATAACTGAGGCTCACCATGACTGAGGCTCACCATAACTGAGGCTCACCATGACTGAGGCTCACCATTACTGTGGCTCACCATAACTGAGGCTCACCATGACTGAGGCTCACCATGACTGAGGCTCACCATGACTGAGGCTCACCATGACTGAGGCTCACCATGACTGAGGCTCATCATGACTGAGGCTCACCATGACTGAGGATCACCATGACTAAGGCTCACCATGACTGAGGCTCACCATAACTGAGGCTCACCATGACTGAGGTTCACCATGACTGAGGCTCACCATGACTGTGGCTCACCATAACTGAGGCTCACCATGACTGAGGCTCACCAAAAACTGAGGCTCACCATGACTGAGGCTCACCATGACTGAGGGTCACCATAACTGAGGGTCACCATCACTGAGGCTCACCATGACTGAGGCTCACCATGACTGAGGCTCACCTACGAAGCTCACCATAACTGAGGCTCACCATGACTGAGGCTCACCATGACTGAGGCTCACCAGTACTGAGGATCACCATGACTGAAGCTCACCATGACTGAGGCTCACCATAACTGAGGCTCACCATGACTGAGGTTCACCATGACTGAGGATCACCATGACTGAGGCTCACCATCACTGAGGCTCACCATCAATGAGGCTCACCATCACTAAAGGTCATCATGACTGAGGCTCACCATGACTGAGGCTCCCCAAATAAACTGAGGCTCACCATGACTGAGGCTCCCCCATGATGTGGCTCATCATAACTGAGGCTCTCCATTACTGAGGCTCACCATGACTGAGGCTCACCATAACTGAGGCTCACCATGACTGAGGCTCACCATGACTGAGGCTCACCATTACTGTGGCTCACCATAACTGAGGCTCCCCTTGACTGAGGCTCACCATCACTGAGGCTCACCATGACTGAGGCTCACCATGACTGAGGCTCACCATGACTGAGGCTCATCATGACTGAGGCTCACCATGACTGAGGATCACCATGCCCTAAGACTCACCATGACTGAGGCACACCATAACTGAGGCTCACCAGACTGAGGTTCACCATGACTGAGGCTCACCATGACTGTGGCTCACCATAACTGAGGCTCACCATGACTGAGGCTCACCATAACTGAGGCTCACCATGACTGAGGCTCACCATGACTGAGGGTCACCATAACTGAGGGTCACCATGACTGAGGCTCACCACGACTGAGGCTCACCATAACTGAGGCTCACCATGACTGAGGCTCACCATCACTGAGGCTCACCATCACTGAGGCTCACCATGACTGAGGTTCACCATGACTGAGGCTCACCATGACTGTGGCTCACCATAACTGAGGCTCACCATGACTGAGGCTCACTATGACTGAGGCTCACCATTACTGAAGCTCACCATAACTGAGGCTCACCATGACTGAGGCTCACCATGACTGAGGCTCACCAGTACTGAGGATCACCATGACTGAAGCTCACCATGACTGAGGCTCACCATCACTGAGGCTCACCATCACTGAGGTTCACCATGACTGAGGATCACCATGACTGAGGCTCACCATAACTGAGGCTCACCATCAATGAGGCTCACCATCACTGAGGCTCATCATGACTGAGGCTCACCATGACTGAGGCTCACCATAACTGAGGCTCACCATGACTGAGGTTCACCATGACTGAGGCTCAGCATGACTGTAGCTCACCATAACTGAGGCTCATCATGACTGAGGCTCACCATGACTGAGGCTCACCATGACTGAGGCTCACAATGATGAGGCTCACCATGACTAGGATCACCATGACTGAGGCTCACCTGACTGAGGCTCACCATGCCCTGAGGTTCACCATGACTGAGCTCACCATGACTGTGGTAAACCATAACTGAGGCTCAACCATGACTGAGGCTCACAAAAAACTGAGGCTCACCATGACTGAGGCTCACCATGACTGAGGCTCACCATAACTGAGGCTCGCCATGACTGAGGCTCACCATGACTGAGGCTCACCATGACTGAGGATCACCATGACTGAGGCTCACCATGACTGAGGTTCACCATGACTATGGCTCACCATGACTGAGGATCACCATGACTGAGGCTCACCATGACTGAGGCTCACCATGACTGAGGCTCACCATGACTGAGGCTAGCCATGACTGAGGATCACCATGACTGAGGCTCACCATGACTGAGGCTCACCATGACTGAGGATCACCATGACTGACGCTCACCATGACTGAGGCTCACCATGACTGAGGCTCCCCAATGACTGAGGTCACCATGACTGAGGGTCACCATGACTGAGGATCACCAGGGACTGAGGATACCCCATGACTGAGGATCACCATGACTGAGGATCACCATGACTGAGGATCACCATGACTGAGGATCACCATGACTGAGGATCACCATGACTGAGGATCACCATGACTGACGCTCACCTGACTGAGGCTCCCCAAATGAGGAGGATCACCATGACTGAGCCTCACCATGACTGAGGATCACCAAATGACTGAGGCTCACCATGACTGAGGATCACCATGACAGAGGATCACCGTGACTGAGGCTCACCATGACTGAGGCTCACCATGACTGAGGCTCATCATGACTGAGGATCACCATGACTGAGGATAACCATGACTGAGGCTCACCATGACTGAGGATCACCATGACTGAGGCTCACCATGACTGAGGATCACCATGACTGAGGATCACCATGACTGTGGCTCACCATGACTGAGGCTCACCATGACTGAGGCTCACCATGACTGAGGCTCACCATGACTGAGGATCACCATGACTGAGGCTCACCATGACTGAGGATCACCATGATGAGGCTCACCATGACTGAGGCTCAACCAAGACTGAGGCTCACCTGACTGAGGCTCACCATGACTGAGGGTCACCATAACTGAGGGTCACCATGACTGAGGCTCACCACGACTGAGGCTCACCATAACTGAGGCTCACCATGACTGAGGCTCACCATCACTGGGGGCTCACCATCACGAGGCTCACCATCACGGAGGCTCACCATGACTGAGGCTCACCATGACTGAGGCTCACCAGGGACTGAGGCTCACCATGACTGAGGCTCACCAGTACTGGGATCACCATGACTAAAAAGCTCACCATGACTGAGGCTCACCATAAACTGAGGCCCCACCATGACTGAGGTTCCCATGATGAGGCTCACCATGACTGGGATCACCATGACTGAGGCCACCATCACTGAGGCTCACATCACTGAGGCTCACCATCAATGAGGCTCACCATCACTGAGGCTCATCATGACTGAGGCTCACCATGACTGAGGCTCACCATGACTGAGGCTCACCAATGATGTGGCCCATCAAAAACTGAGGCTCTCCATTAGTGAGGCTCCACCATGACTGAGGCTCACCATAACTGAGGCTCACCATGACTGAGGCTCACCATGACTGAGGCTCACCATGACTGAGGATCCCCATGACTGAGGCTCACCATGACTGAGGCCTCACCATAACTGAGGCTCACCATGATGAGGTTCACCCATGGACTGGGGCTCAGCATGACTGTAGCTCTCACCAAAAACTGAGGCTCATCATGACTGAGGCTCCCATGACTGGGGCCTCACCAATGACTGAGGCTCACAATGACTGAGGCTCACCTGACTGAGGCTCACCATGACTGAGGCTCACCATGACTGAGGCTCACCATGACTGGGGTTTCCCACCATGACTGAGGCTCACCATGACTGTGGCTCACCATAACGAGGCTCACCATGACTGAGGCTCACAATGACTGAGGCTCACCATGACTGGGCTCACCATGATGAGGCTCACCATAACTGAGGCTCGCCATGACTGAGGCTCACCATGACTGAGGCCACCATGGACTGAGGATCACCATGATGAGGCTCACCATGACTGAGGTTCACCATGACTAAGGCTCACTATGACTGAGGATCACCATGACTGAGGATCACCATGACTGAGGCTCACCATGACTGAGGCTCCACCATGACTGGGGCCTCACCATGACTGAGGATCACCACGACGGGACGCTCACCCATGACTGAGGCTCACCACGACTGAGGATCCCCATAACTGGGGCCTCACCATGACTGAGGAAATCACCAGGACTGAGGCCCCACCATGACTGAAAATCACCATGACCAGGGGATCACCGTGACTGAGGCTAAACCATGACTGAGGCTCACCATGCTGAGGCTCATCATGACTGAGGATCACCATGACTGAGGAAAAACCATGACTGAGGCTCACCTGACTGAGATCACCATGACTGAGGCTCACCATGAATGAGGATCACCATGACTGAGGTCACCATGACTGTGGCTCACCATGACTGAGGCTCACCATGACTGAGGCTCACCATGAGTGAGGCTCACCATGACTGAGGATCACCATGACTGAGGCTCACCATGACTGAGGATCACCATGACTGAGGCTCACCATGACTGAGGCTCACCATGACTGAGGCTCACCATGACTGAGGCTCACCATGACTGAGGGTCACCATAACTGAGGGTCACCATGACTGAGGCTCACCACGCCCTGAGGTCACCATAACTGAGGCTCACCATGACTGAGGCGCACCATCACTGAGGCTCACCATCACTGAGGCTCACCATGACTGAGGATCACCATGACTGAGGCTCACCATTACTCTGGCTCACCATCACTGAGGCTCACCATCACTGAGGCTCACCATCACTGAGGCTCACCATCCACTGAGGCTCACCAAAACTGAGCTCACATGATGGGGCTCACCATAACTGAGGCTCACCATGACTGAGGCTCACCATTAAACGTGGCTCACCATAACTGAGGCTCACCATGACTGAGGCTCCCCATGACTGAGGCTCACCATGACTGAGGCTCACCTTTGACTGAGGCTCACCATGACTGAGGCTCATCATGACTGAGGCTCACCATGACTGAGGATCACCATGACTAAGGCTCACCATGATGGGGCTACCATAACTGAGGCTCACTATGACTGAAGTTCACCATGACTGAGGCTCACCATGACTGTGGCTCACCATAACTGAGGCTCACCATGACTGAGGCTCACCATGACTGAGGCTCACCATGACTGAGGCTCACCATGACTGAGGGTCACCATAACTGAGGGTCACCATGACTGAGGCTCACCACGACTGAGGCTCACCCTAACTGAGGCTCACCATCACTGAGGCTCACCATCACTGAGGCTCACCATCACTGAGGCTCACCATCACTGAGGCTCACCATCACTGAGGCTCACCATGACTGAGGCTCACCATTACTGAAGCTCACCATAACTGAGGCTCACCATGACTGAGGCTCACCATGACTGAGGCTCACCAGTACTGAGGATCACCATGACTGAAGCTCACCATGACTGAGGCTCACCAAAAACTGAGGCTCACCATGACTGAGGTTCACCATGACTGAGGCTCACCATGACTGAGGATCACCATGACTAGGGCTCACCATCACTGAGGCTCACCATCAATGAGGCTCACCATCACTGAGGCTCATCATGACTGAGGCTCACCAGGGACTGGGCTCACCATAATGAGGCTCACAATGACTGAGGGCTCACCATAATGAGGCTCACCATGACTGAGGATCACCATGACTGAGGATCACCATGACTGTGGCTCACCATGACTGAGGCTCACCATGACTGAGGCTCACCATGACTGAGGCTCAACCATGACTGAGGATCACCATGACTGAGGTTTCACCATGACTGAGGATACCATGACTGAGGCTCACCATGGAACTGAGGCTCACCTGACTGAGGCTCACCATGGACTGAGGCTCACCATGATGAGGCTCACCATAACTGAGGGTCACCATGACTGAGGCTCACCAGGGACTGAGGCTCACCATAACTGAGGCCCCACCATGACTGAGGCTCACCATCACTGAGGCTCACCATCACTGAGGCTCACCATCACGGAGGCTCACCATGACTGAGGCTCACCATGACTGAGGCTCACCATTACTGAAGCTCACCATAACTGAGGCTCACCATGACTGAGGCTCACCATGACTGAGGCTCACCAGTACTGAGGATCACCATGACTGAAGCTCACCATGACTGAGGCTCACCATAACTGAGGCTCACCATGACTGAGGTTCACCATGACTGAGGCTCACCATGACTGAGGATCACCATGACTGAGGCTCACCATCACTGAGGCTCACCATCACTGAGGCTCACCATCAATGAGGCTCACCATCACTGAGGCTCATCATGACCGAGGCTCACCATGACTGAGGCTCACCATAACTGAGGCTCACAATGACTGAGGCTCACCATAATTGAGGCTCACCATGACTGAGGCTCACCATGACTGTGGCCCATCATAACTGAGGCTCTCCATTACTGAGGTTCACCATGACTGAGGCTCACCATAACTGAGGCTCACCATGACTGAGGCTCACCATGACTGAGGCTCACCATGACTGAGGATCACCATGACTGAGGCTCACCATGACTGAGGCTCACCATAACTGAGGCTCACCATGACTGAGGTTCACCATGACTGAGGCTCAGCATGACTCTAGCTCACCATAACTGAGGCTCATCATGACTGAGGCTCACCATGACTGAGGCTCACCATGACTGAGGCTCACAATGACTGAGGCTCAAAATGACTGAGGATCACCATGACTGAGGCTCACCATGACTGAGGCTCACCATGACTGAGGTTCACCATGACTGAGGCTCACCATGACTGTGGCTCACCATAACTGAGGCTCACCATGACTGAGGCTCACAATGACTGAGGCTCACCATGACTGAGGCTCACCATGACTGAGGCTCACCATAACTGAGGCCCCGCCAGGGACTGAGGCTCACCATGAATGAGGCTCACCATGACTGAGGATCACCATGACGTGAGGCTCACCATGACTGAGGTTCACCATGACTAAGGCTCACCATGACTGAGGATCACCATGACTGAGGATCACCATGACTGAGGCTCACCATGACTGAGGCTCACCATGACTGAGGCTCACCATGACGGGAGGATCACCATGACTGACGCTCACCATGACTGAGGTTCACCATGACAGAGGATCACCGTGACTGAGGCTCACCATGACTGAGGATCACCATAACTGAGCCTCACCATGACTGAGGATCACCATGACTGAGGCTCACCATGACTGAGGATCACCATGACAGAGGATCACCGTGACTGAGGCTCACCATGACTGAGGCTCACCATGACTGAGGCCATCTTTGACTGGGGATCCCCATGACTGAGGATAACCATGCTGAGGCTCACCATGACTGAGATCACCATGACTGAGGCTCACCATGACTGAAGGATCACCATGACTGAGGATCACCATGACTGTGGCTCACCATGACTGAGGCTCACCATGACTGAGGCTCACCATGGCTGAGGCTCACCATGACTGAGGATCACCATGACTGAGGCTCACCATGACTGAGGATCACCATGACTGAGGCTCACCATGACTGAGGCTCACCCATGACTGAGGCTCCCATGACTAGGCCCTCACCATGACTGAGGGTCACCATAACTGAGGGTCACCATGACTGAGGCTCACCACGACTGAGGCTCACCATAACTGAGGCTCACCATGACTGAGGCTCACCATCACTGAGGCTCACCATCACTGGGCTCACCTGACTGAGGATCACCATGACTGGGGGCTCACCATTACTCTGGCTCACCATCACTGAGGCTCACCATCACTGAGGCTCACCTCATGAGGCTCACCATCACTAGGCTCACCAAAACTGGGCTCACCATGACTGGGGCCCCACCATAACTGAGGTCACCATGACTGAGGCTCACCATTACTGTGGCTCACCATAACTGAGGCTCACCATGACTGAGGCTCAACCATGACTGAGGCTCACCATGACTGAGGCTCACCATGACTGAGGCTCACCTGACTGAGGCTCATCATGACGAGGCTCACCATGACTGAGGTTTCACCATGATAAGGCTCACCATGACTGAGGCTCACCATAACTGAGGCTCACCATGACTAAAGTTCACCATGACTGAGGCTCACCATGACTGTGGCCTCACCATAACTGAGGCTCACCATGACTGAGGCTCACCATGACTGAGGCTCACCAGGATGAGGCTCACCATGATGAGGGTCACCATAACTGAGGGTCACCATGACTGAGGCTCACCACGACTGAGGCTCACCATAACTGAGGCTCACCATGATGGGGGCTCACCATCACTGGGGCTCACCATCACTGAGGCTCACCATCACTGAGGCTCACCATCACTGAGGCTCACCATCACGAGGCCCACCATTACTGAAGCTCACCAAAAACTGAGGCTCACCATGACTGAGGCTCACCATGACTGAGGCTCACAGTACTGGGATCACCATGACTGAAGCTCACCATGACTGAGGCCACCATAACTGGGGCTCACCTTGACTGAGGTTCACCATGACTGAGGGCTCCCCATAAACTGAGGATCACCATGACTGGGGCTACCATCATGAGGCTCACCATCAATGAGGCTCACCATCACTGAGGCTCATCATGACTGAGGTCACCATGACTGAGGCCACCATAACTGAGGCTCACAATGACTGAGGTTTACCATAATTGAGGCTCACCATGATGAGGCTCACCAGGGACTGTGGCTCATCATAACTGAGGCTCTCCATTACTGAGGCTCACCATGACTGAGGCTCACCATAACTGAGGCTCACCATGACTGAGGCTCACCATGACTGAGGCTCACCATGATGAGGATCACCATGACTAGGCTCCCCATGACTGAGGCTCACCATAACTGGGGCTCACCATGACTGAGGTTCACCATGACTGGGGCTCAGCATGACTGTAGCTCACCATAACTGAGGCTCATCATGACTGAGGCTCACCATGACCGAGGCTCACCATGACTTAGGCTCACAATGACTGAGGCTCACCATGACTGGGATCCCATGACTGAGGCTCACCATGATTTGAGGCTCACCATGACTGAGGTTCACCATGACTGAGGCTCCCCATGACTGTGGCTCACCATAACTGAGGCTCACCATCACTGAGGCTCACAATGACTGAGGCTCACCATGACTGAGGCTCACCATGACTGAGGCTCACCATAACTGAGGCTCGCCATGACTGAGGCTCACCATGACTGAGGCTCCCCAGACTGAGGATCACCATGACTGAGGCTCACCATGACTGAGGTTCACCAGGGACTATGGCTCACCATGACTGGGGGATCACCATGCTGAGGCTCACCATGACTGAGGCTCACCATGACTGAGGTCACCATGACTGAGGCTAACCATGACTGAGGATCACCATGACTGGGGCCCTCACCATGATGGGCTCACCATGACTGAGGATCACAATGACTGACGCTCAACCATGAACTGAGGCTCCCCAAATGACTGAGGCTCACCATGACTGAGGATCACCATGACTGAGGATCACCATGACTGAGGATCACCATGACTGACGCTCACCATGATGAGGCTCACCATGACTGAGGATCACCAGACTGAGCCTCACCATGACTGAGGATCACCATGACTGAGGCTCACCATGACTGAGGATCACCATGACAGAGGATCACCGTGACTGAGGCTCACCATGACTGAGGTTTCCCCCATGACTGAGGCTCATCATGACTGAGGATCACCATGACTGAGGATAACCATGACTGAGGCTCACCATGACTGAGGATCACATGACTGAGGCTCACCATGACTGGGGATCACCATGACTGAGGATCACCATGACTGTGGCTCACCATGATGAGGCTCACCATGACTGAGGCTCACCATGACTGAGGCCCCACCATGACTGAGGATCACCATGACTGAGGCTCACCATGACTGAGGATCACCATGACTGAGGCTCACCATGACTGAGGCTCACCATGACTGAGGGTCACCATGACTGAGGCTCACCATGACTGAGGTCACCATAACTGAGGTCACCATGACTGAGGCTCACCACGATTTGAGGCTCACCATAACTGAGGCTCACCATGACTGAGGCTCACCATCACTGAGGCTCACCATCACTGAGGCTCACCATGACTGAGGCTCACCATGACTGAGGCTCACCATGACTGAGGCTCACCATTACTGAAGCTCACCATACTGAGGCTCACCATGACTGAGGCTCACCATGACTGGGGCTCACCAGTACTGAGGAAAACCCATGACTGAAGCTCACCAGACTGAGGCTCACCAAACTGAGGTCACCATGACTGGGGTTTCCCACCATGACTGAGGCTCACCATGACTGAGGATCCACCATGATGGGGCTCCCCATCACTGAGGCTCACCATCAATGAGGTCACCTTTCCACTGAGGCTCATCATGATGAGGCTCACCATGACTGAGGCTCACCATAACTGAGGCTCCCCAATGCCCTGAGGCTCACCATAATTGAGGCTCACCATGACTGAGGCTCACCATGACTGTGGCTCATCATAACTGAGGCTCTCCATTACTGAGGCTCACCATGACTGAGGCTCACCATAACTGAGGCTCACCATGACTGAGGCTCACCATGACTGAGGCTCACCATGACTGGGATCACCATGACTGAGGCTCACCAGGGACTGAGGCCCCACCAATAACTGAGGCTCACCATGACTGAGGTTCACCATGACTGAGGCTCAGCATGACTGTAGCTCACCATAACTGAGGCTCATCATGACTGAGGCTCACCATGACTGAGGCTCACCATGACTGAGGCTCACAATGACTGAGGCTCACCATGACTGAGGATCACCATGACTGAGGCTCACCATGACTGAGGCTCACCATGACTGAGGTTCACCATGACTGAGGCTCACCATGACTGTGGCTCACCATAACTGAGGCTCACCATGACTGAGGCTCACAATGACTGAGGCTCACCATGACTGAGGCTCACTATTACTGAGGCTCACCATAACTGAGGCTCGCCATGACTGAGGCTCACCATGACTGAGGCTCACCATGACTGAGGATCACCATGACTGAGGCTCACCATGACTGAGGTTCACCATGACTAAGGCTCACCATGACTGAGGATCACCATGACTGAGGCTCACCATGACTGAGGCTCACCATGACTGAGGCTCACCAGACTGAGGGCTAACCATGTGAGGATCACCATGACTGAGGCTCACCATGACTGAGGCTCACCATGACTGAGGATCACCATGACTGACGCTCACCATGACTGAGGCTCACCATGACTGAGGCTCACCATGACTGAGGATCATTATGACTGAGGATCACCATGACTGAGGGTCACCATGACTGAGGATCACCATGACTGAGGATCACCATGACTGTGGCTCACCATGACTGAGGCTCACCATGACTGAGGCTCACCATGACTGAGGCTCACCATGACTGAGGATCACCATGACTGAGGGTCACCATGACTGAGGATCACCATGACTGAGGCTCACCATGACTGATGCTCACCATGACTGAGGGTCACCATGACTGAGGCTCACCATGACTGAGGGTCACCATAACTGAGGGTCACCATGACTGAGGCTCACCACGACTGAGGCTCACCATAACTGAGGCTCACCATGACTGAGGCTCCCCCACCCACTGAGGCTCACCATCACTGAGGCCCCACCATGACTGAGGCTCACCATGACTGAGGCTCACCAGGGACTGAGGCTCACCATTACTGAAGCTCACCATAACTGAGGGTCACCATGACTGAGGCTCACCATGACTGGGCTCACCAGTACTGAGGATCCCCCATGATGAAGCTCACCATGACTGAGGCTCACCATAACTGAGGCTCACCATGACTGAGGTTCACCTGACTGAGGCTCACCATGACTGAGGATCACCAGGGACTGAGGCTCACCATCACTGGGGCCCTCACCATCAATGAGGCTCAATATCACTGAGGCTCATCATGACTGAGGCTCACCATGACTGAGGCCCCACCATAACTGAGGCTCACAAGGGAACTGAGCTCACCATAATTGAGGCTCACCATAAACTGAGGCTCACCAGGGACTGTGGCTCATCATAACTGAGCTCTCCTTTACTGAGGCCCCACCATGACTGGGGCCCTCACCGTGACTGAGGCTCACCATTACTGAAGCTCACCATAACTGAGGGTCACCATGACTGAGGCTCACCATGACTGAGGCCCCACCAGTACTGAGGATAACCATGACTGAAGCTCCCCATGAGTGAGGCTCACCATAACTGAGGCACCATGACTGAGGCTCACCATGACTGAGGTTCACCATGACTAAGGCTCCCATGACTGAGGATCACCATAAACTGAGGCTCACCCATGATGAGGCTCACCAGGGACTGAGGCTCACCAGACTGAGGCTAACCCATGCCCGAGGATCACCATGACTGGGGCTCACCATGCTGAGGCTCACCATGACTGAGGATCACCATGACTGACGCTCACCATGACTGAGGCTCACCATGACTGAGGCTCACCATGACTGAGGATCATTATGACTGAGGATCACCATGACTGAGGGTCACCATGACTGAGGATCACCATGACTGAGGATCACCATGACTGAGGCTCACCATGACTGAGGATCACCATGACTGAGCTCACCATGACTGAGGCTCACCATGACTGAGGCTCACCATGCTGGAGGATCACCATGACTGACGCTCACCATGACTGAGGCCTCACCATGACTTGAGGTTCACCATGACTAAGGCTCACCATGACTGAGGATCACCATGATGAGGCTCACCATGACTGAGGCTCACCATGACGGGCCCTCACCATGACTGAGGCAACCATGACTGAGGATCACCATGACTGAGGCTCACCTGACTGAGGCTCACCATGACTGGGATCACCATGACTGACGCCACCATGACTGAGGCTCACCATGACTGAGGCTCACCATGACTGAGGATCATTATGACTGAGGATCACCATGACTGAGGGTCACCATGACTGAGGATCACCATGACTGAGGATCACCATGACTGAGGATCACCATGACTGAGGATCACACCATGACTGAGGCTCACCATGACTGAGGATCACCATGACTGACGCTCACCATGACTGAGGCTCACCATGACTGAGGATCACCATGACTGAGCCTCACCATGACTGAGGATCACCATGACTGAGGCTCACCATGACTGAGGATCACCATGACAGAGGATCACCGTGACTGAGGCTCACCATGACTGAGGCTCACCATGACTGAGGCTCACCATGACTGAGGCTCACCATGACTGGGATCACCCATGACTGAGGATCACCATGACTGAGGCTCACCATGACTGAGGATCACCATGACTGTGGCTCACCATGACTGAGGATCACCATGACTGAGGATCACCATGACTGAGGCTCACCATAACTGAGGCTCACCATCACTGAGGCTCACCATCACTGAGGCTCACCATGACTGAGGATCCCCATACTGTGGCTCACATGACTGAGGATCACCTTGACTGAGGCTCACCATAACTGAGGCTCCCCATCACTGAGGCTCACCATCACTGAGGCTCACCAATGACTGGGTCACCATGACTGAGGCTCACCATAAACTGAGGCTCACCCTGACTGAGGATCACTGGTGTTGCCCGGGCGATACTGACAGTCCCTTTCCCACACCCCCCTCGTTCTAGGTAGTCGCACTCACACTCACTCATACCCTCGCATCCATAACTGCATGAGTGTAACCTTTTATTAAAGATGTCCAGAGTGCTGCCTGGGTAATTTTTAACCTGTCAGTTTGTTTCAGTCATCTGCAATTGTAGTTCTTTCTTTATCCTTTCTAATCTTACTTTTACCCAACTTGAATCCCTTTCTACGAGTCCCGTGTTTTTATCTTTTAAGAAATTTTGTATCCCTTGTATCTAGTCATTTATTCCATTTATAAATTCAAACAGTTCTCTCCCAAATCTATGTGTGTTATTGGTATGAGTTCAGTAGTTTAAAATTTTTCATAAATAGATATATGTAATAATGGGTATTAAATTTGCTATTCTTTGTGTTCCAGCCTTTACGTTGGTTTTTTAATTATATGGGGACCAGAAACTGAGATAATTTTACCAGTGAGGGTATAGAACTAAAATAAGAAACTGTCATTACTACTGTTACTAAATATTCTATGTTTATGAAGCCAAGAAGTTTATTAGCTTTTTGTGTGGTCACTGAGTCACTGCTGACATGTTTTTAAGTTTTTTTTTAATCAGAACTTTTATTTTTTCCATAATCGATTGATTAAGTTCTTTATTATTTAGTTTATATATGCAGTGGTTATTTCCTTTCTCTTGAATTCGAACTCTATTTGCCGCACTAAACCGCATCTTTCCGTTTTTACGTCTAGATCTCATCCCTAACTGATGCCTTTGTGTCCTCAGATTTTTTTGTTGACCTATATTTACGTGTTTATAAAACTTTTTCGCATTTTTTTTTTTTCTTACATGTCCCGTTTTTTGAAAGCCTTTATATATACAATTTTTATATATATATTTTATATATATATATATTATATATATTATTATATATTTATATATAATATTATATATATATAATAAATATAACATATATAATATTTTAATATATATAATATAATATAAAATTTTTATAAATATATTATATAATATATTATATATATAATAAAAAATTAATATATTTTAAAATATTATAAAATTTTATATAATATATATATATTTTATTATATTATATATATTTTATATTTTATTTTAAAAATATATAATTTTAATAATAATATATTTATTAATATATTTATAATAATATATATATATTTTAAAATTTATATATTTTAATAATTTTTTAAATTTTTAATATATAATGAAAAACAAAAACTCTAAAAGGGAATTAAGAAATTCCAAGGCTTTCGTGACTACTCCATTATCAAGGAAATGAAAGTAAAGCACCAAAGGGAAAGATATAAGGGGTCGGCCAGCACCTCAATCAGACCCCACCGGTTAAACACTGACGCGGGCGAGCCAACTTGACAGGTCCTTTGCAAAACCCCCCCCCAAGCATTTATTTGTCCAGTGTATTATTAAATTTACCCAAAATTTATTAAATTTTAAATGGATCTAATTTTAAACCCAAAAGGGTTTTTTTCATATTTTGTCAAAACTGCTTTTTTTGAAACAAGATTCAATTTATTCCTGGCGCCCTTGGATTTCTTGATATACTTTTTAACTTTTGAAAAAAAACAATTGGTGGTTAAAATCTTTTCTGAATAAATAGAGCATTGGAATCTTGTCCGTTCAATGCTATTTTAGTTGTTTTAATTTAGTTTTGAGATTTTACCAGTTTTACCCTAAAAAACTTTATCGCAAATTTTACAAGGGGTTTATAGACACATCCATCGATTTTGGGGGGAATTCTTAAACAAAGTTTTTTTTTACTGTATCAAAAATTTTTGAAAAACTTTTAAAATTAAAAGTTTTAAAAAGAGAAGGCATTCAAACCCAAGTTTTCATGGTAAGGGAGAACCCAAAATATTTTATTGAAAGGGGGGTTTCCTTTTTTGGGTTTAAAAAATGTCCTAGCAACTTTAAAAGATTTATCAATTAATTTCTTGGGTATTTTAAATCATTTTCCCATTTCATAAATTTTTGGGTATTTCCTCATTATGAACTCAGGGTACAAATTCTTTAAAAATTCAAAAAAAATTTATGAGAAAACAGACAGTTTGACTCATCTTGATGGGAAAGGGAAAATAGTGGACATAGGAAAAAAGTTATTTGTGGTTTTCTGTAAATTTTAAATTTTGAATTCATTTTTTACCCTTAAAAATTTAAAAAAATCTAGAAAAGGCAATGAGTTATTTTCTTCAAACTAAAACAGTAAAGTTTATTGAATCACCTGTTTACTGTGATCTTATTCCCTTTTTATTTTATATATTTTAAAATATATATTTTTAAAATTTTTATATTTTATTTTATATATTATATATATATATATATATATTATATATATATATATATTTTATATATTTATATAAAAATTTTATATATATTTTATTATTTTATATATATATATTTCTGGAGAGGGGTTTCCATTAAAAATTCAAATTTTTTGTTGCTTATAAACGTAGTCTTTCCCTTTTAACCCAAGGAGAAAATTTTCTTTTTTTCCACTTTTTTAGTTTTTTCTCCGCCCGTCTTGTTTGGAATCCCCTAAAAAGGTTTTTACGAATTTTAAACCCAAACTTTATCATAGCCCACCCCCTTAAAAGATTTTTAATGAAAATGTTTAAACTGGAAAGGACCGTTTTTGTGGTTTTGTAGTACTAGTAGTAGGGGGGTGGTGGGGGTAGCAGTAGTATTTAATGGGGGGGTGCCCGGTATTTTGTAGTAAAAACGATCAGAAAACAGTAACTTTTCTTCAGTAACAGCCGAAATAGTAGTAGCGGAATTGTTTTAAATTTGTGTAGAAATAGAAAACAGTAGTTTCAGTTGTTGTAATAGAAAAACAGTTGCAGTTGTAGTATTTGTGTTTGCAGAACCAGTAGTTTTTTTAATAAAAGATGTAAAAAATAGTGTAATAGTAATAAAAAACAAATTTGTTGAATTTTTTGTTGAAGAAAAAAATTTTCCCGTTTGGAAAACGGGGAATTTTTCTTTTCTTTTTTCTTTTTTTTTAAATTTTTCCCTTCACCTTCCTACAAAAAAAAAAAATCCCTTGATAAATTTTAAAGTGTTGGGGGGTATAGTTAATAATTATCTTGAAAAAATAGACTGGGTTTTTCCGAGACAAAAATTTTTTTGGGGAACTCTTTTTTGAGAGAAAAGTTTGGAAAACTGGTCACTCCCGATTGAGTCACTGGAGTTTTTTTCCGGTTTTATCAAGTCTGACAAACCATCGAAAAGTTCCCACACGTCCCCCGGCCTAAAACCCTTGCCCAAAAGGGTTTGTGGTTTTCTTCCCCTGGGGGATAATGCCCCAAAGGTGTGTGTTTGGGGGGGGGTTGTTGGGGTGTGTTTTGTGTGTGTGTGTGTGTGTGTGTTTTGTGTGTGTGGTGTGCGTGGGTGTGTGTGTGTCCCTTTTTTTCCGTATGCCCCTTCCTGTGGGAAAACAGGAAGGTTTGAGAAGCGAGCTCCAGGAAAAAGGTTGGGTCAATACCTTTTGAAAACTGAAATCATAACGAAAATTGGTGCCTGTATTTTAACCGGGGGTTTGACCTGTATTTAAAACGTGGGGAACCTGTACTTAACTCAGGGGTTTGACCTGTACTTAATGGAGAGTTGAGTGGGGGACTGACTTAAATGGAGAGGGGTTTGGCCCTGTATTAAACTCGTGGCGCCCTGTACTTAACCCCAGTGGGGGGACCTGTATTTAAAACTCTGTAAAAGAAGTGTCTTGTTTTGCCCCCGTGGCCCTAAACCAAAGATCCCCCTTCAAAGAGCAACTTTATCAGCAGCTTAAGGAAGAATTGAGGGTGCGAAGTGGAGATACGGCGTTTTGACTGAGGAAACAAGATTTTTGTATTTGGGTCCTCCTGTTTCGAGTCTCAGGTCAAGAAGGGAACGTGGACAGTGGGTGGACAGATGAAAACGAATTTGACGATCAAGAAGACGAATGGAAAGGTTGGGGACGACGAAAAAGGGAAAGGGGGGACTGCTGTGGAAACTTTGTGGACACATCCAATGCCCTTTTCGGCGTAACCACCCCGGGAAAGTGAGTCGACTACCGGGGGAAAGCCACGGGGCAAACGACACCCAAAGGGAAAGGGAAGAAAATTGTTGTTGTTGGGGGTAGCCAGGGTTTGATATATGGATAGGGGGTTTTGCTTGAAGGAAAAGGGGTAGGAGCCAGAGAGTTTGCTTTCCTGGGGCTGGGATGGAGGAAATTGTTAGCCCGGGTTGACAACATCATGAACGGCAGATAATGGGATTGATTCCCCTTATTTTCCTCAGTTTTTGAGGCTTTTTGTAGGCAAGCGCAGAAGTGAGAAAATTAGTTTGGGAAAGGGTTTAAGACAGCAACAGACAAATTAGGAAAAAGGGGGGGGCGCCCTGTTATATGTGGCATTTTTTCCAAAAGTGGTTTTTGGGAAAAAAAATGGTTTCCCGGCAATTTTGGGATTAATTGCTGGTGGGGTAAAACTGTAAAGGGTTTAAAGCAGAAAACCCTTCATTGACAACTGGGGCCCAAATTCTTTGGCCGAAAAAGACATTTTATGCCCGGGATGGGGGTTCACTTATCCAGGGCAGGTGTGGGTTTTCTTTCTAAAATCAGTTGAGGGGGGTTTTTAGGACTTTAAAATAGGATTAGTTTAGAGGTATGGGTTTAGAAATGATTAATAAATTTAAATGGATATATTGACTTTTGCTCTATATTAAAAATCTTAATAGTAAAATTTCATGGGAAATAACCCTAGGTAATGATAATTTCGAAATTTTGGGAAAAAAAAGTGAAAAAGGAAAAATGTGCAGAGGGAAAAAAAATTTAATGGTTATTTTATGCTAACAGTCGAAATGCAAGAAATTTAGAATTTTAAGGAAAATAGGGTTTTGGGGCATGTTTTGGGAACTTCGATGTCATTTTCATTAAAAAAGAGCCCCCCCCCCCCCCCCCCCCCCCCCCCCCCCCCCCCCCCCCCCCCTGGTTATTGGGGGTTTAAAAAAATTCCGGGATAGATTTGGGTTTTTTTGGCCGGGGGGGAAGGTGGGGGAGTTGCATTATAAAAAGTTTCCCCAGAAAATATTAAATGTTGAAAAAAAAACAGGGTTAAAAAAAATTTATGGAACAGCAACAGAATCTGTTTGGGTAGAGTGTTGTGAAGGTCAAGAAAAGCTAATTCTAGGTGTAACTATACCGACCTCCAGCTTGGATCACGATAGAGGAGAGCTTCTTTGGGACGAAATTGTTAGGGCTTCTAGACACAATAACATAGTGATTGTAGGGGTTTTAACTTTAGTCAAATAGACTGGAATTCTTTGACCGGTAATCCGGAGTCCAGTGACTTTATGGAAACATGTTCAAGACTGTTTTCTGAAAGCAGTGTGTAAACAGAGCCTACCAGGGGTAGTAATTTGCTTGACCTAGTCTTGTCAAATAAGGAAACACTCGTAAATTATCTGGAGATCACTGAAGACTTGGCGCAAGTGATCACAAATCCATCACTTTTAGCATTAAACTGGGAATACAGGAATAATGGTAATACAGTAAAAAATCCCTCATTTTCGTTCTGCCGATTATGATGGACTTAGCGAACACCTGTCAAATCTTGTTTGGGGTTATCTAGCTAATGATTCTATTGACGATAATCATACTTATGATTACGAAGGAATCTGCGTTTATGATTCTTTTCTTAATAATGTACACCGAGCTCAGAGTATATACATTCCCAAGAGAGAAATTAGATCTGATAATAACGATCCCAAATGGGTTAACAGGAGGCTAAAACATTTATTAAGGGAGAAAAGGGGAATATATAGGCGCATCAAAAGGGGAGAGGTTAACTTTACTGATCAATATTTTCAGCTTAAAAGAGAAGTAAAAAAGGGGATTAGAAAGGCTAAACGTGACTATGAAATTAGAGTTGCTAATGAATCAAAGACCAATCCAAAGGGGTTCTTTCAAATGTATAGGACGAAGGTGAAGGAAAAAGTAGGACCTCTGAAAATTGGGAATGGACAGCTGACGGATAATGAACTGGAAATGTGTTCCTTATTTAATGACTATTTTTTGTCAGTTTTTACACAGGAAGACATAAATGAGATTCCAGAAATTAACAATTATTCAGTTCCTGACGAATTCAAATTGGACTAATATTACCGTCACGAGGGACATGGTTATCAAACAGATAGACAAACTGAAGCAAAATAAGTCCCCGGGACCCGATGAGTTATTTTCCAGGGTACTTAAGGAATGCAAGATGGAACTTAGTCAGCCATTAACGAGTGTGTTCAATGCATCCATCCTTACTGGTGTTGTGCCAGAGTTGTGGAAGATGGCCAATGTGGTTCCTATATTCAAATCAGGGGATAAGTCCACTCCTTCAAATTACCGTCCAATAAGCCTGACATCTATAGTTGGCAAAATTACTAGAATCAATTATAGCTGACATTATTAGAAGTCACTTGAAGAGCATAACTTGATAAATGAATCTCAGCATGGGTTTTACGAGAGTCGTTCCTGCCTGACAAACTTACTGACGTTCTTCAATTAGGAACATTTGAGGCAGTAGACAGTGATAAAGAATATGTATTGTTTTTTGGATTTTAGTAAAGCCTTCGATAGAGTACCTCACAAGAGACTCTTAATAAAAGTGGCAGCTCATGGTATAGGAGGTAAAGTTCTAGCATGGATAGAGGCATGGCTTACCAATAGAAAGCAGGAGAGTTTCCATTAATGGGTTCAAATCAGAATGGGGCTTAGTTACTAGTGGTGTTCCACAAGGGTCAGTTTTAGGCCCTCTCTTGTTCATAATTTACATTAATGACTTGATGATGGGATTACGAGTGACATGAGCAAAAGACTTGGCAGACGATGCAACATCCCCCAATGAAAAAGCAGGGGGTCCACTAGCACGTTAAGAGACCATACAATAAGTGTCAGGGGCCCGAGACTGTTCAACTGCCTCCCAGCATACATAAGGGGGATTGGAATAAACCTTGGTAATAAATACCGACAAGTTGGTTTCTAAACCATAAGGGGGATTACCAACAGACCCCTGGCATCTTCAAGCTGGCACGGGCGA
>NC_069404.1:87511552-87639744 GCF_026875155.1 Cherax quadricarinatus
TCACAATAACTATACAGTGTTATCAATAATAACTGTTCATATCCATTACGAATAACTCCTTTGTAAATGACAGAAACTGGATTAAAGATGACATAGTGCGACATAGTGATAATTGCATTTCTGTGGTTTCTTTGATCTAATTATGAAGAGAAGAGGATGATGGAAACAAAAACATGATGAGATGAAGAGGAAGGCGAAACGGAACAAAAATAAGATAATGAGATAAGAAGGAGGAAAACGGGGGAAAAAAGAAGAATGAATTAATTGTGATGTAGATGAAAAAGATTCGGTTGAAGTCTGGTATCATCATGCAAGACAGGCAACTCCTTGGATCGAAATTATAAACACAAATGCAGTGAATGTGATCCTTTATTGACAACGTTTCACCCACACATGTGGGCGTTTCAAGTCACACACGGATCTACTGGGGTAGGAAGGTACGAGAGTATTATAGTCAGAATGTTGACGTCAGGTGGAGAATGCAGCATCTGATGATAACCGGTGGGGTTATAGAGTCATGGGTAGCTTGCAGGGGGTATTGACAAGTTGTAGACCTCCTGCAGTGTTCTAGTTTTCTTATAGGGGATACGATGAAGAAAGTTTCTTGCGATGGTTCAGGCTATGTTATAGAAGCCATTGTTTCAGGTTGAAATAGTTGCTATAGAGTAAGCGATGATTCCAGATTCTTCTGTAATTGAGTGTTTGTCTTCTGTGGCAACAAGTTATATTGGGCGAAACATTAAGAGACTCCAACACGCATTTCCAGAACACCAATATGCAAGCAGGACTGACGATACAAGGAAATGCCTGTGTACATCACGCAATTCACAACAACCATTTAATTAACTACAGAAACTCAAGACTAATAGCCACAAGAAGACAACACTCAATACAGGAGAATCCTGGAATCATCGCTTATCTCCTATAACCAACAATTTCAATCCAGAACATGGCTTTCTATAACCATAGCTGAAAACCAATCGCCAGAAACATCTTCATCGTTAATCCCACATAAGAACATAGAACACTGCAGAAGGTCTATCAACCTTTTCCAATACCCCTGCCAACTACCCAAGACTCTATAACCCAACCCGTAGATCATCAGATGCAGCATTCTCCACTGACTTTCAACATTCTGACTATAAATACTCTCGTACCCTTCCAACCCCAGTAGATCCGTGTGTGACTTGAAAAAAGCCTACCCACTGGTGGGTGAAACGTTGTCAATAAAAGGACACATTATACTGCATTTAGTGTTTATATTTCCATTGTGTCGGTATTTTATACCATTTATTTCCACGACGCCCTTGGATCGGTGGAAAACGAGGCAACAACAAAATCATTCTCTCTAATCAACTCACAAAACACAGCTCCAATAAGCTAAACTAGCTGGCACTGCTAGGAAGGATTGATAGTTGCTTTCATTCCATCTACAAAGTGCCGAGAGCAGATGTAGGAGCCAATGATACTCATCCTTCAGACTTGAACGACAGCAATTGAAAAATTGCGGTCGTCGAGGAATGGTGGCTTACATGATTCTAAATTACCTACGGGCCCTGAGTTGGCATGGAAATCTCTGGAGAATATGTCTGAGCAGGTGCTGCCAACTGCAGCTTCTTGCAGTCGAGTGTACAGTCGAGAATTTGTTGAAGGTAGTTTTATGTTTTACCACTGGCATAGTGCAAGCGTGTCCTTATGACACCGTCAGGTTCTATAATCACTCACCCTACTTAACAACCAAACGGAGAAGGGAACCCCCGAGGGCCCAAACTCCCCTAAACAAATGTGTGTTGGTCACCGGAGAGAATGTTAACAGGAACATGAAAACCGCATCATAAAAAAGTAAGATAGTAAAAAGGGACAGCTAGCGAAGAGGAAACTGACATCAAAAAAGGAAAAAAAAGACACTAAATGAAGCAGTCAGTAAAAAGACAGTGGATAACCTTCAAACTTGTGTAAAAAAGTCCATTTGCAATCAAATATATTCCATTTACAATCAAACATTTAATATATAACTTCGATGAACCAATGAGGTACAGCCTCGATAAACCTAAAATGTATAACTTTCGTGAAACCAAAATATAAAACATTGATGAATTCAAAATATAAAGGCAAAAATAAAATAAAGTTGAGAAAATATTGAGAATCTTTGAAGATTTCTGAGTGACACTGTAACACTTTGGATCAAACCACACACACACACACACACACACACACACAAACACACACACACAACACACACACACACACACACACAGACTAGTCCCAGAGCTACGGGGATGTCCCTACGAAGAAGAGGTTGAGGGAAATCGGCCTGACGACACTGGAAGCCAGGAGGTCTGGGGAGACATGATAACGACATAAAAAATACTGCGCGGAATAGACAAGGTGGACAAAGACAGGATGTTCCAGAGATGGGGACACAGACAAAGAGTCACAGTTGGAAGTTTTGAAGACTCAGGATGAATCGAAGGATGTTAGGAAGTAATTTCCTTCAGTCATAGAGTAGTCAAGTCCCGTGGAATAGTCAAGAAAGTGAAGTATGGAGGCGGGAACCAATACATATTTTTTAAGGCGAGGTATGATAAAGCTCATGTAGGCAGGAGAGATGGACCTAGTAGCAATCAGTGGAAGAGGCGGGGCCAGGAGCTATGACCGACCCCTGCAACCACAAAATAGTGAGTACAAATATGTGGTACACACACACACGCACATGTCAGAAAGGTATAAAACAATTTATAATAAGTGTAAAGTTGTATCGGGAACTGAGACTGCTGTCCAACATCATACTGTGTGAAAGGCAGTACTGGACGATCCATCTCTCCTTAATGACTGATTATAAACCCGTCACCATCCTCTACTAACATGGGAAATATTAGAGGCCCAGAATCAACTCAGCTCTCATTTATCACAGAAACATCTCTCAGTGGTACAGCTAATGTCACTTAGTCATCTACAAACTGAACGGCCGGGGGAATTGAATCCCCTTGCGAGTGAGTAAAAATTCAGGTCATGCTTTAGCCACTGGGCCAGCTGGCTACAATAAGATTCATCCAACTAGGTATATTTTAGACACCATAAAAAAAGTTAGCATGGGAGCCAACCACTGAGACCACGTTTTGTGGTCAGCTGCCGAGTGGCTTGCACATTTTCTGGAGTTTTAAAACAGACACTCGCCATAGGTTTCAATCCCCGCTCTTTTCTGTGGTTGGGTTTTACAACTCTTGCTTTTTAACGATTTTTCTTGAGATGTAATAAATATTTTTTCGCGAGCCAGAGGTTTCGCGGAAAAAAACAAACCTCGGTCTGAGATCATCATCAGGGGGATGCAGTCTTAGAAAATTTATTAAGCACTGGTTTGGCTGCAAGATTTAACATGATAGAGGAATGTAGAACTTTCTTGTGCATGTCTGACTGGTGGAATGTGTTCAATTATTCTCGTTGCTGGCTATGATCTGTCACAAACAGTGACTCACACTTGTTATAAAGCACTTCATCTTTTCTTTTATGTGTGCGAAGTGCTAAACCCGTGTGGCTAGTTCAGTACAAGGAAGTGGTAGAGGCTCGATTTTCAATCTGGTGAGCGTGAGCCGGAAATACCAGTCCAGCAGCCAAACTCACTCACTTGGTCTCTGGCATACCGAAGGAATATCAATGGTAACCGGTTTCCTAAGGTATTTAGAGAAGCATTTCCTTAATTCACTAGGAAAGGATGTCACCTATCTTATGTCTCTATTGTTTTTATCAGTCCATTGATGGAGGGGAAATATTGGATTAGTTGGTGGTATATCCTTCACTTGTGTTTCTAAGCTTCACTGAGATCAACTTTGATAAAACAATCAAGGTAACCAAGATTAAAAAAAAATTGTTCCTGTATAATAACTGTTCTCTTGATCCAGAAGGGAGGAGCTACCCATCCAAAATGCTCGTAAGAAAAGACTTGTGACTGTGATTTGCTTGCTTTTGGAGTATGGCTAGTTAAGACACGTATATATTTAACGAGTGAGTGTGTTTATCTGGAGTTTATCTGGAGAGAGTTCCGGGGGTCAACGCCCCCGCGGCCCGGTCTGTGACCAGGCCTCCTTAGGTCAGTGTCCCAGGATGCGACCCACACCAGTCGACTAACACCCAGGTACCCATTTTACTGATGGGGAACATAGACAACAGGTGGAAAGAAACACGTCCAATGTTTCTACTCTGGCTGGGAATCGAACCCAGGCCCTCACCGTGTGAAGCGAGGGCGTTAACCACCAGGCCACCAGAGCCTGTACTGCACGATGCTTAAGAAGTCCGGTGAAAGAAGTTTATTATTCTGGTCACAGTGACCTTGACACAGAAGACAGTCATCAACACTGGTCACAGTGACCTTGATACAGAAGTTATCAACACAGTGGTCACAGTGACTTTGACACAGAAGGCAACGTAGGGTCACAGACAAACTGGGTATATGCCCCAGCTGGCATGTGCCGGCGTGCGCGCGCGGAGCCATTGTTTACCTACTCCCATCCCCCCGCCTGCGAGCCTCAATATTGGAACCCGATATTACCTTAATCTGGTTTAGTGAAGTCTCTTGAAAAGAATGGTGCCACTAGAGCGCTCTCCTGTCAGGGCAACTGCCTTCAAGTTGGTCAAGAGTTCTTCATCTAGAGAATTTTACGTACTCTTCCCTCTCTATATAACCGAACCTGATTAATTTACATTTCCCAGTCTACCTACCTGCCCAGAGTCTACCTGAAGGGTATTCTGAGGATCAACGCCCCTGCGGCCCGGTCCATGACCAGGCCTCCCGGTGGATCAGGGCCTGATCAACCAGGCTGTTACTGCTTGCCATACGTAGTCCAATGCACGAACCACAGCCCAGATGATCCTGCACTAACTGTAGGTATCTGTCCAGCTCCCTCATGGAGACAACCAGGTCTATTGTAAATTCCCTCTATGACTGGTGGGAGGCTGTTTAACAGTCTTGGGCCTCGGACACTTATTGTGTTTTCTCTTAGTGTATTAATGGCGTCTCTACAGTGGCTGAATGAGCCCCCTTCCTCTTGCGTTTAGCGCTTCCCTATAAATATAATAATAACTAGATGTATTTCGGTCGCTGCGTGATCTGAGATACATCTAGTTATTATGTAAAACGTATCCCCGTTTTACATAGCCCCAGACCCCTGTACCTTAATGCACGCGATTGGAATAGTGCAGAGTGCGGCACAAGTTTCTAATGCAGTTAGATATTAGCATAAGAGGAATGCACAAGTCATCATATAGAAACTAATATACCAATTCCTTCAATAAAAATGGCTAAGTAGGACGAACGCAGACCAGTTCTAATTCTAAGCTTCCATTAAGAAATCCTCTTCCATGAAGCTAAATTTAAGAAACATTTCCTTGTCTCAGAAAGAAAGAACAACCAAAAATACACCAGCATATTAAGTTTGAATCCTCTCTGAAGTTGCATTAAGATATCAGAGTTGAAGCGTCAAGCTAATCGGATGTGACACTCAGAAATCATCACCTGGAAAACAGTTGATGATTGAGACACATGTGCAACTGTTGGGTATCTTTATTGGTGGCCTGGTGGTTAACGCTCTCGCTTCACACGGTGAGGGCCTGGGTTCGATTCCCAGCCAGAGTAGAAACATTGGACGTGTTTCTTTCCACCTGTTGTCTATGTTCCCCATCAGTAAAATGGGTACCTGGGTGTTAGTCGACTGGTGTGGGTCGCATCCTGGGACACTGACCTAAGGAGGCCTGGTCACAGACCGGGCCGCGGGGGCGTTGACCCCCGGAACTCTCTCCAGATAAACTCCAGATACACACTAGGCTTCTTCAGTCACTTTACAGGCATCAGGTGTAGTAGTGAAATGATGATGTAATCAGTCCATCAACCTTGGATAAGTAGCATCGGGGGTGGTCAGTCCCTCAGTACCATGGAGCTGAGGGACTGACCACCTCAAATACTATTTGTCGACGGTTGATGGACTGATCATATCATCTTCATTTCACTATTAACCTACTTTTCCCACCCGTGTAGGTGAAACGTTCAACAACAAAGATAACCAAGTGTTGCAATGTGTCTTGATCATCAACTTGTGGGTATTTTATACCATTTTTCAACATCAAACAACATGTTTCATTTTTCCAATTTCTGTAAAAAAGAAGCATAATGGAACCTCCGCAGCCCAAAATCAGTCTACAATTTTATCTAATAAATTCTGCCCAAACATTTAAGTAAGGAAGTTTAATTTAAGTTTAACGTACATAACATTTAACAACATACAAACAGCCACGGGGGAAGTTCCACCGAACAAATCTGCTGAGACATCTTTTTATTTCTGCAACATTGCAAGCCCTGATGATGTGTTGATGGCAACATGAAAGGCCTAGAGCTATTATTTAACTCTCCTTGTGGTTGTTTTGTATCTTGTATAGCTTGTTCACGATTTTTGCGTATAATAACATTATTTTTTACATAATGGTTTTAAAGGGCACACAGATGTTGCCGGCATAAAATTTTCATTATGTAGAATTCAGCAAAGAATTATCAGAAAAATTAAACATGACTCATTTCTGATCAAAAAAGAGATTTTTCTCCAATTATCCTACAGTAATTAATTTGATTAACAAAATTCGAACTTTAATGATTGATTCCTTGTATGAGGTGGATTAAATGTTTCATGGGCATAGGCTGTGTAGGTACAACTAATTTTGGGGTGGTGGTGGGGGGATTTTTGGAAGACCAGAAACCACATGCTTTGGTCGGCTTTAAAAACTTTCAGTCCTGACGTGTTTTCCCAAAGGGAAAAACATTGGCAATATTAAGTGTGCAATTTTTTAAAGATAGGTGACAGTGATAATGATCATGTCATCATCATAATAACATTAATGATGATGAGATGATAAAGATAATAATAATAAAAAATTAAAATAATAATAATAATAATAAAAAATAATAATAATAATAATAAAAATAATAATAATAATTAAAATAAATAAAAAATAATCTACTAGTAGGTACCATATCAAGCAAGTAGGGTTTTTTACAGCGAGAGAACACTCTGGCTGCTAAAGAATGTCCAGTAGACACAGCCTACCGGTCCTATCATCCCCCAAAAAAAACATTTTAGAGGATGGAATCCTTGTTTACAGTTGCAAACTGTACCCAAAGAGACACAGAGGCACTCTATCCTAGGCTATCCCAGCCTATCCTAGCCTATCCCACACCATCTTATGCTACCCCAACCTCTCCTAACCTATCCCACACTATCCTAGCCTATCCTACACTATCCCAACCTATCCTAGCCTGTCCCCCACTATCTGAATACCTTCCATTCCTGTGGAATGGAAGGCATTCAGATTTGATCCAAGAAAGAGGGGGGGAAAAGAGGGGTTTTCCTTGGATCAAGAGCCCCTCACGATATCATAGCTCTCACCTCCGGGCAGCATGATACAGTTAAGTAATATAAAACGTTATCATACCATTTCGAGATTAAAAAATGGCAACAGGGTGCCTACACTCCATTAACACCATCAATCTTTTTCTGAGTAGGACACACCAGTGTTTGAAGTTCTGAATCTGGTCAAAAAGAGGCTTTCCGAAGTTCATACCTTTGAGAAGTAGTTTCAGGAATGGTCAATATAAAAAAATTGAGCAGAGGCGCCTCGCCTCCTCAGCAGTTCCAGGAAAAGATCAAAAAATGGTTATAATCACAACCATAATTTTTAAAAGGGTGGATGGGTAGGTCAGCGGAAGGACTCAGTCAGGTGATCGAAAGTTCCAGCTGCGGATCATCACACGACTGAGACCCGCGTCAGCAAACACTTGTCCTGTTTCCTGACGAATCTTACCTAACATAAATTATCTAAGTTCCCCGAAGCCACACCTAGTGATGGACGAGCAAGGTTGAAAATTTGATGCTGATCGGAAAAGGCATTCTCAAGTTGTACAGGAAAGCCCTGGAGGAAGTTAGTGGAAGACAAGAAAAATGTAACTTGTAAATAACTCGAGTTCACAAGTTATTCTTCAACTATAACATTGATTAGGCTTCACATAGACAGTTATGGTCACCATATTACACAGTCAACGTAAGTGAGTGATTCTTTTTTTAAACTTCTAAAATATGGGGGCTTGGCACTAAGTTTTTTAATGGTTCACTAAAATAATAAAAATTTAAATGGAAAAAAGAAAAAAAAAATGCGGGGTGTTAATATTTCTGAATATTTTTTTTTGGAAGTTTTTTCCATTAACTCTTTTTAAAATTCTCTACAATCCTGTCATCAACAACATTCGATTCTGTGTTTTGAAGAAAATATAATTGTTAAAAAAGAGTTCTATAAACGAAAAAATGAACAAATTAGCACATATACATCCATCCCAAATTTAACACAAATATTATCAGTAGTTCGGATTAAGCGTTTGAAGCCAACCGGAAGAGGCATTATAGTTATTACACTGATTCCATTTATTTAAAAAAAATTATCAATTTAAAATTGACGAAGTCCAAATAAAAGCTTATTTTTCCTTTTAATAAATCCCACCAACGCTGAAAGTTTGATGCCTCTCTGAAAAATCATTCTTCAGTAATTGTTATGAATTCATTGATTCCACGTTTAAACAATTTCATTAAAATTTAAAATTTACACTTAAAGAGTATTATAGAGTGTTATGAAAAGTGTTATTTTTTTTATTATCACACTGGCCGATTCCCACCAAGGCAGGGTGGCCCGAAAAAGAAAAACTTTCACCATCATTCACTCCATCACTGTCTTGCCAGAAGGGTGCTTTACACTACAGTTTTTAAACTGCAACATTAACACCCCTCCTTCAGAGTGCAGTCACTGTACTTCCCATCTCCAGGACTCAAGTCCGGCCTGCCGGTTTCCCTGAACCCCTTCATAAATGTTACTTTGCTCACACTCCAACAGCACGTCAAGTATTAAAAACCATTTGTCTCCATTCACTCCTATCAACACGCTCACGCATGCCCGCTGGAAGTCCAAGCCCCTCGCACACAAAACCTCCTTTACCCCCTCCCTCCAACCTTCCTAGGCCGACCCCTACCCCGCCTTCCTTCCACTACAGACTGATACACTCTTGAAATCATTCTGTTTCGCTCCATTCTCTCTACATGTCCGAACCACCTCAACAACCCTTCCTCAGCCCCCTGGACAACAGTTTTGGTAATCCCGCACCTCCTCCTAACTTCCAAACTCGAATTCTCTGCATTATATTCACTACCACACATTGCCCTCAGACATGGGCATCTCCAAATGCCTCCAGCCTTCTCCTCGCTGCAAAAATTCATCACCCACGCTTCACACCCCTATAAGTGCGTTGGTAAAAATTACTCTCATACATTCCCCTCTTTGCCTCCAAGGACAAAGTTCTTTGTCTCCACGTCATAAGTGCACCACTCACCCTTTTCTCCTCATCAATTCTATGATTCACCTTATCTTTCATAGACCCATCCGCTGACACGTCCACTCCCAATTATCTGAATACATTCACCTCCTCCATACTCTCTCACTCCAATCTGATATCCAATCTTTCATCACCTAATCTTTTTGTTATCCTCATAACCTTACTCTTTCCTGTATTCACTTTTAATTTTCTTCTTTTGCATACCCTACCAAATTCATCCACCAATCTCTGCAACTTCTCTTCAGACTCCCAAGAGCACAGTGTCATCAGCAAAGAGCAACTGTGACAACTCCCACTTTATGTGTGATTCTTTATCTTTTAACTCCACGCCTCTTGCCAAGACCCTCGCATTTTCTTCTCTTACAACCCCATCTATAAATATATTAAACAACCACGGTGACGTCACACATCCTTGTCTAAGGCCTACTTTTACTGGGAAATAATTTCTTTCTTTCCTACCTACTCTAACTTGAGCCTCACTATCCTCGTAAAAACTCTTCACTGCTTTTAGTAACCCACCTCCTACACCATACACCTGCAACATCTGCCACCTGCCCCCCTATCCACCCTGTCATACGCCTTTTCCCAAATCCATAAATGCCACAAAGAACCCCTTTAGCCTTATCTAAATATGTTCACTTATGTGTTTCACTGTAAACACCTGGTCCCCAACACCCCCTACCTTTTTCCCAAAGTTCCTTGTTCATCTGCTATCCTATTCTCCGCTTACTCTTATTCTTTCATAATAACTCTACTATTCACTTTACCAAGGGATACTCAACAAACTTATCCCCCTATAATTTTTGCACTCTCTTTTGTCCCCTTTGCCTTTATACAAAGGAACTATGCATGCTCTCTGGCCCAAACCCTAGGTACCTTACCTTCCCTTCCATACATTTATTAAATAATTGCACCAACAACTCCCCAAAAATATATCCCCACCTGCTTTTAACATTTCTATCTTTATCCCATCAATCCCGGCTGCCTTACCCCCTTTCATTTTACTACTGCCTCACGAACTTCCCTTTACACTCACAACTGGCTCTTCCTCACTCCTACAAGATGTTATTTTTCCTTGCCCTATTTCACGAAATCACAGTTTTCCCTATCTTCATCAACATTTAACAATTCCTGAAATATTCCCCCCGTCTTCCCAATATCTCTAACTCTCCATTTAATAACTCTCCTCTCCTATTTTTAACTGACAAATCCATTTGTTCTCTAGGCTTCCTTAACTTGTTAATTTCGCTCCAAAACTTTTTCTTATTTTTAACAAAATTGTTGATAACATCTCACCCACTCTCTCATTTGATTCTTTTTACATTGCTTCACCACTCTCTTAACCTCTCTTTTTTTTCTCCATATACTCTTCCCTCCTTGCATCACTTCTACTTTGTAAAAACTTCTCATATGCTAACTTTTTCTCCCTTACTACTCCCTTTACATCATCATTCCACCAATCGCACCTCTTCCCTCCCGCACCCACCTTCCTGTAACCACAAACTTCTGCTGAACACTCCAACACTACATTTTTAAACCTACCCCATACCTCTTCGACCCCATTGCCTATGCTCTCATTAGCCCATCTATCCTCCAATAGCTGTTTATATCTTACCCTAACTGTTATATAGAGTGACACATAGAGTGTTATATAGAGTGTTATTTAGTGTTATAGACAGTGTTATAGTGTTATAGAGAGTGTTATATAGTGTTATATAGTGTCATAAAGTGTTACAGAGAGTGTTACATAGTGTTATATATGTAGACAGCCTGTACTGTCTGCACAGACAGCCTATGCTGTCTGCCAACTTAGTTCATATTTCGCGGCACTCAGGAGCTGCCCTCTGGGCCTGCCCAGGTCTGTGGGACGCTGGTCCCACACTCTCTGACTCACTCAGCGGCCTAGCAGCAAGACAGAAGTCCTACTAGCTCTCTCCCTCGTGGGATGGCCTTTTCCCGGTCATGGGCACAACACACAAGCCTGTGTACCCACCAGTACATTACAAATGAAGTAAAGACGCCTCTGAAGACGTTCATCACTCACCAACTCCGCTTTCAGCTTACCATATAGAGTTTTATATAGAGTGTTGTATAGTGTTATATAGAATGTTACATAGTGTTATATAGTGTTATGCAGAGTGTTATATAGGGTATTATATAGTGTTATACAAAGTGATATATACAGTGTTATGTAGAGTGTTATGTAGAGTGTTATATAGTGTTATATAGTGTTATATAGAGTGTTACATAGAGTGGTGTATAGAGTGTTATACAGAGTTTTATATAGGATGCTATATAGTGTTATATGGAGTGTTATATAGTGTTATATAGACTGTTATATAGAATGTTATATAGTGTTATGTAGTGTTATATAGAGTTGTGTATAGAGTGCTATATAGAATGTTATATAGGGTGTTATATAGTGTTATATAGAATCTTCTATAGTGTTATATAGTGTTATATAGAGTGTTATACAGTGTTATATAGGGTGTTATATAGTGTTATACAGAGTGTTATATAGTGTGTTATGTAGAGTGTTATGCAGAATGTTATATACAATGTTATATAGAGTGTTATATAGTGTTATATAGTGTTATATAGAACGTTATATACAATGTTATATAGAGTGTTATATAGAGTGTTATATAGAGTGTTATATAGAATGTTATATAGAGTGTTATACAGAATGTTATATACAATGTTATGTAGAGTGTTATATAGAATGTTACATAGAGTGTTATACAGAATGTTATATAGAATGTAATATAGAGTGCTATATAGTGTTATATAGAGTGTTATATAGAGTGTTATATGGAGTGTTACATAGAGTGCCTTCCGTCTTAAGGAAGGCATCAGCGTTAATATCTTAAAACAACAAAGATGAGTCATTATTTAGTTACTGAATGGAAATCAATATCGGTAGTTAGTGAAAGAGACAAACTAGGACCCATGGTGCCCGACAGCACCACAAACATTACTTTCTAGAAAACATATCAGAACTTAAAGTTTGGCGTCGATCAGAAGAGGCATTCTGAAGTTATCATATGCATTCCAATATTACCAAGTTTTATAATAAAATAAATTAGTGCAGCAGACAGACTGGCAGCAGACAGACTGGCAGCAGACGACTGAACTTGACATGTACTGCAGCAGACAGACTGGCAGCAGACAGACTGGCAGCAGTCTAGATGGCAGCAGACTAGACGGGCCTACCGTCAAGAGATGGCAGCAGCGTGGCACAACAGACTGAAAACACAGATGGCATTCAGTACTGAATGGAAACAATACGGCAGCAGTGAAGAGACAACTAGGACGCAGAGCCCGACAGCACCACAAACATTACATTTCTAGAAAACTATCAACATTAAAGTTTGGCGTCGATCAGAAGAAGGCATTCTGAAAGTATCTAATGCATTACAATATTACATTTTATAATAAATAAATTATCAGCAGACATGGACTGACTGAGCAACCCAGACACAGGCAACCAGCACTGGCAGCCACCAGCTCGCACCCAGGACTCGCACCAGGCCAACTCGGCTACCACAGGCTGCCACAGCGCCGACTTGGACAGTACTCCCGGCTTCCAACGGTTCAACCTTAATACTCATCCGGTTCCGAAACGACATTTAAATATCTTGAACAGATTTAACGAGCAATCAAAATTGGTACATTATTTTACATAAATTCACCAGGACATCCCTAGGACTACGGCTTAACCCCCCCGGCTCCCCCCCGGTCCCCCAGCACCCCCGGCTCCCCCCCGGTCCCCCAGCACCCCCGGCTCCCCCCGGTCCCCCAGCTCCCCCGGCTCCCCCCCGGTCCCCCGGCTCCCCGGTCCCCCCGGTCCCCCAGCTCCCCCGCTCCCCCCCGGCTCCCCCCCGCTCCCCCAGCTCCCCCCCGGTCCCCCAGCTCCCCCGGTTCCCCCCCGGCTCCTCTCCGGCAAGAATCTTTTTCGAATATTTCCAGCTGCGCCGCAGTGGGTTTTGGAAGTTATCTGAGCCAGTCCAGGATGCTGGCAAAAGGTGCTACAGTTTTGACCACGTGCCTCTGCACCTGCCAATTGTTCCAAGAATCTTGGCGTAGTTCCCGTACACCAGCGTTGAAAAATTGAAGCCGATTGGTTTACCAATTTACCAGAGTTTTAAAAACTAAAAGTTAATGGAAGGAAAACGAAAGAAGAACATAATGTATCAGGGACTTCATGATGTTCAGACGAGGATAAATAATAATTATAACCAGCTATATGAAGAGAAAATATATGTAACGAAAAGTGTAATGAGTCTCCACCTGCCCCGGGGTTGAACCCGGGTTAATCGGCTGTGATCCGAAGAGGCTTCAACTCGGCTATGAACCCCATATTTTTCATTTTTCAATATTAAAAATATTTCTGTAATACTCAAGCCGTAAAACACATACATACATAAAACTACATTGAGGGAGAAAAGCCACTTTTTAAATGACTCAAAAATAGCATAGCAATGTATTATATCGTGAGCGGAAATTAAATGAACCTATATATCATATTTTTTTCCTGTTTGTCTATTTTTCCGCAGTGGAGAGGAAATTGAAATGTAAGAAAGGAGACGAGAGAGACGAGAAATATATTACCCACCAAATGGAAAATACAGAGAAACTCGCAATATTGGAACCCAATACTATTTTTCGTGCGGTGTATTTTGGTCTTCTAAATGAATATATGTATATATATATATATATATATATATATATATATATTATATATATATATATATTATATATATATATATATAATATATATATATATATATATATATATATTGTCGTGCCGAATATGTAAAACTGGTCAATTAGCAAGAACTCATTTAAAATTAAGTCCTTTATAAAATTTTCGCTTATACGTTTAAAGATATATTTTTTTCATTAATGTTAATGTAAAAAATTTTAATTTTGCTCCAAAAGAATCTTAGAAAACTTACCTAACCTGATTATAACAAGAACAATTTATTTTAGCGTAACCCTACTAAATATATTTTAGATTTGTTTACAATAATTTAATACTAAACAAACACAGTGAAATATATTTTTTTCGTTAAGTTCAGAATGATTTTGGCGAAATTATTGCATACACAAATTTTCACTTGTCCTATATGGCAAGATGAGCGTTGCTATTTAAGCCAAGATCGCAAGTTCTGCCTATTCGGCACGACATATATATATATATATATATATATATATATATATATATATATTATATATATATATATATATATATATATATATATATATATATATATATACATTCCCCGTTTGGTGTACTAGTCCAACAAGCAGTATTTTATATTATATTATTATAACCACCACGAACAAGTGGTACTGATCAATAAAAACACTGCGACTAGCCAAAGACTCGAACCCATGTTGTTTTGGCCCTCTCCATGGTGAGCAAAAACACATGACGCTCTAACCCAAAGGACCACGCATTCTTACAAGAACCAAACACTCGGCCAAGCTAGGTGGGTTACCTTGGTCCAAGGACATACGATGATGTGAGTGCCTCTGAGCTAATTTCATTCTACTTTCCGTTTGGTGTACTAGCCCAACAAGCCGTATTTTATGTCATTGTATAAATGATCGAGTGGTATTGATCAATAACAACACTGCGACTAGCCAAGGACCCGAACCCATGTTGTTTGGGACCGCCTCATGGAGAGCGAAAACACATGATGCTCTAACACACAGGACCACGCAATCCTACAAGAACCATGAACCCAGCCAAGCTAGGTGTGTGTTTTTGCTCAGCTTCAGGTGGGCCAAAACAACATGGGTTCGAGTCTTTTGCTAGTCGCAGTGTTGTTATTGATCAATACCACTCATTTGTAGTTACAATAATATAAAATACTGCTTGATGGCTAGTATAGCCAAGGAGGGTAGGATGGAAATTAGCTCAGAGACCCAATCCTTCCAGTTAGTCTACGATCAAGGTAACACACCTACTTGGTAGTTCATGTTCATGGGGTTGTGTCCAGTGGGTTTAGAGCGTCATGTTTGCCCACCATGTGGTTAGGCCAAAACCCATGGGCAGTCTTAGCTAGCCTATAAACATATAAATAAATATAATAAAATACATACTATATTAATAGGTTTGTATTTGTTGAACAGCTTGAGTTAGGGCAAAACAACAGGTTTGGATTTATGGCTATGGAAAGCGTGTTATTGGTGATAGCGGGTCATGTGGCAGATTTGCAAGTATGCTTGAGGATAGTTACACAAAGCAGTAAGGATTATTACGAGCTCAGAGGCTCAATAAGTCTCGGATCAAGGTAAACAGGTGATTTTTTCGGTTATGTAGGGCTGTAGGATGTGTGGGTAAGCGTTTTAAGTACTAATAAATGGGTTCGAGAAGTAAGCTAGGGTTTGGCAATAGTGATTAAAAATATAAGATATAACATAAATGATATTATCATATCAATATATATATTTTATGAATTGTATTGGAATATTGAATAATATCAGAGATTATGTTAATTGTCGGCGTGTCCAAAAGAAGAGGTACCCAGAAAAAAAGAAAATCCCAAAAGAAAATATTTGCATATCACAAAACATTTACAGCATAACATTATCACTGTTTGCAGAGGTGCTCAAATAAAGTCTAGAAGCATCGAAAGATACACAACTATCCTCCGAGAACGTGTCCGATGCCATCCTTTAAAGTGCAGGCATTGTACTCAATTGATAGGACTAAGTCGAATAGAATAACGGTGTCCCTGAATCCTTACAAATATAACTTTGTCCTGAGCTCCAAAGGATCGTGCAGGTAAGTATTTACGTCTCTCTTCATCCTATGTGAAGCGCTTGATGCACGCATGTGGAATCCGAGCAGAGCCTGGAGCAAAGAGCTTTCTTCTGAGCAATTTGAGGACGAATCCCTGCCGACTCTTTCCTTCTGAAGTTTATAGGCGTGCCGGGTATTCATAACCTTCTTCTCTAAATGACAAGAAGCTTAACGCGTTCGTGCCTCTGACTAATGCTTTATGACTCAACGAACCTTCAAATGTCCACATCAATTTGCTGCGAAAATTACGCACATTGCCCTTAGCGGCCTAGCAACTGGCCTGCAGGGTACTGTGTGTGCATAGCACTGACTTCCACAGCATACGTGCACGTTTGCCTTGGTTGAATCCGATCAAATACGTTTTTGAATACAATATCAACGCACACTTGACCTTTTTCCTCATCAAATCTATAGTTAACTATGCGATATCAGGAACCGCAGTCAACTTCCCAAGTCTGAAACATTCACTTCTTCCAACCCTCCTCCAATTTGATTCAATTTTTTTTATCTAAATCTTTGATACCCTGATCACCTTATATTTTCTATGTTCACTTTCAACTTTCTACCTTTACGCACATTCTCAAACTCATCCACTAACCTTTGCAATTATTTCTTAGAATCTCCCATAAGCACAGTATCATCACAAAAAGTAACTGTGTCATTCCCATTTTGAATTTGATTCCCCATAATTTAATCCCACCCCTCTCCCGAACACCCTAGCATTTACTTCTTTTACAACCCATCTATAAATATATAAACAACCATGGTGACATTACACATCCCTGTCTAAGACTACTTTAACCGGGAAGTATTCTCCTCTCTTACACACACCAACCTGAGCCTACTATCCTCATAAAAGCTCTTTACAGCATTAGTACTTACCACTATTCCATATACTTGCAACATCTGCCACATTGCTCCTCTACCACTCTATCAATGCCTTTTCTAAATCATAAATGCAATAAAAACTTCCCTACCTTTATCTAAATACTGTCACATATATGCTTCAATGTAAACACTTGATCTACACTCCCTACCCACTCTGAAGCCTCCTTGCTCGTCCGCATTCTACATTCTGTCTTACCTTAATTCTTTCAATTTACCACCGTATAGAAAAAAAAAAGTTGGATGAAAGATTGGATATCAGATTGGGGGGGAGGATATGGAGGAGGTGAACGTATTCAGATATTTGGGAGTGACGTGTCAGCGGATGGGTCTATGAAAGATGAAGTGAATCATAGAACTGATGGGGGAAAAAGAGTGAGTGGTGCACTTGGGAGTCTGTGGAACAAAGAACTTTGCCCTTTGGAGGCAAAGAGGGGAAGTATGAGAGTATAGTTTTACCAACGCTCTTATAGGGGGTGTGAAGCGTGGGTGATGAATTTTGCAGCGAGGAGAAGGCTGGAGGCAGTGGAATTTTCATGTCTGAGGCAATGTGTGGTGTGAATATAAATGCAGAAAAATTCGAAATTTTGGGGAAGTTAGGAGGAGGTGCGGGATTACCAAAACTGTTGTCCAGAGGGCTGAGGAAGGGTTGTTGAGGTGGTTCGGCATGTAGGGGAGAATGGACCCGAAACAGAATGACTTCAAGGGTGTATCAGTCTGTAGTGGAAGGAAGGCGGGGTAGGGGTCGGCCTAGGAAAGGTTGGGGGGGGGGGTAAAGGGGGTTTTTGTGTGCGAGGGGCTTGGACTTCCAGCAGGCATGCGTGAGCGTGTTTGATAGGAGTGAATGGAGACAAATGGTTTTTAATACTTGACGTGCTGTTGGAAAGTGTGAGCAAAGAACATTATGAAGGGATTCAGGGAAACCGGCAGGCCAGATTTGAGTCCTGGAGATGGGAAGTACAGTGCCTGCACTCTGAAGGAGGGGTGTTAATGTTGCAGTTTAAAAACTGTAGTGTAAAGCACCCTTCTGGCAAGACAGTGATGGAGTGAATGAGGGTGAAAGTTTTTCTTTTTCGGGCCACCCTGCCTTGGTGGGAATCGGCCAGTGTGATAATAAATATATATATATATATATATAATATATATATATATATATATAATATTTATATATATATAATATATTTTATATATATATATATATATATATATATATATGCAATAAGATCACAGTGAACAGGTGATTTCAAAATATGAAAAACAACCACTCTGAAAGAATAGAGAAAATGCTGATGGATGTGTCATAAGATTCTTGTAAAATTTGCGTTTAAAGTTCATTACGGTCAAACTGGTAAAAATCTCGAACTAAGATTAAAACAACATAAATATAGCATTAGAACTGGACAAAAATTCCAATGCTCATTATTTATTCATGTAAGAGATTTTAACCATCAATTGATTTTCAAAAAGTTTGAGAAAGTAGTATCAAGCAAGTCCATGGTCGACGGAATAAAATTTGAATCTTGTTTCATAAAAAGCAGTTTTGACAATAATATGAATATTTCCTTTGGTTTATAAAAAATTAGATCCATTTATAATTAATAGAATTTGGGAAGAATTTAATAATACAAATGGACAAATAATTTTTAAATTTTCTTGGGTAGAATAGTTTGTGGGTGAGGGGTGCAAAGGACCTATCCAAGTTGGGTCGGCGCGCGTCAGGTGTTTAACCGTTGTGGGATCTGATAGTGAGGTGCTGGCCTGACCCCTTATATAGCTTTCTTGTATGCTTTACTTTCATAGTTCCTTGATAATGTGAGTAGTCACGAAAGCGCTTGGAATTTTTCTATTTTTTTTAGAGTGGTTTTTTGCATATTCCGAAATCACCTGTTTACTGTGATCTTATTGCATATATATATATATATAATATATATATATATATATTATATATATATATATATAATATATATATATATTATATTATATATATGTATGTGTGTGTGTGTGTGTGGTGTGTGTGTGCAGAACAACCACTTAAAAAAATTGTGAAATTTCAAGCACTTTCGTGATTTCTCGCATTATCAAGGAACTATAAAACACAAAAGATCACCAGGAAATCATATATAAAGGGGCAAGACTACATCTCACATTCACGTCACAACAACAAGACTACACCTCACAGTCGTGTGACAACACCCGACTCTGTGAAACACACCTGATACTGTACCCAAGCATTCAGATTTTTTACTTGTCTAATGCATCATTAAATTATTTCCAAATTTTATTAATTATAAATGGGTCCAATTTATATAAACCAAAATAAATATTCACATTATTTTGAAAACTGCTTTTTATGAATTACGTTTGGTAGCGTGTGCTGGGAACTTTGATGTCATTGCAATAACTGAAACATGGTATAATTTAAAGGGTCGGGATATGATTACTGAGTGTAATATTCAAGGGTTTAAGTTGTTCCATGTGGATAGATATAATGGAAAAAGGGGTGGAGTTGCATTATATGTACGAGAAAATATAAATTGTTGCATAATAACAGGTATAAAATAGTTGGAACAGTAACAAGAATCAGTTTGGGTAGAGTTTGTAAGTCAAGAAAAACTAATTCTAGGTGTAATATACCGACCTCCTGGCTTGGATCACGATAGAAGGAGACTTCTTTGGTACGAAATTGCTAGGGCTTCTAGACACAATAACGTAGTAATAGTAGGAGATTTTAACTTTAGTCAAATTGACAGGACTTCTTTGACCGATAATCTGGAGTCCAGTGACTTTATTGAAGTGGTTTAGGACTATTTTCTGAAGCAGTGTGTAACAGAGCCTACCAGAGGTAATAATTTGCTCGACCTAGTCTTGTCAAATAAACAAACCCTCGTAAATAATCTGGAGATCACTGAAGAGCTTGGCGCAAGTGATCACAAATCCATTATTTTTAATATCACCTGAGAATACGAGAATAATGATAATACGGTAAAAGTCCCCGATTTTCGTTCTACCGATTATATTGGACTTGGGGAACACCTGTCTAATTTCGATTGGGGTAATCTAGCTAATGATTTTATTGACGATGAAAATGCTTACGATTGCGACGGGATCTGCATTTATGATTTTTTTCTTAATAATATACAACGTGCTCAGAATATATATATTCGCCAGAGAGAGAAATTAGGTCTAATAATAACGATCCCAAATGGGTTAACAGGAGGCTAAAGCATCTATTAGGAGAGAAAAGGGAATTTATAGGCGCATCAAAAGAGAAGATGTTAACCTTACTGACCAATATGTTCAGCTTAAAAGAGACGTAAAAAAAGGGGATTAGAAAGGATAAACATGACTATGAAATTAGAGTTGTTAATGAATCAATGTCTAAACGAAAAGGGTTCTTTCAAGTGTATAGGACGAAGGTGAAGGAACAGTAGGACCTCTGAAAATTGGGAATGGACAGCTGACGGATAACGAACTGGAAATGTGTTCTCTATTTAATGACTATTTTATTGTCAGTTTTTACACAGGAAGAACGTAAATGAGATTCAGGAAATTAACAATTATTCACTTCCTGAAGAATTCAAACTAACTAATATTACTGTCACGAGGGACATGGTTATCAAACAGATAGACAAACTGAAGCAAAATAAGTCCCCGGGACCCGACGAGTTGTTTTCCATGATACTTAAAGAATGCAAGATGGAACTTAGTCAGCCATTAACGAGTGTGTTTAATGCGTCCATCCTTACTAGAGTTGTGCCTGAAATGTGGAAGATGGCTAATGTAGTTCCTATATTCAAATCAGGGGATAAGTCCATTCCTTCAAATTACCGTCCAATAAGCCTGACGTCTATAGTGGGCAAGTTATTAGAATCAATTATAGTTGATATTATTAGAATCACTTTGAAGAGCATAATTTGATTAATGAATCTCAGCATGGGCTCACGAGAGGTTGTTCCTGCCCGACAAATTTACTGACGTTCTTCAATAAAACATTTGAAGCAGTAGACAGTGAAAAAGAATGTGTTTAATGTGTTTAATGACGAGTTTTACACTCAGAAATTTGGTACGGCAATGGGAAATCCTCTTTCACCTGTTCTTAGTAATTTATACATGGAATGTTTTGAGACAAGATTGCTTAACACAATCCTCCCTAATAGAGCTAAAGTGGTATAGATATGTTGATGATATTTTGTGCTTTATGCCTAAAAATATAAATAAAATAATAGATATAAATAAATTAAATGGTTTAGCTCATTCTGTAAATTTTACTGTTGAGCTCGAAGAAAATAACTTAATGCCTTACCTAGATGTTTTAATTATTAAGGTAACAATGATTTTAAATTTAAAATTTACAGAAAACCAACAAATAACTGTTCCTATGTCCACAACTATTATTCACATCAAGATAGAGTTAAACTCTCGGTATTCTCATCAATGTGTTTGAGAGCTTTACGTATTTGTAGTCCAGAGTTCATAGATGAAGAAATCTCCAAAATTTATGAAATAGCTAATGATCTAAAATACCTAAGAAACTTAATTGATAAATCCTTTAAAATTGCCAGAAATGCTTTTTACAATTAAAAAAAAAAGAACAACCAACCTCATTCAACTAAAAATATATTGGTTCTCCCTTACCATGAAAATTTCGTTGATATGCCTTCTCTTCTTAAGACTTTTAATATCAAAGTAGGATTTTAAAATCTTGATACAGTAAAAAAAACTTTTGATAAAAAACTCCCCCCAAAATGCTGACGGATGTGTCTTTAAGAATCCTTGTAAAATTTGCGATAAATTTTATTACGGTCAAACTGGTAAAAGTCACGAACTAACATTAAAAGTACATAAATATAGCATTAGAACTGGACAAGATTCTAATGCTCTGTTTATTCATGTGAGAGATTTTAACCATCCAAATGATTTTCAAAAAGTTGAGAAAGTTGTATCAAGCAAGTCCATGGTCGACAGGAATATAATTGAATCTTGTTTCATAAAAAGTAGTTTTGAAAATAACATGAATATTTCTTTTGGTATATATAAATTGGACTCTTTAATAATTAATAAATTTGGGGAGAATTTAATGATGCATTAGACAAGTAAAAAATCTTAATGTTTGGGTAGAGCATCAAGTGTGTTTCACAGAATCGGATGTTGTCACGCGACTGTGAGGTGCAGTCTTGTTGTTGTGACGCGATTGCGAGGTGTAATCTTGCCCCTTTATATGCTTTCCTGTTTATGTTTTGTTTTTTATAATTCCTTGAAGATGTGATAAGTCACAAAAGTGCTTGGAATTTCACTAATTTTTCACAGTGTTTGTTCTGTACATTGTGATATCACCTGTTACTGTGATTTTATATATATATATATATAATATATATATATATATATATATATATATAATATATATATATATATATGTTGTGTGTATGTATATATATATATTATATATATATAATTTATATATATATATATATTTATATATATATATGTGTTGTTATTTTATTATAATATATATAATATATATATATAAAAATATAAATATATAAAAATTTAAAAATATATTGGTTTTGTAATAAATTTTTAAATTTTTTTTTTAATTTTATATAAATTAATTAAATTTAAAAATTTTAAAAAATTTTATAAAATTAAATTAATTTTTAAAAATTTTAAAAATTTAAAAAATTTTTAAAATTTAAATTTAATAAATTTTAAAAAATTTTTTTTAATTAATTAATAAAATTTAATTATTTAATTAATGGGGGGTTTTTGTTTAAAAAGAGAGAAATTTAAAAACTTTTAACAAAGAAGCTAAAAAGTATTAAAAATCCCATAAAATCTATAAAAAGACTAAAATTAATAAACTTGGGAGAAAATGTTCAAAGTCAAGTAAAAACCCCCCCAATTGAAGAAAGTGTTTGTCAATTTGTCCCCATGGGGTTTACCCCAGGACCGCCCCCCCATTAACGCCCCCATCGCCCCCAAAATATAATTTCGTTTACAAAAGCGGACCCCACCGGTTTGTTGAAGAAAAGGGAGGTTTTAAAAAAAAAATTTTTAATATATTTTTTTTTTTTTTTTGGGAGAGAAATTTTTTTAAAAAATCCCTTTTAAAATTTTTATTTTTAGGTGTTGGTGGGGTTGTTTTTCTTAAAAAAAATATATTTATTTTTTTTTTAAACAAATTTAAAAAATTTTAAAATTTAACAAAACCATTTAATTATTAATTTTCTATAATAAAAATTTTAAAAAATTTTAATTATTTTTTTTTTTTTTAATGAGGGGCACAAAATTTATCCCAGAAATGAAAAGGCTACTAAACCTCCCACACAGCTCCATGAAGTTTAAAATATATATTTTTAAGAAAGAGGATTAATCCAGACCCCCAATTAAAAGTAAGGGCCAGGAGATTTTCAATTTACCTCACAACCGGGGGGCTTGGGGGTCACTCACGCCGGGAACCCCCTCATAAAACGCGGGAAACCAGGGTACCAAACATTATTTGAAAAAAAAATGAAAAAGGGAAAGAACTTTCCCCCCCGGGAGTAAGTAAGAAGAATGTTTAAGAGAAGGGTGTTGTTTCAGGGAACTCGGTGTAATTTGGAAATTAATTTGAAACCCTGGTGTCGTAAAAGGATATTTTGGCCTTCTGTATCCATATCATTTATGAGGATTAACCCACTTACAGGCTCGTCTTATAACAAATTTGGCACCCCCTTTGTAATTTTTTTCTAAATGGAGGATTTTTGGTTTTTGGGCTTAAACCTACTTTGGGGTGTGCATACTAGGGTTCGGGGATGTTAGGGAACCCTGGGGAATCCTGCCCTAAAACAGCCCCCTTTCCCATTGTTGCTGTTCCTGGGGGACTCTTAAAGAAGGGCACCAGACGAAACCACAAAATACTGAATCCTTCCCCCTTGGGAAACCCTTTTAACTTTTTCCTCCAAAACCCCCAACCAACTCACCCGTCCTTATTCCACCCTCTAACCAATAATTTTCCACCGAAATTTTCCCTCAAAAAACCCCCACAAATCCACAAATCCTTAAACTTCACCAAACCCCTCACCATTTTCAAAAATTTTTTTTCCTTCATAAACCGACAATTTACCATTACCCCCAATGCTTTTTAAAACTGTTTCCTCTCCCGCCGGTTTCCCAAATGCCTCCCCTTACCACAAAACCCCGGGTCAACCACCAAACCTGCAACCCCCTCCAAAACACACCACTCCACGTCTCACCCCTCCACTTTCACACTACCACGCATAACCCTACCACCAACCCCCCCCTTCATCACCATTTACACCAAACACCCCAGCTCACCACACCCCAAAACCGTGCTGTACACCCCCCCATTGTCATCACCCTCCCAAAAAACACCGCGCGCATCACCACAACCCACCAACACCGCCCCTGCATACCCCCACCACTGTCCCACCACTACCCCCAAACTCCCGTCATACCATTTACCCCAAAACCGCGCTTTCATCACCATACCACCCCACCCCACTGTCAGCCCACTACCCCCAAACCGGCTGTCACAACCCCCACCCCTGTCATCACCACTAACCACACCCCCGCTGTAAATCACCACTACCCCCCAACACCCCTTCTCCCCAACTACCCCCAACACCCCGCTGTCATCACCACCCCCCCGCGTTAAACCACCACCACTTGTCATACCACTCCCACCAAACCCCCGCTGTCATCACCAACCACGTCATCACCATTTCCCCCCCCCGCGTCTCCCATACCCCAACACCCCCTGCCCATACCCCCCAACCCGCCGTGTCATCACCAACCCCAACACCACCCTGCTCACACTACCCCCAAACCGCCGCTGTCATCCCCACCCAGTTCCACCATACACCAACACCCCGCTTTCCCACCATCCACAACACCCCCGTGGTCATGCCTCCCACCAACACCGCCGCTTGTCATCACCCTCCCCCAAACACCACCGCTGTTCCCCCCCACTACCACCAACACCGCCGCTTCTTCCCATACCACCCACCCTGTCAACAACTACCACAACACCGCCGCTTCACACCCCACCACTTTTTCCACCACTACCCCCCCAACCCCGCCGCTTTCTCACCAAAAAACCCCAACCCCCGTTATCCCACTACCCCCCAAAAACCGCCGCTGTATCCCACTCCACCAACACCCGCGTCAAATCCTACCAAAAACCCCCGGGGGCCGTGTCTCACCCCAAACCACCCAAAACCCGCCTTTCATCCCCCCAAAACAACCCCCCCTGTTCACCCCACACAACACGCCGCTGTTCACCACTACCCCCAAACCCCGCTGTCATCACCCCCCAACCGCTGTCACCCCCACACCCAACCCCCCCTGTCATCCCAAAAACCAACCCCCCGTGTCTCACCACCACAACACCCCCTTTGTCTCCCCATCCCCCCAAACCCCCCCGCTGTCATCCCACCACGCTGTACCCCCTACCACCAAAACCCCGCGCTGGTCTCCTCCCCCCCGCCCGTTTTTCCCCACACCCCAACACCCCCCTGTCTACCACCTCCAAACACCCCCTGTCATCCCACAACACACCCCCCCCCTGTCTCCCCCACCATCACAAAACCCCCTCTGTTATCCCCAAACCTCCAACACCCCACTGCTTTTCACCACACAACACCGCACGTAAATACCACCACACTAACACCCATGCTCCCCACCATCACAAACACCGCCCTGCATAAACCCACCATCACTAAAAAACGCCCTTCACCCCACACCTCCTAACCCCCCCACTGTCATCCCACCCCCCAACACGCCCCTGTCATCACCCCATCCAACACCGCCGCATCACCCCCTCACTAAAAAAACCCCGTCACCCACCCACAAACCCCCCGCTGTCCTCCACCAACAGCCACTGTCGTCACCCCCTTTACTACACCCCCTGTCTCACCCCAACAACCCCCCTTTTCACTCTACAACCCATGCATACCACCATCCAACACCGCCACTGTCATCCCCCATCACAACCCCGCCCTGTCTCACCCCTCACTAAACCCCCGCTGTCAAAAAAAATAACCCCACTGTATCACCACCCTCACACACGCCTTTGTCTCCCCCCATCAAACACCGCCACTGTCTCCCCCCTCCCCAACCCCACTGTCATCACCCCTATCACCCCCTGCATCCCCACCAACAATAGCCACTGTATCACCCCCTCACAAACACCCCCGCATTCCCCCCCTTCACCAAGACCCCACTGTCATCACCACCACACTAACCCCCCTGATCACCACCATCATAAACAACCCGCTGTCATCCCCCTTTCATAACACCCCCTGTCATCACACCATCACAAAACCGCGCTGTCTCACCACCATCACTAACACCCGCTGTCTCACCCCATCACAACACCGCGTGTCTCACCCCCACACTAACACCGCCTTTCATCACCCCCATCACAAAACCCCGCCCTGCCCTCACCACCATCACTAACACCCGGTTGTCATCACCACCATCATAACCCCGCCCTGTCATCCCACATCACTAACCCCGCCCTGTATCACCCCCATCATAAAACCGCCCTGTATCACCCCCATACTAACACCGCCCTGTCTCCCACCATCACAACTCGCCGCTTTCACCACCATCATAACACCCCGCGTCATCACCCCCATCACTAACCCGCCCTGTCATCACCACCACACTAAACCGCCGCTGTCATCCCCACCTCACTAACACCGCCCTGTCATCACCCCCATACAAACACCCCCCTGTCATCACCCCTCACTAACACCGCCGTGTCATCACCCCCATCACAAACACCCCGTGTCATCCCCACCACCCTAACCCCCGCTGTCATCCCCACCATCACAAACCCCCCCCCTGTCATCCCACCATACTAACACCCCGCTGTCATCCCACCATCACAAACACCCCCGCTGTCTCCCCACCATACTAACACGCCGCGTCATCACCACCATCACTAACACCGCCGCTTTTAAAAACTGTGCGGGGTTTTAAGTTTTAAATACTTTTTTAAAAATCTCCAAACTAATGAGCCATTAAGGGGAAAAGCATGTGTCCCCTTAAAGGAAGACTCCAAATAAACTTGGGCCCCTCCAAGAGTCTCAAACGGGTGGGTATAGAGTTAAACCTAAACGGGGGTTTATTCATGAAAAGCTAAGGCCGGGAAAGTAAAAGAGCGAGTTAGAAAGACCTGAAATGAGTATAGACTAAACAAAAAGGTATCTGGGCAAAGTTAAAAATTTGGAAGGTCAACTGCAGGGGTGGGTAACCCGGGGCCTAAGTTAGAATACTTTGGGGACACTACAAACACAGGTCTGGCCTATCATGGAGTACGCGCACCAACATGGAAATCACATCCCATTTAAAAAATGTTAATTTTTGAAAAAATTCACACGAATTACCCTGGAGCAATGGGAAAAAACTACTAGAAAAAGGGACCTGGAAATTTTTCACAAGCTCAGAAAATGACCCCGGGAGACTTGATTTGGGCGAAAATAGTCTTAGAGGAATTGTCGTTTAAAATAAGAGATGAGGTTTTTAAATTAGGGTTTGGAAAAAAATAAAGTTTAATTAAAAAAAGGGCAAAATGGTGATTGTTCCTTTCGGCTTTGGAAAGATAAATGGGGGAAGTATCCAAACGGTTTTTCTTAAAAGGTTCTCCCTTTCCAAACCCAAAAGAACACAGACCATAAAAACAAGGCCGGTCATCTTTGTGTTCCTGGTCCCTCTCACGCTATGCAAAAAAAATCAATTTCACATAAAAGACCCCAAAATTGGAATTCAATACCCTTTTAAAATAAAAAAAAATACCTTTTATAAATTCAAGTCTCTTCTCAAAGTTCACTTCTCATCAAATCAAATAAATATGAAAAGAACCATTAAAATTTTATATCCTAATTTACCCAATTTATCAAAAATTTTTTAAACCCAAACTTTTTTTTTTTTTAAATTCACTAACCCCAGAATACTCCATTCTACTGAATGAACACAATGCATGAACCCCAAAGACTGTCTTTGTAAAACTCATTTGTATTTTTTTATTATCTGTTTACAATAATTTTTAAAAACTGTTTTTATCTTGCTTGTTAATCTTAAGTTAATTTTAAGCCCGCCCCTAATTGCTATGCATAAAGTGGGGTTTGGCATGCTGCCTTTTCCTGTAGTTTTTGTATCTGTATGTAAGCTAAAATTTCTAAATAAAAAATAAAAAAAATAAAAATTGATACAAAATTTTCCGTTTTTATCAATCTTTCTTTACGACCCACTTGAATTTTTTCTAGAACCCCCAGTTATTTGTTTTTAAATTCTTCTTAATAAATACTTTTTTTTTCACTCACCAAATTTTTGGTTTTAATATTGTTTTTTTGTAATAAGGGTTTTACAAATTGAAGACTAGTTATACTGGGGAGTCCCTCTCCCCGGGCCTTTTCCAAAAATTTAATAAAAATATTTTGAAACTCGAATCATTCTCGTCATTAAAAAAGAAGACTAATTTTAGGTGTAAAATGATATTTCATCATGGGGTGGATATAAGAAACTTTCGTCAAATTTTTCATTAATCACATTTATTCCCAAATTGATGGAAAAAAAATGTAAACTTTCCCTTCTTTGTGTTTTAATCTTAAAACAAAAAACAGTTGACTTACCGTTTAATTAAAATAAAACGTTGATAAATTAAAAGAATTGTTGGCTCATTCCCCCCCCGTTTAAAAAAAGTTCTCATTTTTGTTTTGCCAAACTTTGTTGTCCCATTCAGTAATTAAAGAAAAATATATTTTCAAACAAAAAATTTAGGGCATCTTCTACCTGAGATTCATACAAGCTTCAACAAAGTAATAAAAATTTCATAAGCCAAAATTTAATACGGAAAAAGAGAAGAGCTGTTTGGGGGTTCCCTACATGAAGGAAGAATTTATCTCTTTAAAATCTCTGAAACAGCCTTTTTTTTTACATAAAAATTGGCAATATTTTTTTTTTAAACAACATCGACCCCCATCCTTTTTCAAAAAGGGTTTGCAGCACCCTCTGTAACAGAGAGGACTTTTTTGACCCGGTTGTCCAATATTAATCGCTCTTAAAGTCCGGAAAAATGTGCCTTTTTTGCTCGCTTAATTTTTAATATCTCGTATAGTACTAACTGGTACTTTAAAAAAGTATCTTTAAATATATTAATCCACATGATTTAGTATTCCAAAATGAAATTTTCAATTAAAAATCAAATTCCCTTTAGTTTACCCGGGGGAGCTTCGGAGGTCAAAGCCCCCCGGCCCCGGGCTGGACCAGGCTTTGGTGGATCGAAGTTTTAAAGCATAAAAAGATTTCTGATCTTACAAAAGCAAAAAAATAACGGGACGGGGGACCCCGTCTTTTGTCAAATTTTGCGTTGATTTAACTGTTCCGACATCCGCTTTCCCGATAAAAATAACTTACAACACGTTTTTTAGGAAATGTGCACTACTCTCTTTTCCTCATGAAGGTGTAGTCAAATGCCCGTGCTGCCAACTCTTTTTTTCATCACCTGTTCTGCCCCCCTATGTACCTCCCCGTGTACATTCTCTGACGAGGAGACCTTGATTGTCGAAATACGCGTATTTACTTTTATTGATGTCTTTGTATCAACATGTGTCATACCTTTCACATATATAAATATATAAAGTACATGTTTCATTTTTATATATCTTTAAATTTTATATATTTATATAATATATTTTTATATATTATTAAAATTATAAATATTATATATTATATATATAAAATTTGTATACGGGAAAAAAACAATAAAAAAAATAATTTTTCGTTGGAAAAAAGAAGTCAGGGTTACATAAGGGTTCCCCGTGTTTATGAGACAGACAGAAGACAGACAGACGACAGACAGACAGACGGGAAGCCAATCATAAAAAAATTAATCCCAAAAATTTCCCCCGTAATTCTCTAGCGAAACGGGGGAGGAAGAAGTGATAAAAAGCGGATAAATTTGGAAGGGGAATGAGGGTTGCGGAGAATTAACGATAAGAGATGAGAGAGGGGGGTGGTGCCCTTATTTTTAGAAACAAAAAGAAAGATGAACTTCGAGATAACTTGGGGGAATAAGGGAGAAGAGATGAAAACGGGGAAAATGCAAAATCCCTTTAAAACCCGAGCATCAGTGAAGGATGGGTAAAAGGGAAAAATGAAAGGAAGAAAGTAGGGAGCAACGAAATGAAGGTAACAGGGAAAAAAAGGGTAAATTTAGACACAAGGAAAAGAAGTGAGAAATGGAGGGAAAGACAGGCAGACAAGTAGTTTGACAGGAGACAAGTGGGAGAAGGCAGGCAGACAATAGGTTGACAGGAGGCAGACAGTAGGTTTACAGCAGGAGATAGCAGAGAAGCAGGCAGACAATAGGCAGAAGGTAGGTAAACGCAAGTAGGAAGAAGGCAGGGGCAGAAATTAGGTATAAGGTGGCAGGCAGGAGGCAGGCAGGCAGGCAGGCAGGCAGGCAGAAGCAGCAGCAGGGAGGGGACAGTTGAGAGCAGCCGGAGGCAGGCAGGGAGGAGGGGCAGGCGGCAGGGGCAGGAGGCAGGAGGAGGCCGGCAGGAAGCAGGCAGAAAGGGGGGGGAGGCAGCAGGGGAGAGGCACCAGGCCGGGGGGGCAGGAGGCAGCAGGCAGGCAGGCAGGGGGCAGGCAGGCAGGAGGCAGGCAGGCAGGCAGGAACCCGCCCCAGAAGTAAAAAAAAAAGAAAAAATATGAAAAAGGGGAAAAAGAGACACCAAGGAGGAGAAAAGGAAGGAGGAAGGGAAGGAAGGAGAAAGGAAGAAAGAAGGGAAGGAAGGGGGGGAAGGAAAGGGAAGGAAGGAAGAAGGGAAGGAAGAAAGGGAGGATGAAGGGAAGGAAGGAAGGAAGGAAGGAAGGAAAGGGGGGAAGGAAATTGGATAAGGTACCCCCCAGCGCACACCCGGCAAAATAAAAAAACGAAATACCCAAAACTTGGAGAAAACCTCACAAAACAAAAAAACACCCCCGGGGGCACAAACGCCACGGAACAAAACGACATGGAAAAAAGCCAAACACGCCACCAAACGCCCGGGGAAGGACAAAAGGCCCGGGAAGGCACCACAACAGGAGACCTACGGCCCAACCCCAGAGCACCGACCGACCCAAGAACACGAATTGGGGCCCTTTTGAGGCCCCCAACTCACTGGAAACACAGGGGCAGCGCAGGGAGGTGAAAACAACCAGGCCGGAACATGGGAGAGCAGCAGGGAGGCAAAGACACAAAAAGGAAAAACCCGCAGAGCCAGTTGCAGCCAAGGGGGCCCCAAGGCGACAAACAAAAGCGCGAGGAGTTTTTGGCACCCGGAAGGAGGAAGCGAGCCTGGGCACACCCGCGCCCCGGCAGGGCACAACCCTACCCAAAAGCCCAAGGGGTGGAACGCCGCTAAAGGGAGGCCCAGAAGACCCGCAAATTTGAAGGCCCGGGAAACCCCAAAGGGGGGGACCCTGGAGCCGGCAAAGGGGCCAAAAACCAAAAGCGAGGAAAAACATAACAAAGCCAAAGGCCCCCCCGGCCCAGTTCCCCCAGAGAAGGTTGGGTCAAGGGAAAAGTTCATTTTGGGAGGGGAAAAGGGGGGAGGAGAAAACGAGAAGGAGGGGAAAACGGGGAAAAAACCCAGAGAGAGAGAGAAGGGAGAAAAATAAAAGAAAGAAAAGGAAAAGGGGGGGTTGGAAAAAAATTTTCAAACAGCTTGGGGAAAAACCTCGAGTTTTTTGGAGAAGTATATTCTTTTCCCCTGGGGATGAGGGCCCAAAGGACATTCCAGACTTTCCGTCCTTCCTATATTTTTAGAGGAGGCTAAAGTGAAGGGCTGGTAAAGTGGGGGGAAGGTGGGAGTTTTGGCATATTTTCATCCCTATATATATTTTAATATATATATATATATATATATATTATATTTTATATATATAAATATATATTTTATTAATTTTTATATATTTAAAATTATATATAAAACCCGGCTAGGGGCCCGATAAACCCGGTTTTTTTGCGTTTTGTGCATTTGGGTTTGCCCCTCGATCTGTTTTTCTTTTGGGTTTCTGTTGGGTACGTTGGCTCTCCCGGTTTTGTAAACTAGTTCACTGGGGGAAGTCCTAAAAATTTTTTGTCGGGGGCACTTTTTTTTGGATATTATTTCAACAAAAGAACCTTTAAAACATTTTTTTTGGTTTTGGGGGTTTAAGAACCCCATTTGAGAATCTGGTGAAAAAATGAACTCTCCCCCCAGAAATGTGCACAAAAAATACACCAAAACCACCACACACACCACACACACAACCACCCCCACACACACACACAAAAACACACACAAAACACACACATTATCTCCCCCTTTTTTCCTTTTTTCCTTCTCTCTCCCCCCCCCCCCCCAAACTCCCCCTATCCTCTCTCTTCCCTCTCTCTTTTAAAATTTTCCCCCTCCTTTTTTCCCCCTTTCCCCCCACTCTCCCCCTCTCTCCCCCCCCTCTCTTTGTTTCTCTCTCTCTCTCTCCCCCTCTCTCTCTCTCTCCTCTCTCTCTCTCCTCTCTCTCTCTCTCTCTCTCTCTCTTCTCTCTCTCCCTCTCTATCTCTTCTCTCTCTCACTCTCCCCTTTTCTCCTTTTTCCCCTTCCCCCTCTCCCCCTCCCAAACCCTTCCCTTCTCCCCCCCCCTTCCCCCCTCTCTCTCTCTCACTTCTCTCCCCTTTTTTTCCTTCTCACTCCCCCTCTCCCCCTTCTGCCTTCCCTTCTCCTTCTCTCTCCTCTCTCTCTCTCTCTCTCTCTCTCTGTCTGTCTCTCTCTCTCTCTCTCTCCCCTTTTCCTACCTTCCCCCCCCTTTTCTCTCTTCTCCTCTATCTTTTCCCCCATTTTCCCTTCTCATCCCCCCCCTTTTCCTCCCCACCCTTCCCTTTCCTCTCTCTTTCCCCCTCCCTCTCAAAACTCTTCCCCCCCCTTTCCCCTTCTACTCTCCCCCCCCTCTCTCCCCTTTTCACCTTTCCCTTTCTTCTCTCTAAAAAAAAAAAAAAAAAAAAAAAAAAATTGGTGGGACCACGGGAAAACCGGGGACAATGAAAAGGTTTGGTTGGGGGGGTTAGATGGAGGCAGTTGGAAAAGGAGGAAAAAAGAGTGGGAAGAAAATTAGGAGAGCTTTCTAAAAAAAAAGGAGAAAGAGCCCTGTAAAAATTGGGAAAAGAGGTTGGAGGGGGAGAAAAAGGGAATTTGGGGAGGCACAAGTCAAAACTGCAGTAGGCCAGGAAAGGGGTCCTAGAATTTTGAGAAAAAAGGGCTGAAGAAAGGGGTTTCCCGGGGCAGTGAAAAGGGAGAAGACACAGAAATTAAAGCTGAGGGGCCGAACGGAAGGAAGGAGATTTAAAATTATGCTAAGGTCATAATCAGCCCCCAAAGAAGGGCCCAAGGAGGGGAAAGGGAAAAAAACCAGCTGGGTGCAGTTGGAGAGGGTATAGGTTGAATGCTGAGGAACAATAAAGCTAACCAGACCACTAAAAAATTTAAAGGGGAGAAAATGACCACATACTGCAGGTCCAGACCACGAGGGGGGAGGGCCCCAAGGGAAAGGAAAAGGGGCAAAATCATATTTTTATAAAGGGGCTTCAGGAGAGAGAGGAAAGGCACACACTAAAAGGGCGGCGGGAAAAAAAAAAGGGGATTAAAGAAAACATCACGGAAATAGGTGAAGAGGGGGAAAGAGTTTGGTAAATTTTCAAAAGAATGGGTTTTGGATACTCAAAGGGGGGAAAAAACCAAACCCGATAAAGCTAAATTTTCGGAGGGAAAACCAGTGGGGGGAAACGGGATCCCCCCAAGAAAAAAACCATGGTTAAAATATGGGTTGAGTACAAAAGGGTTCCTAGACAGAGACGGGAACACAAACAGAAAAACCCAGCAGATGAGGGAGAGGACAAAAAAGCAAAAGGAGCTGGGAAAAGGGGACAAGGAGGGAATCAGAAAAGGTCGCCCAGAGCAAAAACAGGCCCGGGGGAAAAGCACACACAAAACCCTTTTTCTCAAAAACCCCAAAACCCTTTATCACACCACCCCCAACACACCCTCAATCCATCCCCACAGCTTCCACCCAGCACCGAGTTTTTAGAATCCCACAGTATGCTACCGGGTTTTTAAAACCCTCAAGGCCCCCCAAACCAAAGTTTTGGGAAAAGGGAAAACAAAGGTAGGGAACACAAACGCTGATTAAATTAACTTTTTAAGGGGGGAGGGGTGGAAAGAAAGATCAAAGGGGCTTCCCGGAAATCTTACCGCCCCAAAAACCCCAAGGGGTTACAGGTATAAAAACAGATGCCATTTTTCCAACGGGATCCCAAGACCCTGGGGAAAGAAAGGGGGAACAGGGGTGGTGGAAAATTTGTCTTTGCGGGATAAAAAACCCGAGGGAAAATTTTGATGAACGGGAGGGGGGACAGTGGAGAAAAAAATTTTTTTTTACATAGGGGAGAACGCTTCACTTGGGGGTCCCAAGGTGGTAAAAAGCAGTGATGTTTTTAAACCCCCCACAAAACCCGCAGGGGGCCTAGGCAGAGTACGTGAGTCAATAACAATGGTTGACCACTGGCTGCGGGGCCAGAACGCTCATGCATGCGGGGGAAAAAGGCTCCTGATCATGAGGATTTTTAACCAAAAGGGGGGCGATTGGGAATTTGGGAGCCGCAGGGGGGCCAAGATCCCCATAGGGGGCTAAGATGATGGAGGGGTAGGGAAAACTTCATGTCCCAAACAGGGAAAGGGGGACATACAAGAGGGAGAGGAGAGGATAACCAGCAAGGTTTGGACTTAGTATTCCCCTTTGGGTAGTGCAGATTCAGGACACACATAGGGGGGGGGAAGCCCCCTTTGGGGGGAAATTGATAATTGGTTTTTTAAGCTTGGGAATATAAAATTTGAGCTAAAAGTGGAAGAAAAGGGGGAAAACCGGACGAATGAAGCCAAAAAAAAGAAAGGGGACTAAACGGAAATGAGGAACTTCCTAAAGGGGGTTTCAGTGGGAAGAAAAGGGGCAGGGAAAACCCAGTTAATAATGAGGGAATATGTAGCAAATATACAAGGAGACTGAGGAGGGGTTTTTGTCCCCAAAGGGTAACAGGAAAATAAAAAACCCGGGATGAGCCCATGATCACCCAAAGGTGCGGGGGAAAAAACCAAGTGTGCTGGGGAAGGGAAGAAAATGGAAGGCAAAGGCCCCAGGAAATAAGGAGAGCAGTTGTAGACCAAAAAAACGAATATATACAAATAAGAAGGAAGGCCCAAAGACAATATGAAAACGACAACACAAAAGCCAAACGACCCAAAACGTTAACCCCCACACGGAGGAAAAAAACACAAGGCCCAGGAATCAGGCAAAGGGAAGGGAAGGGGGAAGAAAACAAAAATGACCGTAAAGTATGTAGGAACTCAACAAGGATTCAAAAATGTTCACAGAGGGACAGAAGGGTCCAGAAAGACGAGAGTGGGCACACCACCAATCGGAACAGTGCCCAACCGAGGAAGAGTAAAGGGGGGGCTTCGGGGTGAGTAGTACCTCAAAGGCAAGGGGGCCCAGATAACATCTCCCAGGGGGTCCAAAGGAGGAACAGAGGTGCATTTGTACCCCTAACAACAATATTCAATACACTATCAAAACAGGGAACGCCGAGGCATGGAAGACAAAAATTTTGGCCCAACTTTAAAAAAGGAACAGACGAAAATAAACACAGACCATGCAACGGGCTGTATAGTATCAAAAACATGGAGAGATTATCAGGAAAAAGTGGGGGGAACACTAAAAAAAAAAATAAATTTTACAAAACCCGCCAAAAATGGTTTCAGGGGAAGGAAATCCGTGTCACAAAACCTACTGGATCAAGACATGGTGACAGCGTAAGACAAAAGAGGGGTGGGTGGATGCATATTCTTTTGGGCTGCAAAAGGCGTTTTTACCAGTCCCCACAAGAATTTGGGGCAAAAACTGGAGGACAAGGGGAAACAGGGAAGGGACAAAAATGAATCAGGGGAAAACTTGTCAGGAAGACAGCAGCGAGTCATGGACGTGGGGAGGGGCAGAGGGCACCGTGACCACGGGGTCCCACAGGGGCAGTCCTTCGACCATGTTTTCGGTATTTGTGAAAAACATCGGGAAGGGAAAAGACTCAGAGGGGTCCCCCTTTGCTATGACGCGAAATTTAGAGAAAATTCACTCGATCGAAAACCAGGCAGCACAAAGGGATCTGCAGGTGCAGACCTGGTCCAGCAATTGGCTCCCAATTCATCCCACCAAAATGCAAAGTCAGAAGATTGGGAAGGGGAAAGAAGACCCCAGACGGAGTACATTGGGGGCCCGAACTACAAACCTCCTCAAAGGAAAAAATCTTGGGGGGGTAAAACCAGCACACTCCTAAGACACTCAACCAAATAACTGCTGCCAAATTTTGGGGGCCCCAGCAAACCTCAAAAAGCATTCCGAATCTTAATAAGAATCTTTTAGGACCCTACACCCTGACGTTAGGCCCATATTGATAGGGCACCAGTTTGGAACCCACACCACCAACACGTAAAGAAAAGAGAAAGTCAAAGGGTTTGCAACAAGACTGTCCCAGAGCAAAAAAGGGGGTCCTTACGAGGAGAGGGTTTGGGGAAAATAAAACCGACACACTGGGGACAGGACAGATAAGACATACAAAAACTGAGGGGAAAAGGGACAAGGTGACAAAACGGGAATTTTCCCAAAGATTGGACACAGTAAAAAAGGGGAAACATTTGGAAATTTTAGACACAGATGAATCACAGGAATTTTGGGAAAGGGTATTTCTTCAGCCAAGATACCCGAAAGTAAAAAAAAATATTTTTTGGGAAACCCAATGTAGGGGAGGTTTCCATCCCTAGTTTTAAAGCATGGAATAAAAAAAGCTCAGGGTCGGGGAAGGACCTATAGCAAATCAGTGAAGAGGCGGGCCGGGAGCTGGGAAATCGACCCCCGCAACCTCAACTGGGTAGTAAAAACTAGGTGATACCCCACACAACATACCCCACTTTACACCCCTAAAACACACACCATACACATACCCACACACACACACACCCCACAACACCACAAAACACACACACACACACAAAACAACACAAAAATTAATCCGGGGCCGGGTCAAGCCCCTGGGGTTGGGGGTTCAGGTCACAAAAAAATTTTTGTGGGCAGCAAAAAACCACTGAGACTCTACATTAAAAACCCCAAAAACCACCTACCTTTAAAAGTACAAAATAATAAAAAACACAAAATTTCCCACAAAAAAATTACACAAAACACACACACACATACACACACCCACACACCCACACACACACACCCCAACACACACACCCACCACACACACACACACACACACACACACACACAGAGGTTGATAAAGCCAGGGGCCGGGGAGATTTGACCAAGAACTATCGTGAAGGGGCGGGGCCAAAGGAGCTCGGACTCGACCCCCCCAACCTCAACTAGGTAGTACAACTAGGTGAGTACACACACACACACAATCCAGACCACACATAACACTCCCCCCCCTAAACCCACCAAACATCTAAACTCCCCCCCTGATCCGTCCCCCCCCCCTTTTCCCCTTTCCCCCCCCCCCGTTCACCCTCCCCTTCCCCACCCCTTTCCCCACTCCTTCCCACAACCCAAACGGATCCTCCACTCCCCTCCCCCCCCCACACCGAAAATACACCTGCTAACCTAACATACAAACAAATGGGTTTCCCACTCTGAGCAATCAGCATAAAAAAAAAATGGGTTGTCAGAGACAACAAAAAAAACCAAGGGACGGGGAGGAGGATACAAAAAAAAGGGTTTTTTTGGGGCCAAAAGAGCCAAAAAAAGGGATCATAAATGGAAAAGAAACAGAAGAACTTAGCATGAAAAATGGAAGAAAAAAGAAAATGGAAACGGGAAAATGGGAGGTGCATTTCAAACCCGCAGAGGCTGGATAAAATCCTCGTCAAGAAACACAGGACTAAAAAATTGGGTACTTTTGGGAAAAAAACCCCCGAGAGATGCCTTTTTTCGTTTTGGGTATTTTGACTAAAAAAGAAGTGTGGGGGAGATCATTTTTTTGGGGGGTTGGGGGGATAAATTTAAAAAACTTGGGTTTGTTTCTACTTTGGGAAATGAGGACGTCGGGGAAAAGGGTAGCTTTTTCTTTGGGACTCTTTTTCCCTAGGAAACTGGATCCCCGGGTTTTCAACCCCGTTGACCCCTTGGGCCGAAGATCCCGTACTTTCCAGTTTTTCAATTTTTTCGAAACCCCCAAAAAAAAAATGTCCACCATTTCTATTCCTTCAAGATACCAAGAAAAAAAGAGGCATCATCATGGGGTTTTTTTTCCCCTAAGAGCATACCGAATTTGTAGCCTGAGTTTTGACGAGGATTGTAAAATACATTCACCAAACATTCACAGAGTTTCAAATTTTCCCCCTTTTTTAAACAAAGACGCAAGAAAAGAGCTCTTTTAGATATAAAATTTCCCCCACGCACAACACCACTCCCCAGCAAAGTTATAAAAACTTCCCCAAAACAGGTTGCCCTTTAACGTCTTTGAAAGTACTTTCAAAAAGCTAACACCCCGAGTCCTCCCTCGTTTTTAAGCACTTCAATAAAGGGTATAACCAGGAAAAAAAATCCAAACAACCCGAACCACCCAAAGCAGGAATTTTCCCTTTAAACCCCGGGAGGCTTGGGCAAGATTTACGTAGGGAAACAACCCGAAACCCGACACCCGCCTCAATGGGAAAACAAAATTTCGCATGTAGGAAAAAGATAACTTGAACAACGCCTGTGTACAACACCGAAAATTTCCCCAAACATCTCATGAAATTCAAGACGGGCCCCAAAAGTGCAAAGAAACTAATTTCCGCAGACGCAAGGCCCCCGAAGAACAATGGGCGCTGTACGAAACAATTAAACAAAACAACGGCAGCTTCACCATCTCCAAGTCTTCAAGAATCCCCCCCAAAAAAAGAAAAACCCCGCCCCCTCACATAGTCTCCCTGTTATACGGGACAAAGCACAGAGAGGGGGAACACCGAAACAAACTTTCCCCCAATTTCCCGTCCTTTTTTGTCCAACCTATTTTTAATGTTCCCCCAATTAAAAAGCTTTTTTTAAAACCTTTTTCTCATGTACGAATTAATTGCAAAACCAAAAGGGAATTTTCTTTTGTCACTACCAAATACTAATAAATACAAATACTACTACTACTACTACTACTACCCCCTAGTGAAAAACGAAATGGGGGCCCCCCCAGTATTACACCTCACTCTGAGCCCTTATATACCCCTGTTTTCCATGTATTTTTTGTTTAAAGGCATGATAAAGCTCCTGGGGACGAAACGTTGCCACAATAAAAAAACCCCATTAATTCACTTTTTTCCTTTTTCTAAAATTGTTCCCGGGAAATTTTAACCCAAATTTAATTTCACTCCCAAATCACAACACTCATGCCAAAAAAATTCCCCCAATTTCCCCCACTCAAATACATTAAAAAACTCCACCCCCACAGCAAAAAACCCCCTATTTTCCCTTTCCAAAGGGCCCCACTTCCCCAACCCCAATATACCCCCCAGAACCCCCATCTTAGAAAAAAAAAAGTTGAAAGGGGTATACAAATGCAGATGGAAAAAAAAAACAAATAAAGAGGTGGGGACGAAAGAATCAAAAAACATCCCCAGAAAATAAAGCACTCACAGAAACAAAATCACCAGAAAAATGCAAAAATTCAATTTTTTTCCATCCGGATCCAAAATCCTCAGGAAAGAAAAGAGGGAGGGGGAAAGGGGGGGAGGATTTGCACTGCTCCTTAAAAACCCCGTGGGGGTTTTTGGGAAAAAGGAAGGAATGGATGGGACGGGCGAAAGGGACTTTCTTAGTAGGAAAAATCCCGTCTGAGGGGCATAAGGTGAAAAATTGCAGTAATGTACAACCCCCCACAGAACTGCAGGGGGCCAAGAGAAGAATATGAAGAAGCAACAGAGGGAATGGGCGACACCCTAGCCAAGGTGGCCAGGAAAACACCAAGGGGGGGCCAAAATTTCTAGTTTTGGTGATTTCAATCACAAGGGGGATTTACCCGGGAAAACCTGGACCCCAAAGGGGCCCGAAACCTGGAGAGCCCCAAAATGATGGATGTGGTACGGGGAAAAACCCCATACCCAACATGGTTTAAAACACTTTCCAAAAGAGAGAGGAAGGATGAAAACCCGCAAGGCTGGACCTTGAATTTTACCGATAGTTCGGGCAACGAGGGTTCATGTAAGAAAAAGGGGCCCCGGGGGCTAGTGATCAGTGGGTTTTGTGCTTCGACTACATAGTTGACTCCAAGGGGGAGAGGTACAGGGAAAAGGCGGGAAAAAAAAAAACCCCCAAATACAAAAAGGGGAAAATCCCCAAGGGATGAGGGAAATTCCTTCAAGACATTCAGTGGGGGAGGGAACGACCGGAAAAAACCCTAGCAAGAAATGATGGCCCAACAGCAACAAAAAAGCAAGGAGGCAGAGGGGGTTTTTTCCCAAGGGAAACAGAAATTAAAGGGGGAAAACAGAAGAGTTTTCCCTTGGGTTTCCCCCCAAAGGGGTAGGAAAGGGAAAAACTAGGTGTACTAAGAATGGAAAAGGGACGAAACAGGGGAACTCAGGGAAAAAAAAGAAATCACCAAGAGCCAGAAACGAAATGGGACGATAAGAAAAGGGAAGGGTCAGAGACAATATTTAAAATGACCAAAAGCATCAAAATAAACAAAAGGGCCCGAAGCGTTGTACAGCCACATCAGGAGGAAAACAACAGTCAAGGGCCAGGTAATCAAAACTGAGGGGAAGGAAGGGGAAAAATTTACAAGAAACGACCAAGAGTATGTCAGGAGCTCAACACAAATTTAAAGAGGGATTTAAAAAGTGGAAAACCCCGAAATCCCCCCAGGGAAAAACAGAACAGGGGGCACACCGCAAGTGCTGGATAGGTAAAAATAACCAAGGAGGGGGGGAAGAAGTTTCTATGCGAACTTGCACCTCAAAAGGGGGTGGGGACCGACAACATCTCTCCATGGGGCCTTTAAAAAGGGGGCAGAGATATTGGGTTAGCCATTAACAAAGATCCCTTTAACACATCCTTTGAAAATGGGCAACTCCTGGGGGTAGAAAAATGGCAAAAGTAGTCCCAATTTTTTAAAAAAAAAGGGGCAAGGCATGAGGGACTAAACTACAGACCTTTTAACACTAAAATGATATGATAAAGTATGGAAAATGGGAAATGTAGCCCCCAAATTTTTTTTAAAAAAGGGAAAAGACAAGAGGCACAAAAAAAAGACCTGTAACACTAAACGTTTTTAGTATGCAAGGTCATGGAGAAGAACAAACAGGGGGATATGGTGGGGCACCAGGAAAAAAACAATTAAAATTGACAAAAGAGCAAAGGTTTTTAGGGAAAGGGAAAAACCCGTGGACAAACCTACAGAGTTTTTTTGACAAGGTGACAGAAAAAAAAGCCCAAAAGAAGGGGTGGTTGACTGCATATTTTTGGGCTGCAAAAAGGCCCCGACACAGCTCCTCACAAGAGGGTTTCGCAAAGGGTAGAGGATCAGGCCCCACATAACAGGGAAAAGGGCCCGCAATGGATCAGAGAAATCGACAGGGGGGCAACAACGAGTCATGGTTAACCCCACGAGGTGTCAGAGTGGGGGCCTGGACCAACGGGGGTTCCCCCGGGGGCATTTCCCCAAGGAAACCGGGCTGTTTTTTGGGAAAAGTGAAAAGACAAAAAAAAACCGGGAAAAAAAGGGGTAGACTCAAAGTTTTCCGTGTTTGCAGATGATGCGAAGTTAATGAGAAGAATCAAATCGGATGAGGATCAGGCAGGACTACAAAGAGACCTGGACAGGCTACAAGCCTGGTCCAGCAACTGGCTCCTTGAATTTAACCCTGCCAAATGCAAAGTCATGAAGATTGGGGAAGGGCAAAGAAGACCGCAGACACAATATAGTTTAGATGGCCAAAGACTGCAAACCTCACTCAAGGAAAAGATCTGGGGGTGAGTATAACACCGAGCATATCTCCTGAGGCGCACATCAATCAGATAACTGCTGCAGCATACGGGCGCCTGGCAAACCTACGGATAGCGTTCCGATACCTCAGTAAGGATTCGTTTAAGACTCCGTACATCATTTACGTCAGGCCCATACTGGAGTATGCAGCTCCAGTTTGGAATCCACACCTAGTCAAGCACGTCAAGAAATTAGAGAAAGTGCAAAGTTTGCAACAAGACTAGTCTCAGAGCTACGGGGATTGTCCTACGAAGAAAGGTTGAGGGAAATCGGCCTGACGACATTGGAGGACAGAAGGGTCAGGGGAGACATGATAACGACATATAAAATACTGCGCGGAATAGACAAGGTGGACAAAGACTGGATGTTCCAGAGAAGGGACACAGACACAAGAGGTCACAATTGGAAGTTGAAGACTCAGATGAATCAAAGGGATGTTAGGAAGTATTTCTTCAATCATAGAGTAGTCAGACCGTGGAATAGCCTAGAAAGTGACGTAGGGGAGGGGGGAACCATACTTTGTTTTAAGGCGAGGTATGATAGAGTCATGGGGCAGGGGGAGAGGGGAAACTAGTAGCAATCAGCGAAAAGGCGGGCCCAGGAGCGGGACTCGCCCGCAACCCAAAAATGGGTGAGACAATTAGGTAGTACACCACCACAAAAACCCACCCACACTTTATACTGGCGGCTATTTTACACATTGCTTCAGCAAAAAAAAAAAAAAAAAACGGGACGGCAAAAAACGTCAAAAATTTTGAAAAGCTGACTGAATAAATTTCTTTCAGTGTTTATTATCTGAAGTGCAGTCGGCAAAAAAAAAATACCGCATCTTGAAATTTTTTTTTTTAAAATGATTCGTAAAATATTTTTACATTTAATTACTTGGATTACGAAGCAGAAAATAACTATCACTGGCTTTTGGGGGGAAATTTAATTAATTTTTTTATTATATATTTTTTTTGCGCTGTAACGTGTTTTCTTTGCAAACCACCCCCCCACCCGGGATTAACCCGCTTCATAGTCTCAAACCCCCAACCCCGTCGCGTTAGCCACGACCAGCTGCCACAATAGATTCATCCAACTAGGTATATTTCTACAAAATGGGAAGGTTGCACAGGCCCCTCGTGCCCTTTCCTATGGGTAGAAATATACCTAGTTGGAGAATCTTATTGTGGCAGGGGTTAGTGGCTAACGCGACGGGTGGATTTTGAGACTCTACGACCGGGGGTTCAATCCCGGCCGGGGGTTGGTTTTTGTTTGCATTTTTCTTACATTTCTTAGTCATGTTTTTTTTTGCACGAAGAAAAACAATTGGTTTTGTACGTTGCCTGACACGCCGGACCCCCGTCCATCTTACACTTGCTTGGAAGCGAAAAATACCTTAACAAATAATTATGAATAAAGAATTATTTTAAAACATAACTTTCAAATAACAAGAACGAGTTAGGGGAGAAAGGTTTTTTTATCCCGTTTCACGAACTCCCTGAAAGCCGTCCAGGGGTCCAAAAACCCCTTTGCCCCACGGTTAAGAACCTGTGTATATAGAACCCAAACAAAAAGCAAAGTGTCGGGCTCCCAAGTGCGGAGCTAAATAAAGTGTTTGGCTCCCGTGGCAGGAGCTGAAGAAAAGTGTGTGACCCCCGTTGCAGGAGCTGAAGAAAAAGGTGTGACCCCCGTGGCAGGGCTGAAGTAAAGTGTGGGACCCCCGCGTGCAGGAGCTAAAGAAAAGTGTGTGACTCCCGGGCGGAGCTAAGAAAAGTGGTGGCTCCGTGTGCGGGACTAAAGTAAAGTGTTGACTCCCGTGTGCAGGAGCTAAAGTAAATGTGTGACTCCCGTGTGCGGGAGCTGAAGAAAAAGTGTGTGGCCCCCGTTGCGGGGAGCTGAAAAAAAGGTTTGACTCCCGGTGCGGGAGGAAAAAAAGTGTGTGACTCCCGCGTGCGGAGTGAAGTAAGTGTGGGGCTCACGTGTGCAGGGCAAAGTAAATGTGTGACTCCCTTTGGCAGGAGCGGGAAGTAAAGTGTGTGACCCCGTGTGCAGGAGCTAAAAGAAAAGTGTGGGTCCGGTGCGGACGAAGTAAAGTGTGTGACTCCGTGTGCAGGAGCGAGGAAAAAGTGTGTGGCCCCTGGCAGGAGCTGAAGAAAGGGGTGTGGCCCCCTGGCAGGAGTGAAGTAAGTGTTGACTCCCGTGTGCAGGAGCTGAAGAAAAGTTTGTGACCCCCGTGTGAGGGCAAATAAAGTGTGTGGCCCCGTGTGCGGGCTGAAGTAAAGTGTGTGGCCCCGTGTCAGGGCTAAAGAAAGTGTGGATCCGTGTCAGGGCTGGGGTTTAAAATGTTTGGTTCCCCGGTGCAGGAGCTGAGGTAAAGTGTGGGCTCCGTGTGAGGAGTGAGGTAAAGTGTGTGGCCCCCGTTGCAGGAGTTTGAGGAAAAGTGTGTGGCCCCCCGTTGCAGGAGCTAAAGTAAAGTTGTGGCCCCCGTGTGCAGGGTGAAGAAAGTGTGTGCCCCCGGGTGGGAGTGGGGAAAAAGTGTGGGGCTCCCGTGTGCAGGGTGAGGTAAAGTGGTGGCTCCCGTTTTGACGTGAAGTAAATTGTGTGGCTCCCGTGTGCAGGAGGAAGTAAAGTGTGTGGCCCCCCTGTGGGTGAGGTTTAAGTGTGTGACCCCCGGGTTGCAGGAGTGAAGAAAAGTGTGTGACCCCGTGTGCGGGACTAAAGAAAGTGTGTGACCCGTGTGTAAGCTGAATTAAAGTGTGTGGCTCCCGTGTGCAGGGCTGAAGTAAAGTGTGTGGCCCCCGTTGCGAAGCTGAAGAAATTGTGTGCCCCGTGTGCGGAGCTAAGAAAAGTGTGTGACTCCCGGTGAGGAGCTAAAGTAAGTGTGGGCTCCCGTGTGCGGGAGCTGAATAAAGTGTGTGGTCCCGTTGCAGGAGTGAAGTAAATTGTGACTCCCGTGTGCGGAGCTGAAGAAAAGGGGGTTGACTCGGTGCAGGAGCTGAAGAAAAGTTGTGACTACCGGTGCGGGAGCGAAGTAAAGTGGTGGCTCCGTGTGCAGGGGGAAATTTAAAGTGTGTGGCTCCCGGGCAGGACTAAAGAAAAGGGGTGATCCCGCTTGCGGAGCTGAAGAAAAAAGTGTGTGGCCCCCGTGTGCAGGGCTCGAGTAAAGTGGGGTGACTCCCGTGTGGGGGAGCTGAAGAAAAGTGTGTGGCCCCCGTGTGCAGGAGCCGATAAAGTTGGGGACCCCGTGTGCGGGCTGGGTAATGTTAGCCTCAGTGTGCAGGGCTGGGGTAAAGTGTGTGGCTCCCGTGTGCAGGAGGGGGTTAAAATGTTGGCCTCGGTGCAGGAGCTGAGGTAAAGTGTGGGGCCCCCGTGTGAGGACTAAGTAAGTGTGTGACGCCGGGTGCAGGAGCTGGGGTAAGTGTTTGGCCCCCGTGTGCGGGGCGAAGAAAAGGTGTGGTCCCGTGTGCAGGTGCTGGGGAAAAGTGTGGGGGCTCCGTGTGAGGACTGAAGTAAAGTGGTGGCCCCCGTGTGCAGGAGTAAGTAAAGTTTTTGGGCCCCCGTGTGGGGGACAGGGGGGGTAAAGGGGGTGGCTCCGTTGCAGGAGTTGAAGTAAAGTGGGTGGCCCCCTTGTGCGGAGTTAAGTAAAGTGTGTGGCCCCCGTGTGCAGGAGGAAAGTAAAGTGTGTGGCCCCCGTGTGCAGGAGAAAAAGAAAAAGTGTGGGGCCCCCCGGGGGGTAAAGAAAAAAGGTTGTGGCCCCCGTGTGCAGGCAAAAGTAAAGTGTGGGTCCCGTGTGCAGGAGCAAGGAAAAAGTGTGTGGCCCCCGTGTGAGGAGCTAATAAGGTTGTGGCCTCCGTGGCGGGGACTGAGGTAAAGTGTTGGCTCCCGTGTGCGGAGCGAAGTAAAGTGGGGGGCCCGTGTGCAGGATTTAAGAAAGTGGGGGCCCTCATGTCGGGAGCGAGGTAAATGTGTGGCCTCTTGCGGGAGTGAGGTAAGGGTGGGGCCTCAGTTGCGGAGTGGGGTAAAGTTGGTGGCCCAGGTGCAGGAGGAGGTAAAGTGTGGGGCTCCCGTGTGCAGGAGCTAAAGTAAAGTGTGGGGGCTCCTGTGCGGAGCTAAAATAAAGTGGTGGCTCATGTGCAGGGCTGAAGAAAAGTGTGTGGCCCCCCTGTGCAGAAGAAAATAAAGTGTGCCCCCCGTGTGCGGAGCTGTGGAATTGTGTGGCCCCCCTGGCAGGAGCTGAGAAAAGTGTGGGGCCCCCGTGGCGGGAGCTGAGGTAAAGGTGTGGTCCCGTGGGCGGGAGTGAAGTAAATGTGTGGCTCCCGTGTGAAAGAGTGAGGTAAAGTGTGGGGTCCCGTGTGCAGGAGCGAAGTAAATTGTGTGACCCCCGTGGCGGGCTGAAGTAAGGTGTGACCCCGTGTGCGGGAGCTGAAGTAAAGTGTGTGGTCCCGTGTGCAGGAGCTGAAGTAAAGTGTGTGCCCCCGTTTTTGCAGGAGTAAAGTAAAGGTGTGGCCCCCCGGTGCAGGAGGAGGTAAAGTGTGTGGCCCCCGTGTGCAGGAGGGAGTAAAGGTGTGGCTCCCGTTTCGGGAGCGAGGAAATGGTGTGGCCTCCGGGGCCCCGGAGCAAAAGTAAAGTGTGGGGGCCCCTGTGCAGGAGGAAAAAAAGGTGTGGTCCCTGTGGGAGCTAAAGAAAGTGTGTGACTCTCGCGTGCAGGGTGAAGAAAAGTGTGTGGCCTCCGTGTGCAGGAGCTGAAGTAAAGTGTGTGGCTCCCGTGTGCAGGAGCTGAAGTAAAGTGTGTGGCTCCCGTGTGCAGGAGCTGAAGTAAAGTGTGTGACTCCCGCGTGCAGGAGCTGAAGTAAAGTGTGTGGCCTCCGTGTGCAGGAGCTGAAGTAAAGTGTGTGGCTCCCGTGTGGGGGATCTGAGGTAAAGTGGTGGTCCCCGTGTGCAGGAGCTGGGTAAAGGTGTAGTCCGTGTGCGGGGTGAAGAAAAGTGTGTGACTCCCGTGTGCAGGAGCTGAAGTAAAGTGTGTGGCTCCCGTGTGCAGGAGCTGAAGTAAAGTGTGTGACTCCCGTGTGCAGGAGCTGAAGTAAAGTGTGTGGCTCCCGTGTGCAGGAGCTGAAGTAAAGGTGGGGCCCCGGTGCAGGAGCTGAATAAGTGGTGACTCCGTGGCGAGCTAAATAAATGTGTGACTCCCGTGTGAGGAGCTGAAGAAAATGTGTGGCTCCCTGTGCAGGGTGAAGAAAAAGTGTGTGGCCCCCGTGTGCGGAGCTGAAAAAAGTGTGTGACCCCTGGCAGGAGTAGGTAAGGTGTGGCTCCCGTGTGCGGAGCTGAGGTAAAGGTGTGGCCCCCGTGTGAGGGCTGAGGTAAATTTTGTGTGGCTCCCGTGTGAGGAGCTGAGGTAAAGTGTGTGGCCCCCTGGCAGGACTAAGTAAGTGTGTGGCCCCGTGTGCAGGAGTGAATTTAAAGGGGTGACCCCCGGTGTGGGAGCTGAGGTAAAGTGTGTGGCCCCCGTGTGCGGGAGTGGGGAAAAGTGTGTGGTCCCGTGTGCAGAGCTGAAGTAAAATTGTGTGGCCCCCGTGTGCAGGAGTGAAGTAAAGGTGTGGCCCCCCTGTGAGGACTAAAGTAAAAGTTGTGATCCGTGTGCGGACTGAAAAAGTGTGTGACTCCCGTTGAGGAGCTGAAGTAAAGTGTGGACTCCCGTGTGTAGGAGCGAAGTAAAAGTGTGGGCTCCCGTTGCAGGAGCTAAAGAAAAAGTGGGGGGGCTCCCGTTGCAAAACTAAGTAAATTGTGGACTCCCGTGTGCGGGACTGAATTTTAAAGTGTGTGACTCCCGTGGCGGGGGAGCTAAAGTAAAGTGTGGGCTCCCGTGTGCGGGGTAAAGTAAAGTGTGGGCCCCCGTGTGCAGGAGTGAAGTAAGTGTGTGACCCCCCGTGTGCGGGAGCTGAAGTAAAGTGTGTGACTCCCGTTTTCGGAGGAATAAAGGTGTGACTACCGCGTGCAGGGCTGAATTTTGTGGTGGCCCCGTTGCAGGAGCTGAAGAAAGTGTGTGACCCCCGCGGAGGGGAAGTAAAGTGGTGCTCCGCTTGCAGGGCTAAAGTAAAGTGTGTGGCCTCCGTTGCGGACTGAGTAAAGTTGTTGACTCCCGTGGCAGGAGTGAAGAAAAGTTTGGCCTCCGTGTGCAGGATCGGTAAAGTGTGTGACCCCCGTGTGCAGGAGCTGAGTAAATTTGGTAGCTCTTGTGCGGAGCTGAGGAAAAGTTGGGCCCCCCGTGTGCAGGAGGTGGGTAAAATGTGTGGCCTCGTGTGCAGGAGCTGAGTAAAGTGGTGGCCCCCGTGGCAGGAGCTGAAGAAAGTGTGTGACGCCCGGTGCAGGGAGCTGAGGTAAAGTGTTTGGCCTCCGTGTGCGGGACGAAGAAAAGTGTGGGGGCTCCCGTGTGCAGGGTGGGGGTTAAATGTTGGCTCCGTGTGCAGGAGCTAAAAGTAAAGTGTGTGGCCCCCGTGTGCAGGAGGAAGTAAAGTGTGGGGCCCCCCGTGTGCAGGAAGGGTAAAGGTGTGGTTTCCCGTTCCCGGAGTTGAAGTAAAGTGTGGGGCCCCCCGTGTGCGGAGTTGAAGTAAGTGTGTCCCCCCGGTGCAGGAGCGGTAAAGTGTGTGGCTCCCGGTGAGGAGTTGAAGTAAAGTGTTGGGGCCCCCCGTGTGCAGGGCTGAAGAAAAGTTGGGGCCCCCGTGTGCAGGAGTAAAGTAAAGTGTGGGGCCCCCGGGGGCGGAGGGGGGTAAAGGTGGGGCCCCCGTGTGCAGGAGTGAATAAAGTGTGTGGCCCCCGTGTGAGGAGTGAGGTAAAGTGTTGGCCCCGTGTGCAGGAGCTGAAGTAAAGTGTGTGGCTCCCGTGTGCAGGAGCTGAGGTAAAGTGTGTGGCCTCAGTGTGCAGGAGCTGAGGTAAAGTGTGGGGCCCTCATGGAGGAGCGAGGTAAGGGTGTGGCCTCAGTGTGAGGACTGAGGTAAAGTGTGTGGCCCAGGTCGGGAGCTGGGGGAAAAGTGTGTGGCTCCCGTGTGCAGGAGCTGAAGTAAATGTGTGGCTCCCGTGTGCGGGGAGCTAAAAGTAAAGTGTGTGGCCACGTGTGCGGGGAGTGAAGTAAAGTGGTGGCTCCGTGTGAAAGGAAAGTAATGTGTAGCCTCCTGTCAGGAGCTGTGGTAATTTGTGTGGCTCCCGTGTGCAGGAGCGAAGTAAAGTGTGTCCCTCCGTGTGCAGGAGTGGGAAAAGTGGTGGCTCCCGGGGCAGGGGAAGTAAAGTGTGTGGCCCCCCGTGTAAAAGGTGAGGTAAAGTGTGTGGCCCCCGTGTGGGGGACTGAAGTAAAGTGTGTGCTCCCGTTGCAGGGCTGAAGTAAAGTGTGGACCCCCCGTGTGCAGGAGCTAAAAAAGTTTGTGGCCCCCGTGGCAGGGAGCTGAAGTAAAGTGTGTGACTCCCCGTGTGCAGGAGCGGGAAGAAAAGGTTGGCCCCCGTGGGGCGGGAGCTGAGGTAAAGTGTGGGGCCCCCGGGGCGGGAGCTGAAGAAAAAGTGTGTGGCTCCCGTGTGCAGGAGCGGGGTTAAGGGTTTTGGGGCCTCCGTGTGCGGGACAAAAGTAAAGTGTGCGGCCCCCGTGTCGGAGCTAAAGTAAAGTGTGGGGTCCCGTGTGCGGGGAGCGAAGAAAATTTTTTGACTTCCGCGTGCAGGACTGAGAAAAGGTGGGGCCTCCGGGCGGAGCTAAGTAAAGTGGGGGGCTCCCGTGTGCAGGAGTGAAGTAAAGTGTGGGCCCCCGTGTGCAGGAGCTGAATAAGTGTGTGACTCTCGCGTGCATGTGAAGTAAAGTGTGGGGCCCCCCGGTGCGGGATGAAGAAAAGTGTGTGGCCCCGTGTGCAGGTCGGGGAAAATTTGGGGGGCCCCTGTGCAGGAGTGAGGAAAAGTGAGTCCCGTGTGCAGGAGTAATTAAAGTTTTGTGGCTCCGTGTGCAGGAGCAAATAAGTGTGGGGCCCGGTCAGGGTAGGTAAAGTGTGTGGCCCGGTGGGAGCTGGGAAAAGTGTGGGGCTCCCGTTTGCAGGACTGAAAGTAAAGTGTGGGGCCCCCGTGTGCAGGAGCTGAAGTAAAGTGTGTGGCCCCCGTGTGCAGGAGTGAAAAAAGGGGTGTGACCCCGTGTGCGGGGCTGGTAAAGTGTGTGGCTCCCGTGTGCAGGAGTAAAAGAAAAGTGTGTGACTCCCGTGTGCAGGAGGAGTAAAGTGTGTGGCTCCCTGTGCAGGGGGTGAAGAAAAGTGGTGGCCCCCGTGTGCGGGAGCTGAAGTAAATATGGACCCGTGTGCAGGACTGAAGAAAGTGTGTGACTCCCGGTGCAGGGCTAAGAAAAGTGGTGGTCCCGTGTGCGGGAGCTGAGTAAAGTGTGTGACTCCCGCGTGCGGGAGTGAAGTAAAGGTGTGGTCCGTGGCAGGAGCTGAATTTTAAGTGTGTGGCTCCCGTTGCGGGCTAAAGAAAAGTGTGTGACTCCCCGTGCAGGAGCTAAGTAAAGTGTGTGGCCCCCTGTGCGGGGAGTGAAGAAAAGGGTTGACCCCCGCGTGCAGGAGCTGAAGTAAAGTGTGTGGCTTCCGTGTGCAGGAGCTGGGGTTTAAATTTGTGTGGCCCCCGTTTGCGGGAGCTGAAGTAAGTGTGTGGCTCCCGTGTGCAGGAGCTAAAGTAAAGTGTGTGGTCCCGTGGCGGGAGCTAAATAAAGTGTGTGGCTTCCGTGGCGGGAGCTGAAGAAAGTGTGTGGCTCCCGTGTGCGGGCTAAAAGTAAAGTGTTGGTTTCCCGTGTGCAGGAGCTGAAGAAAAGTGTGTGGCCCCCGTGTCGGGAGTAAAGTAAAGTGTGGGGCTTCCGTGTGCGGGGAGCAAAGTAAAGTGGGGGCTCCTTTTGGCGGGACTGAAGTAAATGTGTGGCTCCCGTGTGCAGGACGAGGAAAAGTGGTGGCCCCCGTGTGCAGGGCGAAGTAAAGTTGTACTCCCGTTGCGGGAGCTGAGAAAAGTGTGTGGCCCCGTGAGGAGTGAAGAAAAGGTGTGGCTCCCGTGTGCAGGAGCTGAAGTAAAGTGTGTGACTCCCGTGTGCAGGAGCTGAAGTAAAGTGTGTGGCCCCCGTGTGCAGGAGCTGAGGTAAAGTGTGTGGCTCCAGTGCAGGACTAAAGAAAAGTGTGGGGCCCCGTGTGCAGGAGGAAGAAAAGTATGTACCCCCGTGTGCAGGAGCTAAGTAAAGTGTGTGGCCCCCGGGGTGCAGGAGCTGAATAAAGTGTGGGCTCCCGTGTGCGGGGAGTGAAGTAAAGGTGTGACCCCCCGGGTGCGGAGCTGAAGTAAAGTGTGGGCCCCCTTTGGCAGGAGCTAAAGTAAAGTGTGTGACTCCCGCGTGCAGGAGCTGAAGTAAAGTGTGTGGCTCCCGTGTGCAGGAGCTGAAGTAAAGTGTGTGGCTCCCGTGTGCAGGAGCTGAAGTAAAGTGTGTGGCCCCCGTGTGCAGGAGCTGAAGTAAAGTGTGTGGCTCCCGTGTGCAGGAGCTGAAGTAAAGTGTGTGGCTCCGTGTGCAGGAGCTGAAGTCATTCAGCCATTCACGGAAGGTTAAGATTTTATAAAAAATGTGGTGAGACATTGTATTGTTCTCTTATATATATATTAAACTATCTAATCGAACAGCTGGAGGGGTTTAAGTTTTCTTCTCACGAAACCCACCCGTTCCTGCCTGATCAAACAGGTTGTTGCTACCAACGACAGCGAAACAATGATTAGGCTCGCTACCGGGGTTGTTGACGTTGTCTTAAAGTAGTAATTCATTTTTTTGGAAAACCTCCCCCTTTCGGTTCCGTAAAATTCTTACTTTTTGCGGATAGTGTGAATACGATAAGTGTAAATTTTGGGGAATTAATCCAGAGTTTTTCTTGTTTTTACTTTTGGGAACCCCTAAATTTTTCTTCCCTTCCAACGTCGAACAGTAAACTATCTCCGTGTTTTTCCCGCTCTGCAAAGCCTGCCCCAAGGGGACTGAACCGAGAATTTTCGCCTTGGAGAGCACAAGGTTCCGATAGTAGCAAGATATTTCAGTCCAACGAAGCGAAAGGGAAATAAGTAAGGAAAAATGATTTAATAAAACTTTAAAAAAACAAAAAGTACATTTTTAAATACACAATTAAAAGGCAATGGGGTAATACCCAATACTTTTCGAAAACGATTGGGAAATAATTTTTTTAAAGTCAGTTTTTCTAGTTTAGTTTAACGCATTTTCTTCGGGAAACTCAAAAAAAAAAATAGAAAAAAAAAATAATCTTAGGGAACTAGGTTGTTAAGGTACAAAATTGATAATATTTCGTCGTTATAGTTTCAAAAAAACCTGAAGAGTGTTGCTGAAAAAATGAAGTGAATTACTTTACAAAAAAACTATAAAACAGTGGCCTTTGTAAGCCGAACATAAAGTTGGCTGGCACTTGATATCAGTGCCAGGCCGCTGTTATGGCACTAGTTATCGTAAAGACGCTCGTAACTTTTTAACTTTCTTTTCGCTAAATCTCTTTGATTTTTTTCCTTTTTACTTGAGGAGAGTGTGTTTTAAGCTTTTTGATGGAGTGGAATCAGAGTCAGTGTGCGGAAGTAAGCTGCAGTATTGACTTTTATTTCCTGGCAAATATATCATCTTTTATATCTTGGCCTGGAAAACACTGAACTGCGAGAGCCAGAGCTATTATTAAATTATAACTTTATTAATTGCACATTGAGCTATCTCTCTGCTTAATTATCAGGCTTTTACGTTTTTCAACGGGACGAACAAAAGCATTTTAAGTTGTGAAATTCCTGTGAGGGGAACCATTTAGAGGAACCAATCAAGAAACCAAGCAGACGCATAAATAAATCAACCCTCACCGTCTCATCCTTTCTGTTATCTATTTTATCATCCCTCCCTTTCCCATTAATCTGCATCCTCCTACCCTTTCATCTCATCCCTTCTTTTGCTTCACTCTCTCAGCTCATCTCCCAGTAGCCTCTCCTCCCCGCTCTTACGTAATGCATTTCCTCGAATAAGGAAACGGTAATAATAAATAGACATGAATAACCAATAAGTATAATGAACACAAGTTGACAGATCGGCACCAATCAGAATCTTCCTCTAGGTATTGCTACACAAACGTTGAGAATTTGAAACTGATCAGTTCATGCATTACCCAGTTATCACATGAAAATTAATAGTAAAAATCGTTTAATAAAATGAGCAAATTTGGACTTACACAGCCCATTATATAGCAATGCGAACTTTGAGCAGAATAAGAGAGTGCTGAGAATTTGAAGTCGATCATCATAAATAACTGCTGGAAATACGAAGCTCGCCAGAGGAGGCTTACTACGGTTACTGTATGTATAATATTGGGCAAGACAGGTGTCTTGACATGGGTCTTAGCCTTGTTATGACCCGTCTCTGGCTCCCGAAGGAGAAGGATTTCTCAAATGTTGCAGCAAGTGCGGCTCAGTTGCTCTTCTGGGCAGTGCTTCTGGTGCGCCTCGTTATCGAGTACGTTGTAAGTCTCTGAGTTAAAGATGACACGGTGGAATATATATACTGCATTTGTGTTTATTTTCTCGTCAAGTCTTTGGGCTCCTCGTAGGAACACTGTTTCAAATGCATGCACATGCAAGGTACATATTTTGTACATGCAAAGTACATATTTAGCATATGCAAGGTACATATGTAGCACATGCAGATACATACACACATTTATATGTAAATTCAAGTCTTCGGTTAATGCACAGAAACTAATAATCCTCATTTTTTTTTGTCTGTGTTAGTAAAGTGACAAATTTGCACATAATCAACCTTAAATCTGTCTCACGAAATCGTAATAACACGATTGTAAACACTAGCGTCTAGTGAGCCGATAAACTCCAGGCCAGTACCTAAGCCACTGAGCCAGCCGGCTACAGTAAGATTCATCTAACTACGTATATTTATGCACCATAAGGAAGTTAACAGGGACCTCATGATGCCCATGTTAATTCCCTATGGTGTATAGATATGCCTAGTTGGATGAATCTTACTGTAGCCAGGTGGCCCAGCAGCTTATACACACTGACCTGGAGTTTTAAGACTCACTTGCCATGGGTTCAAGCCCAACCGTACCGAGGTTTAAATATAATAAATCTTTCTTTTTGAAGTCGTTCAAAAGAAACAGTCCTGTGTTATTTCATGAGAAGGAAAACCTCCGCAGTTTTCTAATAAGACTGACAAATTGGGACCTACTCTCCCCATTAACTTGTCTTAATTCAGACCATTTTATTGAAAATAGGGAAGTCTATCCCTGTGGAAAATAATGTATTTTCCGAAAAAGATCCAGCGTATTTTTTATGAAAATTAGTGTAGTACATTGTATTAATAAAAATTAATTTGTAAATGAAAAATGGAACCAGTGACGGGGAGAAGCGTTGTTGGAACAGGAGACGCCATTATTTTTTTTTTAATGTGATACAAGCACACTAGTCAAATGTGTATAATTTTCGTCGCTCTAGGGGTTATATTAGGCTTAAAACCTCTCAAATAGGAGCCGAAATTGTTGGATGTGCAGTCCTGCATAATGTGAGCATTAAGCAGATGGACAGGACAGCTCCAGGAACCTCAGATAAGCTATCTAAATTATGTTTGTAATTCTTGCCAGTATTATCATCATAAATTTAGGTAGAGGGGGGTTCTGTACATGACACACACTAATCTCCAGATTAATTGGTAAGTGTTATGATTATAAATTCTTCTTCTGTTATATAAATGTGTATATGTAATCATTTATTAATTTTAATATACAGTCCACAAATTTATATTAAATTTTACCGGAATTTCTGGTAATGTATATTTCATTTGCAATTAATATAGGTCAAGAGTGACTTGTGGATATGACAGTTGTAGGTATCGAAGGGGGACAATTTTTGCGACCTAGGTGTCTCAAAATTCCTACTTGTCTATGTAACTTTGATAAATAATAATTATCTTTGTTACTATTTGCTGGTATGTATCTAATGAGATGCATCCAGGTAAATTTAATTTTCCACAATCCCCAATAAATTTATGAACGTCGTAAAAAACGTGAATTTCTTTTTAGTTTTCTTTTCTAATTTATATTCTATTTCGAATTTTCTACAGTCCTATATGAAAAACAATTATTTATAATTAAATAAAATACAATCCTATAAGAAAATCAATTATTTATATGTATAATTAAAAATATATTTAAAATGAATTATAAATTGGCATATTGTCACCCACACAGAGTTTAGAATTTGAAGCCGATGTGAAGAAGCATTCAAGTTATTACATGGGAAACAATACAGCCTGAGCTTGCTATCACCTGCAGCTCACAAGACTGCCATCCCCACGAGCCCCTTTGGGGCGGGGCAGATGGCAGACCAGAGGCCTAGCTTCTCCCTACGAGCCCCGTGAGGGCGGGGACTGTAGCTAGGCCTGGGGACAGTTGGTCCCAAAGATGAGGGGGTACTTGCACCTCCTCCCGTTGGAGACATAGGTCTCGAGATACTCCCCAGACAGGGAACCAAGGCCGGGTCACCACTATTGGAAAAGACCCGGGCCGGAGAGTACCGGCGAATAACAAAAAAAAAAGGGAAACAATTTAGTTAGTGATTGTGGCAAATCGAAATTTATTCCAGTCAAAATGAGCGCCAAGCTCACCAACGGTGAAAGTTTGAAATCGATCAGGGAAGGCATTTTCCAGTAACTGATCTGATTCCAGCAACTGCATTTTTATTTTTAACAATTTCATTAAAATTTCATATTTGTAGTTACTGGGTCTAAAGTAATTGTCATCCATCTTATACAAAGTTTTTCTTTAATTATTGAATATAAATGACTATCACTATTTATCCATTATAACTGGCACGGAACCTCACACACTTGGACCTCACTTGGATCTATTTACACACTAGCATCTCACCCTCGTCGACTTAAAAGGCAGCTTTTTTCTCAACGTTTGAGACTGCACTGCTGAGGATTTTGGAAGTTATCCAAACTTGGTTGCTAGCGCACTCGTCTCACACATTAAGGTCCGTGGTTCAATCCTCGATACCGGTGGAAACATTAGGAAATGTTTCCTTAAGACACCTGCTGTCCCTGTTCACCTAACAGTTTACTAAATAGGTACCTGGGCGTTAGTCAACTGGTGTGGGCCGCATCTAGGGGGACAAATTAACCCAAGTTGCCCGAAATGCTCTGCTCTGCATGTCCATTAATGTCAGCTATGGTCTGTATACGTTGTACATGTAGCAATAAAGAATATTATTATTATTATTATTATTATTATTATTATTATTATTTTATTATTATTATTATTATTATTATTATTATATTATTATTAATATAATTATAATTAATGTTATTATTATTATTATTAAGTTATTATAATACCTGGTATTACACTGTATCATTATTATTAATTTTTATAATAATATAGTAATAAATTATAAATTAATAGTAATAAAAATATTGATTATTATTAATTCAAGATGCTGGGGGATGGGTTCAACCCTGCAAGAGCTGGTGACTTACCAATTCTTCAAAAACCTGGATCGGAGAGTTGAAAATTGAGCAGGTCAAATAATCCCTCTGAGTTATGAGTGAAAGTAAAACAAAAAGAAGATGGAATAAAAAACTCTGTGACTATTAATACAATAGTATCATTTCATTATCAATTAGTTTCACATTTGTTCCAGTTTTCACAATTTTTTTTAGTATTTCGTTTGAGGATGCAATTAATAATAAACAACTACTACTATACTTAATATTATTATACTATACTACTACTATTACTACTTCTATTAATACTACTACTACTACTACTACTACTACTACTACTACAACTACTACTACTACTACTATTACTACTACTACTACTACTAATAATAATAATAATAACATTATTATTATTATTATTGGAGTGCATGAGAGTATATTAATACCAACACTCGCATGTGGGTGTGAAACATGGGTTGTTAATGTTGCAGCGAGGAGGAGACTGGAGGCAGTGGAGATGTGTCTAAGGGAAATATATGTTCATGAACACAGTGAGGGGGTTTGGTTCATGAACACAGTGTGTGGTGTGTTCATGAACAAGTGTGTGGTGTGTTCATGAACACAGTGTGGGGTTTGTGTTCAGAACACATTTGTGTGGTGGTTCATAAACACAGTGTGTGGTGTGTTCATGAACCCAGTGGTGTGGGTGTGTTCATGAACACAGTGAGTGGTGTGTTCATGAACACAGTGTGTGGTGTGTTCATGAACACAGTGTGTGGTGTGTTCATGAACACAGTGTGTGGTGTGTTCATGAACACAGTGAGTGTTGTGTTCATGAACACAGTGTGTGGTGTGTTCATGAACACAGTGTGTGGTGTGCTCATGAACAGTGTGTGGTATTTTAATGAAACAGTGTGTGCTGTGTTCATGAACACAGTGGGGTGGTGTGATTTCATGAACACAGTGTGTGGTGTGTTCATGAACACAGTGAGTGGTGTGTTCATAAAACACAGTGGTGGTGTTTCATGAACACAGTGTTGGTGTGTTCATGAACACAGTGGTGGGTGTGTTCATGTACACAGTGTGTGGGTGTTCATGAACACAGTGTGTGGGTGTTCATGAACACAGTGTGTGGTGTGTTCATGAACACAGTGTGTGGTGTGTTCATGAACACAGTGTGTGGTGTGTTCATGAACACAGTGTGTGGTGTGTTCATGAACACAGTGTGTGGTGTGTTCATGAACACAGTGTGTGGTGTGTTCATGAACACAGTGAGTGTGTTTTTCATGAACACAGTGTGTGGTGTTTCATGAACCAGTGTGGTGGTGTGTTCATGAACACAGGGGTGTGGGGGGTTCATGAACACAGTGGGCGGTGTTTTTCATGAACACAGTGTGTGGTGTGCTCATGAAAAAAGTGGTGGTGTGTTCATGAACACAGTGTGGGGTGTGTCATGAACACTGTGTGTGTGTTCATGAACACAGTGTGTGGTGTGCTCATGAACACAGTGTGTGGTGTGCTCATGAACACAGTGTGTGGTGTGTTCATGAACACAGTGGGCGGTGTGTTCATGAACACAGTGTGTGGTGTGTTCATGAACACAGTGTGTGGTGTTTCATGAACACGTGTGGTGTGTTCATGAACACAGTGTGTGGTGTGTTCATGAACACAGTGTGTGGTGTGTTCATGAACACAGTGGGTGGTGTGTTCATGAACACAGTGTGTGGTGTGTTCATGAACACAGTGTGTGGTATGTTCAAAAAACACAGTGTGTGGTGTGCTCATGAACACTGTGGTTGTTCATGAACACAGTGTGTGGTGTGCTCATGAACACAGTTTTGTGTGCTCATGAACACAGGTGGGTTGTTCTGAACACAGTGGGCGGTGTGTTCATGAACACAGTGGGGTGGTGTGTTCATGAACACAGTGTGTGGTGTGTTCATGAACACAGTGTGTGGTGTGCTCTGAACGCAGTGTGTGGTGGGGTTCATGAACACAGTGTGTGGTGTGTTCATGAACACAGTGGGGGGTGTGTTCTTTGAACACAGTGTGTGGTTTTCCATGAACACAGTGTGTGGTGTGTTCATGAACACAGGGAGTGGTTTTGTTCATGACACAGTGTGTGTGTGTTCATGAACACAGTTTTGGGGTGGTGTGCTCATGAACACAGTGTGTGATGTGTTCATGAACACAGTGTGTGGTGTGTTCAAGAACACGTGGGTGGTGTGTTCATAAACACAGTGTGTGGTGTGTTCATGAACCCCAGTGTGTGCTGTTTTTCATGAACACAGTGGGCGGTGTGTTCATGAACACAGTTTTTTTGTGTTCATGAACACAGTGTGTGGTGTCTTCATGAACACAGTGGGTGGTGTGCTCATGAACACATGTGGGGTTTGTGCCATGAACACAGTGGGTGGTTTGTTCATAAAACACAGTGTGTGGTGTGTTCATGAACACAGTGTGTGGTGTGTTCATGAACACAGTGTGTGTTGTGTTCATGAACACAGTGTGTGGATCTCACTTTCAAGGATCACAACAGTGCCACGATCGCACGTGCAAAGAAAATGATAGGATGGATAATGAGAACTTTCAAAACGAGAGATGCCAAGCCCATGATGATCCTTTTCAAATCACTTGTTCTCTCTAGGCTGGAATTCTGCTGTACATTAACATCTCCATACAAAGCAGGTGAAATCGCAGATCTAGAGAGTGTACAGAGATCCTTTACTGCACGTATAAGTTCTGTCAAGCACCTTAACTACTGGGAACGCTTGGAAGCACTTGACTTGTACTCGTTGGAACGCAGGAGGGAGAGATATATCATAATCTACACATTTCGAGCAGACTTAGATTAATTCTTAACATTAAATTCTTACAGATTATGGTATTAAGGCTAAGTGACTACATCATAATTTGTGAGTTTAGCAATGTGAATGTTTTTGTTTTGGCACAATACAAAGTGTCTATATTGGAGTATCATAGGCAAACTTTTGACTAGTTAGGTTTTATTATTTTAAGATTAAGAAATTTGTGTTTTCTGAATTTATAAATCAGTGGGTGAGTGATGTAATTGAACCACCAGGTGGTTAATCATGTAGTTAGTTGTCGGGGTGGATCAGGGAGATAAGATGTTTTTCTAACTGTAGTTTTTTAAAGTGATGATGTGTCTGCAGTTCTAGAGTTTTCAGGTTTGGTGTTCCAGATTTTAGGTCCTTTGAAATACATTGAATTTTTGTAAAGGTTTAGTCGAACACGCTGAATGTCATCAAGATGTTTGTGTCTGGTGTTATGCCTGTGGATCCTGTCACAACAAACAAGAAAGCGTTTTAGGCCAAGGTTTTAAAAATGGAATTAAGGTCCTCTAGATATAGATTGCACAGTAGTAAGTGTGGATGTTCTGAACAGGGAGTAAGTTTACATCTATGAAGAGTGGGGTGTGTGTTGCCAGGAATGGGATTTAGTGATTATTCTTACTGCGGCTTTTCGTTGGGTTAGTATTGGCTTTAGGTGTGTTGCTGCGTTGAAACCCAAGCACAGATAGCATAGGTGAGGTAAAGGATATATGAGTGAATGGTATAGTGTGAGAAGGGCAGTTTGTGGCACGTAGTATCGTATCTTGGAGAGGATCCCCACCGTTTTGAATACTTTTTTGTTATGTGTTGGATATGGGTGCTGAAATTTAGGTTGTTGTCGAGGTATAGACCAAGGAATTTGCCCTCATTATGTCTGGCAATTAGAGTGTTGTCGATCTTAATGTTAAGTTGCGCAACACCTGCTCTCCTACCAAACATAATATAGTAGGTTTTGCCAGTGTTAAGTGTAAGTTTATTGGCTGTCGTCGATATTTTGAGCAGCTCCTCGTTAACAATGGTGTTGAGGGTGGCAAGATTAGGGTGGGAGATGACATAAGTCGTGTCGTCAGCAAAGAGAATGGGTTTCAGGTGTTGGGATGTTTGAAAGATCATTGATGTAAATGAGGAAGAGCAGGGGTCCAAGGACACTTCCCTGTGGAACTCCAGTATCAAGTGGCCGCATTGATGAGGCTGTGTCTTTAATGGTGACATACTGATACCTATTAGGAAGGTAGGATTTGAAATATGCAAGCGCATGGCCTCTTATACCATAGTGGTCAAGTTTGTGGAGTAGGATGCCGTGGATCTACTGTGTCAAACGCTTTTCTTAGGTCAATAAAAATTCCTAGCGGATATTCTTGAACACAGTGGCTGGTGTGCTCATGAACACAGTGTGTGGTGTGTTCATGAGCACAGTGTGTGGTGTGTTCATGAACACAGTGTGTGGTGTGTTCATGAACACCGCCCACGTACAACACGGGAACTCCACCAACTACCAGATGAAATTCAACGACGTCCGAGTTGTGATTAAAGAACCTAATTTCCGTAGAAATAAATTCGTTAAATTATCATTAATCGCTATTTCTAATCACTGTTGAACACAATAAAGGCAGCTTCATAATCTCTGAAATATTAACAATAATTCTCTCTAAACAATAAACCCCACCATCACATAGCTTCTACCACTACTCCTATTACAAGTATTACAGCTACAACTACTACTACCACAAGTAGTACAACAACTACTACTACTGCTACTACTACCACAAGTAGTACAACTACTACTGCTACTACTACCACAAGTAGTACAACTACTACTGCTACTACTACCACAAGTAGTACAACTACTACTGCTACTACTACCACAAGTAGTACAACTACTACTACTCTCTACAACGATTGTATCATTCTTTATACCTCACTCTTTACCTACACATGTATACCTTATGTGTCCCTGTATTATTTGTAACGGCTTGACAAAGCTCCTGGAGAAGCTAAACGTTGCCACAGTAAAATGTCACGTTAGTTGCACTTGTGTCCTTTTACCTAACATATTATGTTGTTTGAATATTCTGTGGAGTTCATAGTCTGGAGATTGAAAGGAGTTTGGGGGTTACTAACTGTATTATTCAGAGGAATGAGGAGGGACTGTTAAAGTGGTCTGGACATTTAGAGAGGTTGGCGCAAAAGATGATATGGAGAATGTATAAATCTGTAATCTAGGGAAGGCGGAGTAAGGGTCGTCCTTTGAAAGGTTGGAGGTAAGGGAGTAAAGGAGATTTTGTGTACGAGGGGCTTGGACATTTAGCAGACATGTGTGAGCGTCTAAGACAGGAGTGGAAGCCAGTGGTTTCTATGACTTGACGTGCTGTTGGAGTGCGAGCAAGGTGACATTCATTAAGGGATTCAGGAAATCGGTTAGCCGGATTTGAGTCCTGGAGGTGGGAAGTACAGTGCCTGCACTCTGAAGTAGCTGTGGGGATCTGAACTGTAGTATAGGGGCGCCTCTGGCAAGACAGTGATGGAGTGAGTGATGGTTAAAGTTTTTCTTCTTTTCGATGGGAGACTGCCGGTGTGTTAAAAGATAAACAATAAATAATAATAATAATAATAAATAATAATAAATAATAACATAATAATAATAATAATAATAATAATAATAATAATAATAAAAAAAAATAATAAATTAAGAAATAAAATTATTAAAATATATAATATTAAACACCACAACAAACATCCACTAACTCATGCCACGAGTCTTGGAATTTAAGATTAATAAAAAACTGTGCCTTATATACTGCTGAGAAAATCTCGGGTCTATTTCAAAAATTCCCTACACACTGACAAAAAGTTATCAGGAGCAGCATTCCAATTCCAGGACGCTGACCTTCTGGAATTATTGGGAATTGGATGTCACTCCATGAAGGGCGTACAGCACACAGCCCGCTGTACCGTGGAGGGAGGGAGAGAGGGAGGGAAGGATAGAGGGAAGGAGGGAGGAGAGGAATGAGGGAAGGAAGGAGAGAAGGAAAAATAAGGGAGGGAAGGAGAAAGAACACGCAGCCTGCTCATTGCTTGACATTCTCACTAACAAAATTAACTCAAAGTTTTAATGGATTTCCTTCGTGTTTGTTCCAACCATCAACTTAGTGAAGCCCTCGCTAGCTCTACCTTTCTCTCTCTCTCTCTCTCTCTCTCTCTCTCTCTCTCTCTTACACAGGGTTTTGTAAGGTAGGTTTAGGGTTTCTAACTTATTTATAAGCTAAGAGCTGTTGCCTACATCAGCCGATATCTCTCTCTCTCTCACCACTGCTATGAGCTAACTAACACTGCTATCCCGCCAGATTAAGGTCTAGTTAAACATTAATGTTTAACTAGACCTTAATCTGGCTGGATGGCAAATGTCGCCAACATTACCGCTGCTCCACCGCTACCACACCTTTCCTCCCGACACAGAGATGGACCAATCAGAGACCACTGTGACGCCGACCGATTCCACCAATGAGAGTCCACCAGCACCTGCTTCCACCTCCGTCACAACGGACCAATCAGACGCCTCACCTCAATCGTCTCAGCCACCAGCAAAGAAGGTTAAAACACAAGAACCTTGGGATGCATCCCTACGTACTACCGCCACTCCTTCATAAGAAGTCCAGTTCTTACCTGGTGTATACTTCTACACAACCAACCAGAATGAGAACGCAATGTACACTCCATAAATTATTCAACGCCTCCACCACGGGACAGTCAAGTTTAACTGCGACTCTACTCGATCATTCACCACTGAATCCCTGATCAACCTACTCTCAAAAAGTCACCGCTTTGTGACACTCGACTACACCACAAGGAAGAAACTCAGGACTCTCCAGAATGGGGCTGCCGAAGACGGTACCCTCACCTAGCAGGACTGTCAATGATCAATCACCGTAAAGACAAGTTTCCCCAGTACTTTGCTGCCTGCTAAAGCTGGGGTGTGGCTCCAAAACGAACCCTGTAATTGCTGCCTCCGCCCTCCTATGCTGCTGAAGATGCTAAACGAGAAGACACTTCCCAATTGGGGAGTCACCGCAAGACAGAAGGAGAAGTCACCCTCCAACCGGAGGGGCCCCAACAAAGAATACAGAAGAAAGAAGATGAACGACACCCCCCACCCGGGAGGCCACCGCCGGGTCGCCATCTGGAGAAGACCCGGGCCGGAAGTACCGGCAAACCTACAGTAACAACAACCATCACCCATGAGTCACCTCCCCTGATCCACCACCCCTGAACCACCACCCTTGAACCACCACCCCTAAACCACCACCCCTGATGATCTCTCGTCCACCACCTGAACCACCCCTTGAACCACCACCCCTAAACCCACCCCTGACATCCCCATCCACCCTACCTCTTTGATCCACTACCTAGAACCACTACACCTGAACCACCACCACCCCTGAACCACTTCCTCTAAACACTACCCTTGAACCACCACCCTGAGCCACCTCCCTGATCACCACCCCTGAACCTCCACCCCTTAGCTACCTCCCTGATCCACCACCCTGAACCACCACCCCTGAACCATTACCCGTAACCACCACCCCTGAATCACCTCCCCTTAACCACCCCTCTGATCCACTACCCTTGAACACTTCTCCTGAACCACTACCTTTGAACCACCGCCGCTGAACCATCAGCCTGATCCACCTCCGCTGAACCACACCCCTGAACTACCACTCCTGAACCATCTCTCCTGATCACCACCCCTGAACCACCACTCTTGAACTACCTCCCTTTGATCCACCACCATTGAACCACCACCCCTGAACCACCACCCCTGAACCATTATCCCTGAACCACAACCCTGAACCATCTCCCTGATCTACTACCCTGAACCAAGTCCCCTGAGCCACCTCACCTGATCAGCCATCCTTGAACCATCTCCCCTGATCCACCACCCTGAACCACCTCTTCTAATCCATTACCCAGAACCACTACACCTGAACCACCGCACCCTGAACACCTCGTCTTAACCACTACCCTTGAACCACCACCCCTGAGCCACCTCCTCTGATCCACCACCCTGAACACCACCCTTGAACTACCCCCTGATCCACCACCCCTGAACCACTACTCCTGAACCATTACCCTGAACCGCAACCCCTGAACCATCCTCCCCTGATCTACCACCCCTGAAACACCTCTCCTGAACCACCTCCCCTGAACCACTACTCTTGAACCACCACACCTGAACCACCTCCCCTTAACCACCTTCCTTGAACCACCTCCCCTGAACCACCTCCCTTGAACCACCTCGCCTGAGCCACCTCCCTTTGGTATACCTTTGATGAGTTTCGAGAGTCTACTCTCGGAGCCCGGCCATGGGCCAGGCACGTCTGGTGCTTGCCTGGTCAACCAGGCTGTTATTACTGGAGGCCCGCTGTCTCACATATCCATCACAAGCTGGTGAAGATACTTGTCCTGTTTCCTCTTGAAGGCTTCTACACTTGTTCCAGCAGTGTTTCTGATATTTTCTGGTAAGATGTTGAACAGTCTGGGTCCCCGGATGTTGATACTGTGTTCCCTTATTGTGCTCACCGCACCCCTGCTCCTCACTGGGTTTATTTTGCACTTCCTCCCATATCTCTCTCTCCAGTATGTTATGGCAGTGTGCAGATTCGGGAAAAGTACTTTCCAGGTATATGTTATCATGTATCTCCTCTGCTCCAATGAGTACATGTTCAAGACTTGAAGGCGTTCCCAGTAATTTAGGTGTTTTACTGGCTCAATGTAATCCTTAAACGATCTCTGAACCACCACCACTGAACCACCTCCCCTGAACCCCAACCCTGAAACCACCACCTCTGAACCACCACCTCTGAACCATCTCCTCTTATCCACCACCACTGAACCTCCTCCCCTAAATCACCTCTCCTGAACAATCACCACTGAACTACCTACCCTGAACCATCTCCCCTGAAGCACCTCCCCTGAAGCACCTCCTCTGAACCACTTCCTCTGAACCACCACCAATGAACCACTTTCCCTGATCCACCACCCCTAAACCACCACCACTAAACCATTTTCCCTGATCCACCACCCCTGAACCAACACCCGTGAACCACCACCCCTGAGCCACCACCCCTGAACCACCACCCCTGAACCATCAGCAGCACATGCGGAAGCAGCAGCTGCAGCATCAGACGCAGAAGCTGCAGTCCCACAAGCAGTAACTTCAGCAATATTATCTCCAGAATCAACGAACCCGGCATCAGAAAAAAGTAATAACAGAAATAGCTATAACATCAATGTCAGTCTCAGCATAAGCAACAGCGGCGGCAGCAGCAGATGCTGCAGCAAAAGCAGCCTGAGCATCGTCAGATTTTTGCAGCAGTTCAACAGCAGTATTAGTAGCATCTCCAGTGGCAGCAGAAGCAACATTGACAACAAAAGCAACAACAACAATAGCAGTAACGCAGTGGAACAGCAATAGCTTAACTATAAACAACATCTGAAGAAGCAACATCAGGAGCAAACAAAAGACACAGCATTTTCTGGAGCATTAGTTTGAGTAGCAGCAGCGGCAGCAGAAGTAGGAGCTACAACAAAAGCAGCAACAGCAACAACAGCATACTTTTGAGATTTTTATTTAGAACTGCACTCGTAAAGAAAATCTGTATATTATGTTAACTCTTGAGAGAGAGAGAGAGAGAGAGAGAGAGAGAGAGAGAGAGAGAGAGAGAGAGAGAGAGAGAGAGAGAGAGAGAGAGAGAGAGAGAGAGAGAGAGAGAGAGCTGCTCATTACTTGTATGTCTCAGAACAATAAAAATGCTTTCAAATGAGCTGATGTAGGTAACAACTCTTAGCTTGTCAATAAAATTAGGAATCCTTACTTAACCAGTAAATAGCTTGTCAATAAAGCTAGTGATTCTTAACCTAACCTTGTCAAACCTTGTGTAAAAAGAGAGAGAAGAAATGCCAGCTGCTCTAAGCTACATCAATCACCAGCTGAGAGCTATATCAGCTTGGGGAAATAGATGGCAAGTAACATTTGCACCTGAGAAAACACAAATAATGATCGTCTCTAGGCTCCATGATGGTAATGCTGGTGCAGTAGTAAGGATGAATGGGAGGGTGTTGGCACCTGGAGAAGAAGTTGATATCCTTGGGGTGAAATTTGACTCCAAACTAACCATGAAGAATCATGTTGTAAATCTTGCAAACAAGGCAGCCAGGAAGCTTACAGCACTTCGCCGTATCTCACATCTGATTGACAGTAGGGGTTGCAAGATTCTGTACGAGGCACAAGTACACTCACACCTTGAGTATGCTCCACTTTCTTGGTTTGCCTGCCCCCCCCCTCTCATCTGCGACTGCGTGACAGAGTAGAGAACAGAGCATGACGTCTCATCTCTCGCCTGGACCCATCCTGGATAGATCTGTCATTTCAGCAGAGCCTTCAACATAGGAGAGATGTGGGTGGCCTTACTGTTATGTACAAGGCCAATATTGTCAAAGTACCACACTTGGATCCACTTCGAGGACAGCGTAAAACAAGCTTTTATGCCACAAGACGGGCAGAAAGCAGCAACTTCACTCTGGCTGTACCCTTCTCCAGAACATCACTCCGTCTGAGATCATACATACCCAGGATGACTCGAGTATGGAACACATTCGTACAGCATAATGATGTCAACGAGATAAAGTCAGTTGATCTAATGAAAATGCTGGCCCGCAGATGGCTCCAACTTCATCCTGTTCCCTACTTGTATGTCTCATAACAATAAAAATGCTTTCAAATGAGCTGATGTAGGTAACAGCTCTTAGCTTGCCAATAAAGTTAGGAATCCTTAACCTGTAAATAGCTTGTCAATAAAGCTAGGGATCCTTAACCTTGTCAAACCCTGTGTAAAAGAGAGAGAGAGAGAGAGAGAGAGAGAGAGAGAGGCAGTGTTTGTGGGTATACCACAAGGGACAAAATTCTTCTTAGATGTAAGGAGCCTACTTGTTCCAACTACTGCCACACAGATTGCATTCCAGAAGAAGAATTTTGTTGCAGCCAGGTTGAAAATTTCAGAAAATTTAAGGATATCCACACTCCTGTGGTATATGTGGATACAAGCCTGGAGCTACAGGAGGAAGGTTCAGAAGTCCTACCTCAGGGACTCCTGTCCAAAGATCAAGACTGCCCTCTTGGGCTGTGTTGTAAAGTTGCAGCTAAGATAATCCATCACAGGGAAGCACTTCATGAGCTCCTCAAATCATTAGATAACCTACAAGCTATTGTAGAAGGCCAGTGCAAGCCTGCATCAAGTGACGTAAGCTGCTCAGCTGATGGTGACACTATTGACAAAGACTGGAAGTCCCACACTGAGCTTAACTCAGGGGTAAACAACTGGTGGAATTCTGTCATCGCTAAGGTCCCACAGACTGACAGAGTTCAAAACACTACCTTTGGGAATTCTAAAACAATTCCTCTGACCACCACAGAGGGAACAAATCCTCTTCCCAGCAACGAGGGAAGCCTTGGATCTGTTAATTCTCCTACACCTGACATCTCTGCTTCAGCCACTGCCAGTCTACTTGTCAGTGCACTTACCATCTCTGATCCTACCACCTGTCAGCACACTGCCGAAACTATTCTAGAATCTGGTAGCGTGCTTCGACAGCAGTTCTGAGCCAGGGTGTTTCCACCAGAGAACGTGCAGTTAATGATCAGAGGAAACTATCACTGCAGCTGTTACCTACTGCGCCGAAAGTCGAGAGCAGCAGGGGACAATCTGTCAGAACTGGGTAGAGAAACGGGGCAGAGGGAAATCGTGGAGGAGGACGTGGAGAAGGAAGGACATCTACAGTCCCTCTACCTCCACTAACACAGTTCAGCGGCCAGCATCTGAGATCAATCTTCGAAACACGGAGGTGCAACAAATCCTAGTCCACCCTGCCAGGCACTAGGCTGTGCTTCGTGTCCGGAAGGGGCACTCTGCCAAACAAACTGCCTGCGCGATACCAGGAGTAATTATGCTACACGAAAGGGACATAAGGAGGACCAGTGTCGGAAGAAAAGGAACTTGACGGCAGGGCCACCTGTTTTATTTGAGACCTGTTCTCCGACAATCAGCAGGATCTATGAATTGGTGAACATTACATGTCACCCACTTAGTACTCCTATCCAGCCCAGCAGGTGGGATTGGGCCTTATACAAGTCCACAGACCTACCATCCCTGCAGCTGCCTCAGTACCCTACCTCTCTCAAGGGCAAGCACCTCACCATTCCCTACTACACCACCACCTCAAGCTGACACACTTCATCATGAGAGCAGTCGATCAGGCATCTGTCGGGCCAACATTAGAGGTTCATTACTAATGTTGAAGAGCTCACACATAGCTTTGTGAACACTCGATGTCCCGACATGATAGCTGTTGTGATCCATTTTTGGAAGTCAGGACTCCAGAAAAATTTTGCAAGAATTTCTGGGGCTGCACATCATGATGAGAAGAGGACAGGCAAGGGCGCAAGAGGAGTGGTGTTGCTGTGTTGCTTCTCTAAACGTGTTCATGCCAGCACTTAGATTTGGCATCCTACACATTCTTGAATGATGTTCTTCAGCTCTGTATTCAACACTAGTACCTCTGTATAGCCTGTGCACTTGTTACAGACCTCAGTGGCAACATCGCAGACCCTATCAAACTTCATAAGGGAAAATATGACTTCCCTTCTGCTTACAACACAACTTGTCAAATATTATATTTGTTGGTGACCTCAACACAGCACCTAATACAGAGGGACTTTTGATGAACCTTCTTGCAGTTGGTTTGACATGAGAAACTTTGTTCGATTTCCCTTACTCATATCTCTGGCTCCTCCCTTTTGACCAGTAGGAGTGATCTGGCAGAAGGCACAGTCACTTGTCAACCCCTCGGCCTACGGTGGATCGTTGACCACAAGCTGTTTTTACCCACTTAACATCCCAACAGAAACGACGGTGAGGAGTCCACACGCCACAAACCTGTTATGGGAAAAAGGTAATTGGCCAGCCTTTGTCTGAGCTCGCCAACACGACTGGAATGCTCTTCCTCAAGGGGATGTTTGACAACAAGTGAAGCCTTCACTGGACACATCCTTTATCTACAACAAGAACACATTCCTCAACGGCAATATGTGACGAAGCTACAGATCAGCCTTGGTTTGGCTTTCGTTGGAGAGAGGCTGATACTGCTAAGTACAACAGCATGGCGAAGTTATAAGAGACATCCTACCACCTATAACAGGAACTTGCACATGCAAGCTGTAGGCATATGGGTGATGTTCAAAAGTGGGCCATTGCTAAATGGAGGTGGGACACTAAAAGAAAGTTAGATCAGGTCGTAGAGTTAGGCGTCCAAAAACCTGGTGGTCCCTGGTCAAGGAAAGACATGGTTATCTGCCTGATGAACTTATTCCCCCTCTAAACTCGACTGTGATGGGACACCTTACTAGGAGTCAGGAAGGCGGACCTCTTTGCTAACACTTTGCTACCAAAATGCAAGTTCCTGCTCCAGCATGGGACCCTCCTTGGCTAGCTGCAGATCTGTGTCAAAACTCGTTCAGTGGTGACAATAAGGCAGGAGAGGTGCTTTTTCCTTCTTAAATCACTTGACATGAAAGGCTGTGGGGCCCAGACAAGTTGAGCCCAAGATGGTCTGACGAAGATGTTGCAGTGCAGTTTAGCAGCACCTCTAACTCGCATCTGTCAGCATTCTAGTACAGTGTAAATGGCCCTCTCTATGGAAGAGCAAATGTTGTCCCTTTCACAACAAACGTAGAGCAGACAGAAATCAGCAACTACAGACCAGTGTCACTCCTGTCAATAACTGGTAAGATCCTTCAGACAAAATCTTCAAGGACCAAATGACAGATTTTTTTGACTACCACTCACTACTTTGTGATCGTCAATATTGCTTCAGGAATAGGTCTATTCTGCTGCTGAATCAGTTGTTAACCTCGCCACTAAGTGGCACCAGTCATGGAATGAATCCAAAGTCAGCTGTGTGGTTAGCACTGGACATGCTGGCGCTTTCGACGGGTGTGGCACCAGGGCCTCTTAGCAAAACTTCTAAGACTGGGGAATTGCAGCTCTCGCTAGTCTCCTCAGTGATTTACCTTCATGGTAGTGCTCTTAAAGGGTGTCCTCAATGGAACGGAATCAGCAAGGCATCCTTATTGGGGCAAGCCGTTCCACAAGGTAGCGTGCTGGGTAATGTTATGGAATGTTACTTCAACGACCTTCTTCATCTATCCCTGAATCACATTGCATATGCAGGACGACTGTACACTGACATTCACTTATCCAGAGAAGAAAGCCAGTGCTCTAAGCTCATCAATCACAGCTGAGAGCTATATCACGCTTGGGGAAAATAGATGGCAAAGTAAACACTTGGCACCTGAGAAGAAAACGCAAATGTTGATCGTCTCTAGGCGCCATGATGGAATCGCTGGGTGCAGTAAGTAAGGATGGATGGGAGGATGTTGGTATCTGGAGAAGAAAGTTGATATCCTTGGGGGAAATTTGACTCCAACTAACTGAAGAATCATGTTGTAAAATCTTGCAAACAAGGCAGCCAGGTAGCGTAACAGCACTTCGCGTTTTATCTCGCATCTGTTTGACAGTAGGGGGTTGCAAGCTCCTGTACGAGCACACGTACACTCACACCTTGAGTATGCTCACTTTCTTGGTTTGCTGCCCCCCTTCTCATCTGCGACTGCTTTGACAGAGTAGAGAACAGTGCAAGACACGACTCCTCTCTCGCTGGACCCATCTGGATAGATCTGTCATTTTGCAGAGACTTCAACATTGGAGGATGTGGGTGGCCTTACTGTTATGTACAAGGCAATATTGTCAAATTAACACACACTTGGATCCACTTCGAGGACAGCGTGAAACAAGCTTTTATCCACAAGAGGGCAGAACAGCAATTCACTATGGCTGTACCCTTCTCCAGAACATCACTCCATCTGCGAACAATAACATACCCGGAGGACTCGAGTATGGAACACATTCGTACAGGCATAATGACTGTCAACGAGATAAAGTCAGTTGATCAATGAAAATGCTGGCCCACAGATGGCTCCAACTTCATCCTGTTCCCTAAATTGTATGTCTCATAATAATAAAAATGCTTTCAAATGAGCTGATGTACGTAACAGCTCTTAGCTTGCCAATAAAGTTAGGAATCCTTAACCTGTAATATAGCTGTCAATAAAGCTAGGGATTTCCCTTTAAACCCTTTTCAAACCTGTGTAAAAAAAAGAGAGAGAGAGAGAAGAGGGGAGAAGGGAGAGAGAGAGAGAGAGAGAGAGAGAAGGGAGGGAGGGGGGGAAACTGAAGGTGGGTTTTAAAACGGGCAGTACTTTGTGCTAACGGGAAAAATCTTACGTTCTTTTTTACCCAATTTGAGGGGGGGAAAAATCCCGGTTAATGTGCGTGTGCGGGGGGAAAAAAAGCATCAAGGTCTCTCATCTTGACCAGAAGATAAACTGGGTATTAGGGAAGGCGTGTAATATGCTTCTTGCTGTGGCTTTGCTACTCTGTGTTGCTGTAGCTTTTGTATTGGTCTGCGTGGCAGTGTTTCTCTTTTTCTGTGTGGCTGTTGTTTTTCTCTGTGTTGCTGTAGCTGTTTTTTTCGTTCTTTTGGGTTGGGGGCTTTTGCTTCTTTTCGTTCTGGCTGTGTTTCTCTGCGTCCTGGGCTGTTGTTTCTGTGCCTGCTGTGGCGTGTTTCTCTGTGTCTGCTGTGGCTTTGTTTTCTGTGTCAGTGTGGCTTTTGTTTCTCTGTGTTTGCTGTGACTGTTGTTTTTCTGGTCTGCTGTGACTGTTTTTCTCTGTGTCTGCGTACTGTTGTTTCTTGTGCGCTGTGGCGCTGCTTTCGTGTTTTCTGTGGCTGTTGCTTTCGTGTCTGCTGTGCTGTTGTTTCTCTGTGTCTGCTGTGGCTGTTATTTCCCTGTTTTTGCTGTAGCTTTTTGTTTCTCTGTGTCGCTGTGGCAGCTTCTTCTCTTGTTTTCTGTGGCTGTTTTTTTCTCTGTGTCTGCTGCGGGTTACTTTCGGTTGCGTGGCTGCGCTTCTCCATTTGTGTGGCTTTGCTTCTCTGTTTCCCTGTGGTTTTTTTCCTCTGTGTCGTGTGGCTTGCTTTTCTGTGTCTACTGTGGCTGTTGTTCTCTGGTCTGTGTGGCGTTGCTTATTGTGTTGCGTGGAAAAGCTGTTTTTTGTGTTTTTTGTGTGTTGTTCTCTGTATCTGCTGTGACGTTGTTTCTTTGTTTGCTGTGGCTGTTACTTCTCTGTGTCTGCTGTGGCTGCTGATTCTCCATGTTGCTTGGCTTTTGCTTCTCTGTGTCTGCTGTGCTGTTTTCCTCTGTGTCTGCTGTGGCTTTTGTTCTCTTGTCTCGTGGCTGTTGTTCTCTGTGTCTGCTGTGGTTTTGCTTATCTGTGTCTGCGTGGCAGCTGCTTCTAGTGTTTTCTGGGCTGTGTTCTCTTATTGCTGGACGTTGTTTCTTGGTTGCTGGGCTGTTTTTTCTGTGTCTGCTGTAGCTGTTGTTTCTTGTGTAGTTTTGGGCCTGTTTCTCTGTTTTTTCGGGGCTGTTGCTTTCTGTGTTGCTGTGGCTGTTACTTCTCTTTGTTTGCTGTGCCTTTTGCTTCAGGCTGCTGTGACTGTTGCTTCTTGTGTCTGCTGTGGCTGTTGCTTTCTGTTCTGTGTGGCTGTTGCTTCTCTGTGTCGCGTTCTTTTGCATTGTTTTGCTGTGGCTTTTGCTTTTGGTTTTTGCGTGGTTTTGCTTCTCTTTTGCTGTGGCTGAGTTTTTTGTGTCGCTGTGTGTTGCTTCTCTGTTTTTGATGTGACTGTTTGCTTCTCTGTTCTGCTGTGGTGTTGCTTTCTGTTTGTTGGCTTTTGCTTTTTGGTTTTGTTTGGGCTGTTGCTTTCTGTGTTGTGGGGCTGTTGCTTATTGTTCTGCTGTGGCTGTTGCTTCTCCGTTCTGCGTGATGGTGTTTGTCTGCTGTAGCGTTGTTTCCTGGCTGCTGTGGTGTACTTCTCTTGTTGTGGGGCTGTTGCTTCTCGTGTCTGAGTGACGTTGCCCTTCTCTGTGTCTGTGTGGCTGTTGTTTCTCTGTGTCTGCTGTGGCTGTTGTTTCTCGTGTCTGCTGTGGCTTTTGCTTCTCTGGTCTGCTGTGGTGTTGTTATCTGTGTCTCGTGGCTTTTGCTTCTCCGTGTCTGCTGGACTGTTGCTTCTCTGTCTGCGTAGTTTTTGTTTTCCTGTGTCTGCTGTGCTGTTGTTACTGTGTCTGCTGTGGCTGTTTTTTTTCCCCGTGTTGTTTTGGGATGTTGCTTTCTGGGTCTGCTGTGGCTGTTGTTTCTCCGTGTCAATGTGGCGTTGCTTTCTGTCTGCTGTGACTGTTGTTTTTGGGTTTTTGCTGGACTTTTGCTTCTCTGTGTCTGCGTGGCTGTTGTTCTCTTGTCTGCTGGGCTGTTGTTCTCGTGCCTGGTTGCTGTTGTTTCTGTGCTGCTTGGCTGTTGTTTATCTGTGTCTGCTGTGGCTTTTTTGCTTCTCCGGTCTGCTGTGGCTGTTGCTTCCTGTCTGCTGTGGTGTTGCTTTTTCTGTGTCTGCTGTGTATGTTTCTTCTTCGTGTCTGTTTGGTGTTGCTTCCCTGTTTCTTGCTTGGCGTTGCTTCTCTGTGTCTGTTGGGGCTGTTACTTTTGTGTCGCTGTGGCGTTCCTTCCCTTTTCTGCGTGGCTGTTGCTTCTCTTTTCCCTGCTGGGGTTTTGCTTTCGTCCCTGCTTGGCTGTTTTCTCTTGTCTCGTGAGTTCTTCTCTGTGTCTGCTGTGGGTTGCTTCTCTGGTCTGCTGGGGGCTGTTGCTTCTTTTGGTCTGCTGTGGCTGTTGCTTCCCTGTTTCTGCTGTGGCTGTTGCCCCTTGTGTTGCTGGCGTTGCTTCCTGTGCCTGCTGTGACTGTTGCTTCTTGTGTTGCTGGGGCTGTTGCTTCTTGTGTTGCTGGGGGTTTTTTGCTTCCTGTGTCTGCGGGGCTGTTGCTTCTTGTGTTGCTGGGTTTTTGCTTCCCTTTTTTGCTGGGGCTTTTGCTTCTCTTGTCGCTGGGCTTTTTGCTTCTCTGTGCTGCTGTGATGTTGCTTCTCTGTGTCTGCTGGGGCGGGTTTGTTTCCCTTTGTCTGCTGGGGCGTTGTTCTCTGGCTGCTGTGGCTGTTGCTTTCTGTGTTGCTGGGCGTTGCCCCCTGTTTCTGCTTGGCTGTTGCTTTCTCTGTGTCTGCGTGGCTGTTGCTTCTCTGTCCCTCTGTGACTGTTCTTTCTGTGTCGCTGTGGCTTTTGCTTCTCTGTGCTGTGTGGCTGTTGTTCTCGTGTCTGCTGGGCTGTTGCTTCTCTGTTGTGTGGCTTTGCTTCCTGTTTCTCGGGGCTGTTGCTTCTTGTGTCTGCTGTGACTGTTGCTTCTTTTTCTGCTGTGGCTGTTGCTTTCTGTGCGCTGTGACTGTTGTTTTCTCTGTGCTCGGGGACTTTTGTTTCTCTGTGTCTGCTGTGGCTGTTGTTTCGGGTTTGCTGTTGTGTTGCTTCTCTTTTTGCTGTGACGTTGCTTCTTGTGTAGCTGTGCTGTTGTTCCTGTGTCTGCTGTGTTTCTTTCTGTGTCTGCTGGGCTGTTGCTTCCTGTGTCTGCGGGGCTTTTGCTTCTCTGTGTCTGCTTGGTGTTGCTTTCTGTTTGTGTGGCTTTTGTTCCTGTTTCTGCTGTGGCTGTGCTTCTCTGTGTCTGCTGGGCTGTTGTTCTCTTTTCTGATGGCTGTTGCTTCCCCACTTTTCTTCTTAAAACTTGTATTTGAGTCTCATTAGAATGTTTTACTTCAGGTCTGAACTATGTAAAATACGCTACATTTACTCTTACTGATTTTATTTACAGAAATTTTGGTATTGATTCCAATTTTAGGGCCCAAATAGAATTTATTTTTACATAGTTGCGTTTCTAGTACTTGTCGTTTTCCATTTGATTTTTTCAAATTAAATTTTTCCCTTTGGTTCGAAAACCAAATGTATCAAAGACTTTAATTTTTAATCTTTTGTAAATCACATATATATTAAATTTTTTAAGTGGATTACTAGTTCATAATTTTCTTTTTTTAAAACGTGTCTTACTTTTATTGTAAATTTTTTTGATTCTGATGTGGTTTAAAAAAACATCAGAAAGTAAATAAAAAATTGCATATCCCCTTAAAGTAGTTTTTTTTCACAGCCTTTAACTGTTTCATTTTTTATTTTTTTTTAGTCATCGGCTGTTTCCCCCTAAAGGGAAGGCGACCGAAAAAAAAGAAATACTTTTATCATCATTCACTCTATCGCCCTTCTGCCAAGGTGCGCCTACAAAACAGTTAAAACATGCAACATTCAACACCCTCCTTTAGAAAGCAGGCACTGTCTTCCCCCTCCCCGGACTGGTCCCTAACCGTTTCCCTGAACCCTTCAACTCTTTAATTTCTCATACCCAAAGCCGTCAAATCATAAAAAAAAAGTTCCCTCGTCCATTTTAAAATGCCTTTTCTGTGCTGGAAGTCCAGATCCTCGCACACAAAAACCCCCTTTAACCCCCCCCCCCCACCCTTCAAAGGGCACCTCTACACCGCTTTATACGATTTTAAAAGCCCCTTTAACCATTGTATTTGTTCTATCCTTCTACATGCTCAACCACCCAAACAATTTTCCCCTGCACTTTTGGTATTAAATTTTAAAAAGCCCACACCTCCTCCTAAATTTTAAACTACTTTCTTGCGTTATATTCCTCCGCACAATGCCTCAGCAAGACATCTCACTTCCTCGCCCTTTTTCTTGTTTAACATTCACACAATGCTTCACCATATACCTCACCATTACCCTCTTTTTTCCCTGGATAACTTTTTTTGTCTCCCCAGACACCCTTTTGAACCCCTCACCTTTTTCCCCCATTCCCTTTATTGATAACCTTGTCTTTATAACCATTGTTTAAATCCTTCCCCCAAAAATCTAAAGCATTCCTCCTCCATACTCCCCCCCTCCTCTGATATCCAGATTTCATTTCCTTATTTTTTTTTGTTTTTCCTAATTTTCCTACCTTTCCTACGCAACTTTCAAATTTTTTCTCTTAAATACCTTTTCCAAAATTTTCTTTTTAAACCCACTTGTGTTAATTCTTTTTCTTTTAACCCCCCCCCTAGTCAACACCCTCTTTTCCTTACAGCTCCCAACAATAAATATTTAAAACCCTGTGACTCTATATATTAATATATATATTTTATTTATAATATAAAAATTAATTATATATATATATTTAAATAACGTTTAAAGATATACTTTGATCTCTGCGTTTTGCAGTCAAAAGACTTTAAATTTTTATGTTTTTTTATTTAAAAAAAGAAAAACTATCTAGATTTTTTTGCGAACACCTTTAGTTCTGTCATCAAAGAATAATAAATTTTTGGGGTTGCTTGGTACGCGTTTTTAGGGATGCTATGTATTGTATATATGAATATTTTGGAAAGTGCGCGTGTGTGTGTGTGTGTGGTACTCACCTAGTTGTACCACCGAGTTATGGGTTTCAGGGGGTCGAGTACAGTCCTGCACCCCCCCCCCATGGCGCTCTAGGTACTCTTCCCGCTCCCTTTAGCTTCATCAACCCTTCTTAAAAACTATATAGGATCCCGCCTCCATTACTACTTTCCCGACTATTTTTACTTCCTGACAACTCTGTGATGAAAAAATACTTCTAACTCCCCGTGTTTTACAAAGGGGTTCCCCTTTGCTGTGTCCCGCCCGAACCCTGTCTTGTCTACCTGTCAATTCTCTCATATTTTATATGCGTTGTCATATCCCAACTACTCTCCTTCCCCGCGTCGCAGGCTGATTTCCCTTAACCCCCCTTAAGGACAGCCCTTTAGCTCCCGGGGCAATTTCCTTGCATGCTTGGTAGGTGTGGGTTTCCCAAAAGGGGGGGTTTTCATGTTCAATATGGCCTGAAAACGGGTTTGCCCGGGTTGATGATTCCTTTTGGAGTCGGAATGTATTTTAGGTTTGCTAGGCGCCCCTATGCGCAGCAGTTATTTTGGTTGATGTGCGCCTCAGGAGATGTGCCCCCTTTATACCACACAAAAACCTTTTCCCTTTAGGAGGTTTTAGTCGTGGCCCCCTGAATTGTACTTCGCCCCGCCCGGTCAATTTTTACCCTTCCCCATTCTTCATAACTTTGCACTTGGTGGGGTTGAACTCCAGAAGCCGTTTCTGGACCAGGCCAGCAGCCTGTCCAGATCCTTTGTAGTTCCGCCTGGTACTCATCCGACTGAATTCTTCTCATCAACTTCACATCATCTGCAAACAGGGACACTTCTGAGTGTTTTCCTTCCGTCATGTCTTTGACATATACCAAAAACAGCACTGGTCCTAGGACTGACCCCTGTTGAACCCCGCTCGTCAATGACGCCCACTCGGACACCTCGTCTCGTACCATGACTCGCTGATGTCTTCCCGACTGGCATTCCCTGATACATTGCAGTGCCTTTCCTGCTATACCTGCCAGGTCCTCCAGCTTATGCACTAATCCCTTGTGTGGAAATGTGTCAAAAGCCTTCTTACAGTCCAAGAAAATGCAATCTACCCACCCATCTCTCTTGTCTTACTGCTGTCACCCGTCATAGAACTCCAGTAGCTTTGTGGCACAGAATTTCAAGTCCCTGAAACCGTGCTGGTTGTCGCTGATAAGCTCATTCCTTTCTAGGTGCTCCACCACTCTTCTCCTAATAATATTCTCCATGACTTTGCATACTGTACATGTCAGTGACACTGGTCTGTAGTTTAGTGCTTCGTGCCTGTCTCCTTTTTTGAAAATTGGGACTACAATTGCTATCTTCCATACCTCAGGTAGCCGCCCTGTTTCGTTAGATGTTTTGAAGATTGTTATTAGTGGCACACATAGCGCCTCTGCTCTCTCTCCCAGGATCCATGAAGAGACAATATCCGGCCTCATCGCTTTTGAGGTATCTACCTCGCTTAGCAACCTCTTCATTTCCTCCTCGGTTGTATGTATTGTGTCCAACACTTGATGGTGTACCCCACCTCTCCGTCTTTCAGTCGTCCCTTCTGTCTCTTCTGTGAAAACTTCTTTGAATCTCATGTTGAGCTCCTCGCATACGTCTCTGTCGTTTCTTGTGATCTCCCCTCCTTCCTTTCTCAACCTGATTACCTGGTCCTTGACTGTTGTTTTCCTCCTGATGTGGCTGTACAACAGCGTCGGGTCACATTTGGCTTTCACTGGTATGTCATTTTCGTATTGTCGCTGGACCTCCTTACCTGTGCATATTCATTTCTGGCTATGCTACTGCTCACCTAATACTCCTGGGTCCTTTGCTTTCTATTATTCTTCCATTCTTTAGCACACTTGGTTTTGGCATCTGTACACCTTTGAGTGAACCAAAGGCTCATCCTTGACTTCTCGTTATTTCTGCTACCCATGGGTACAAATTTCTCCTTAGGTTCCTTGCATATTGTTGTCACACATTCCATTGTCTCATTTACTGACTTCCCTGCCAGTTCTCTGTCCCACTGAACCTCCTGCAGGAAATTCTTCATGCCTGTGTAATTCCCTCTCTAGCAGTTTGGTTTCGTCCTGCCCTTCCTGCTTCCCTCTCCACTTGGAACTGTGTGTGTGTGTGCGTGTATGTGTGTGTATGTGTGTGTGTGTGTGTGTGTGTGTACTCACCTATTTGTACTCACCTATTTGTGGTTGCAGGGGTCGATTCATAGCTCCTGGCCCCGCCTCTTCACTGATTGCTACTAGGTCCTCTCTCTCCCTGCTCCATGAGCTTTATCATACCTCGCCTTAAAACTATGTATGGTTCCCGCCTCCACTACTTCACTTTCTAGACTATTCCACGACTTGACTACTCTATGACTGAAGAAATACTTCCTAACATCCCTTTGATTCATCTGAGTCTTCAACTTCCAATTGTGACCTCTTGTGTATGTGTCCCATCTCTGGAACATCCTGTCTTTGTCCACCGTGTCTATTCTGCGCAGTATTTTATATGTCGTTATCATGTCTCCCTGACCCTCCTGGCCTCCAGTGTCGTCAGGCCGATTTCCCTCAACCTTTCTTCGTACGACAATCCCCGTAGCTCTGGGACTAGTCTTGTTGCAAACCTTTGCACTTTCTCTAATTTCTTGACGTGCTTGACTAGGTGTGGATTCCAAACTGGTGCTGCATACTCCAGTATGGGCCTGACGTAAATGGTATACAGTGTCTTGAACGACTCCTTATTGAGGTATCGGAACGCTATCCGTAGGTTTGCCAGGCGCCCGTATGCTGCAGCAGTTATCTGATTTATGTGCGCCTCAGGAGATATGCTCGGTGTTATACTCACCCCCAGATCTTTTTTCCCTTGAGTGAGGTTTGCAGTCTTTGGCCATCTAAACTATATGTGTCTGGGGTCTTCTTCCCCCTTCCCCAACTTATGATTTTGCTTGGGGGTTTTTTAAACTCAAGGGGCCTTTTTTGGGACCAGGCTTTTTCCTGTCCAGGTTCTTTTAGTCCCCCTACCCTCTCCATTTGATTTTTCTCTTAATTCAAATCTGCAAAAAAGGGGACACTTTGGTTTTCCCCTTTCCGTTATGTTTTTCACATCCCAAAAGAACAGCACAGGCCCTGGGACTGACCCCTGTGGAAACCCCCGCTTGTCACGGGGCCCCATCGACACCTCGTAGTACCTGCTCTTTGTTGCCCCCCTGCAAATTCTTATCCTTGCAGTGCCTTTCCTTTTATGTGTGCCTGATCTTCTACTTTTTCAGAAAACCTCTTGTGAAACTGGTCGAAGGTTTTTTTGCAGTCCAAAAAAATGCAGTCGATCCACCCCTCTCTCTCTTGTCTTACTTCTGCCCCTTTGTCAAAAAACTTAGTAGGTTTGTGACCAGGATTTTCCTTTCCCCTAAAAACCATGCTGGTTGTCAATTATACATTGTTTTTTTTCCAGTGCCCCCCACTCTCCTCGGTTCTTCTCCTGCCTTGCATACTATACACGTTAGTGTACGGTCTGTAGTTTAGTGCCCTGCTGTCCCCCTTTTAAAAAATTGGGAAAAACTTTGCCACTTCCATCCCTCGGGATTTCCAGTTTCAAATGATGTGTTGAAGATCTTTGTTAATGGCACACACAATATCTTGCTCCTCTTTAAACCCACAGAGAGATGTTGTCTGGTCCCACCCCCTTTTGAGGGTCAATTTCGCATAGACTTCTTCACTTCCCCCTTTGGTTATATGTACCTCATCCAGCATTCGGGTGTACCCCCTTTCTGTTTTCCCGGGAGCTTGGTTTCCACTGTAAATACTTTTTTAAAATCTCGTGTTGAGCTCCTGACTACCTCCGGCGTTTTCTTGTAAATTCCCCCATACCCTTCCCTCTGATTCCCTGGCCCTTGATGTTGTTTTCCTCTGATGGGGTGTACAACAGTTCGGGTCAATTTTGACTTTCGATGCTATGTCATTTTCTTTTTGTCGCTGAGCCTCCCTTTTTAAATTGTCTATTCATTTCTGGCTCTTCGGCAATCTCTTTTTTTCCTGATTCTCTGTCTTCGGACCTTTTCCATTCTCTAGTACACCTAGTTTTGCCTCCCTACACCTTTGGTAAACCCAAGGCTCTTTCGTTTTTCCCCATTATTTTTTTTCCCCTTTGGGAACAAACCTCTCCTCTGCCCTTGCTTTTTTGCCACATAGTCCTCATTTCTTGTAGGGTTTTCCCGTCTTTCCCTCCCCATGAGTGTTTTGAAGAAGTTCTCATCCCTGTTGTTCCCCCCTTTTGTTTTTTTTTTTTCCCACCTTTTCCGCTACTCTCTCACTTGGAGCTAAAATTGGTCGAAGCCAGAACCACAGTCACTACTCCCGGGGCCCTTTATACAAGATATCCCATGTTGAACTTCAAGTAAATAAAAGGCCCATCTTGTGGTTTCTTCTCCCCTTCTCTGGAGTGCTCTAACAGGGTTAAATGATAGGTTTTCCAGTACTACTCCATCATCTTGGCTCTCCGGGTTTGGGAAACCCCCATGGGGCCCCGGGTTTTCCCCAGAAAACCCCCTTGTGATTGAAATCACCAACTATAATTTGCCCCCCCCACATGTGCTCTCCGGCCCCCTCGGCTAGGTGTCGCCCAGGTCTGTTGCTCTCTCGATTCTTTCTTGGTCTCCTGCATTCTGTGGTGGGTTGTACTTACTGCAATTATCCCCTTATGTCCCTCAGAGGGATTTTTCCCTATAATAGTCCCTTTCACCCGTGCCACCCTTTCCCCTTCCTTTTCTCAAAAACCCCCTGGCTTTTAATTTAGCAGTGCAACTCCTCCTCCCCCTTTTCCTCCTTTGCTTTCCCGAGGATTTGATATCCGGGGGGAAGATTGAATCTGTTATTATTCTGGTGAGTTTTGTTTCTGTGATGCTATTAGTCGGGATCTCCTTGATTTTTCTGCCACTCCTCTACTTTTTTGTTTTTCCATCTGCATTTTAACCTCCTTCAACTTCTTTTCTAAGACTTGGGCTGGAGGGGATTGGGGTTGGGGGGTGGGAGACCCGATAAAGGGAATTGGGTGGTTGCTGGGGGGGGGGTAGTTGTAATGTAGGGGTGGGGGCATTGGTATGACATGGTGTTTTGGTTAGTGTTTTGGGTGCACTGGGGTTTACCCGGTTGGGGGCTTTATAGGAAGCGGGAGGTTGTATTTGATTTTTTCCTGTGTCTGGGATTCCTGTCTGTTTCTCCATCCCCCCTCTTTCCCCCTTTTGCCTTTTTATCTCTCTCAGTTTCGCCTTTCGTCTTTTGTTCTGTCGGTCGAGATAACCTTCCTGTATGCGGCATGTCCCTTTAAACGTGCTTTCTCCCCCCAGTATCCGTTCCCGGCGATTCGCCTTGAAAGGGCACTTCACTGGCGGGTTTTTTTTTTTACAAACCCCCCCTTCTCCCAAAATTTTTCGGGGTTGTGTCTTTCCCTTTTCTTTTTGAGCTTTCAATTTTTTTTTTTTGTTTTTTTCTTATATGTTTTTAATTTGTAGATACAAAAGATGATATTTATTTCCCCTGAATTTTGTATTCATTTTAATTTGTTTTATTTGGTTTTTTTTCGTTTTAATATGTATGGCTAGTGGTGTTTTTTTTTGGTTTTGGGTTGTGTGGTTTTTAGGTAAATTAGCTAAATCCAATACATTTAAATAAAAATTTAATCATTTTTTTTTTACTTTTTTTCCAATTTTAAAACCAAAAAATTTTTAAAATTTTCAATTTTCCAAAAATTTTTTTTAATTTACCCCCCCTTTACCAAACCCCCCACCCCCCCACACCCCCCACTCACAACCCCCCCCCCCCCCCCCCAACCCCCACCCCCTCCCCCTTTTTTTTTTTCCCTAAATTTTTTTTTTTTTTTTTTTTTTTATTTTTATATTTAAAATTCAAAATTTGAGGGGGGAAAGTTTTGGGGGGAGGGGGAGGGGGGGGAAGGAGAGTGAACAATGGGTAAGTGGGGTGAGTGGGGGGGGAGAGGTGGGAGGGGGAGGGTGAAAAAAGGGAGGGGGGGATCAGGTGAAAGTGAGATGTCGGGGGGGAGGGGGGGTGATGTGTGAGTTGGAAAATGTGTGTGTTGTGTGTGGTTGGGGTATTTTGTGTGTGTTGTGTGTTGTTGCGTGTGTGTGTGGGGTGGGGGTTGGGGGTGTGTGGGTGGGGTGTGTGGGTGGGTGGGTGTGTGGGTGGGTGTGTGTGGGGTGTGGGTGGGTGTGTGGGTGTGTGTGGGTGTGTGGGGTTTGTGTGGGTGTGTGGGGTGGGGGTGTGTGTGGGGGGGTGTTGGGGGTGTGTGGGGGTGTGTGGTGGGGGGGGTGTGTGGGGGTGTGTGTGGGTGTGTGGGTGTGTGGGGTGTGTGGGTGTGTGTGGGTGTGTGTGGGTGTGTGGGGTGGGTGTGTGTGGGTGTGTAGGAGTGGGGGGTGTGTGTGGGGGGGTGTGGGGGGGTGTGTTGGGTGTGTGGGTGGGTGTGGGTGTGTGTGGGTGTGTGGGTGTGTGGGTGCGTGTGGGTGTGTGTGGGGTGTGTGTGGGTGTGTGTGGGTTTTTGTGGGGGTGTGTGGGTTTTGTGTGTGGGTGTGTTTTGGGTTTGTGTGGGTGTGTGGGGTGTGTGGGGTGTGTGTGGGTGTGTATGGATGTGTGGGTTGTGTGTGGGTGTGTGGGTGTGTGTGGGTGTGTGGGTGGGTGTGGGTGTGTGTGGGGGGTTGGGGTGGGTGGGTGGGTGTGTGTGGGTGTGTGTGGGTGTGTGTGGGTGTGTGTGGGTGTGGGGGTGGGTTTTGGTGTGGGTGTGTGTGGGGGGTGTGGGTGTGGGGTGTGTGTGGGTGTGTGTGGGTGTGTGTGTGTGTGTGTGGGTGTGTGTGGGTGTGTGTGGGTGTGCGTGCGCACACTAGGCTATGCTACTCTTTTGAAGATTATAAAAAAATTTTTAACATCAATTCCTTATTAATATGCACTAATATATACTATATAATATTAATTGCGTACACTTGTGTTTGTGTGTGTGTGTGTTTACTAGCTTGTCGTTCTTTGAAAAAGGGGGGGGGGTTACGTTAACACTATTTGTTATTGTTGTTTTTCACCGGTTTCTCTCCCGGCCCAGATCTTTGTTGTTTTTGGTTCACCGGTACTCTCCCGGCCCGGATCTTTGTTGTTCTTGGTTCACCGGTACTCTCCCGGCCCAGATCTTTGTTGTTCTTGGTTCACCGGTACTCTCCCGGCCCAGATCTTTGTTGTTCTTGGTTCACCGGTACTCTCCCGGCCCAGATCTTTGTTGTTCTTGGTTCACCGGTACTCTCCCGGCCCAGATCTTTGTTGTTCTTGGTTCACCGGTACTTCCCGGCCCAGTCTTTGTTGTTCTTGGTTCACCGGTACTCTCCCGGCCCAGATCTCCGCACACTACGCTACTTTACTTTTTGAAGATTATAGGATTATTTTTTCTCACTCAATTCCTTATTAATATATACTGTTTATTATAACAATAATTACGGGTGCACACGTGTGTTTGTATGTGCGTACTTGTTTACTAGCTTGTCCCTCAGAAAAACGGGGGGGGGGGGGATCACTAGGCTACACAACTCTTCTGGAGTTTACCTGGCGATATTTAGATAATTTACTAACCACTATCTATCTCCTGGTACTGAAATAGGGAGAGAGAGATGGTATAGCTTTACAACCAGGGGCGAGACACTGAGACTTTAGACACTAACCAAAATTAACCACAAATAGGAAAGTGATGTCGTCTGCACAACAATGGAGGTTCCTGCTGGTCGGCTGATATCAAACTCCTTCAATTTGTAACTCCTTCAGGAACTTTATCATTCCCATTCAAGTTTTTATTTTCTTTTCTTTTAAGACTTGGTATTCCCTCTTTTTTCTTTAGTACAGATTATGGTCATAAAAAAGTCTGATGATGTTAGCTACCTTCACAACACCAACGCTGGGGATTGGGACTAATTTTTTCTTACGTTCAGTATTTACTTAATCACTCTTTTATGACCTTATCACTACACTGCTGCTATAATAAACCCAACTTTATGTATTTGTTAATATTTCGATCACACCGTTAACCCAATTAACTGCTTGGATATTTTGTGTAAAACCCCTGCGGCCAGTAGCCTGATAAGCTGACTCTACCCTCCCTCACTCAAATTTCATTCAAATTTAAATTGAAAAAATTCTTGATCTTACCCAACATTATTCGCACTCTTAAAAGCTTTTAACACTCTTGTAGGTATGTTCACTGATTCACTCACGTACGATAAACCGCTAATAATATCTTAGGGACAGCCACTAAAACGCTAATCCTGGGAGCACTATTTAGCGTACTGCTTCACGTGTGTTTGCGTGTGTGTGTGTGTGTGTGTGTGTGTACTTGTATGTATATGTGTGAGTGTATGTGTGTGTGTGTACTCACCTATTTGTACTCACCTATTTGTGGTTGCAGGGGTCGATTCATAGCTCCGGGCCCCCGCCTCTTCACTGATTGCTACTAGGTTCTCTCTCTCCCCCCCCTGAGCTTTATCATACCTCGCCTTAAAACTATGTATGGTTCCCGCTTCCATACCTGACTTTCTAGGCTATTCCCGGCCTGACAACTCTATGACTGAAAAAATACTTCCTAAAATCCCTTGATTCATCTGAGTCTTCAACTTCCAATTGTGACCCCTTGTTTCTGTGTCCTTCTCTGGAACATCCCGTCTTTGTCCACCTTGTCTATTCCGCGCAGTTTTTTATATGTCGTTATCATGTCTCCCCTGACCCTCCTGTCCTCCAGTGTCGTCATGCCGTTTTCCCCTCAACCTTTCTTCGTATGACAATCCCGTAGCTCGGGGCTAGTCTTGTTGCAAACCTTTGCACTTTCTCTAATTTCTTGACGTGCTTGACTAGGTGTGGATTCCAAACGGGTTTGCTGCATACTCCAGTATGGGCCTGACGTAAATGATATACAGAGTCTTGAACGAACCCTTTTACTGAGGTATCGGAACGCTATCCGTAGGTTTGCCAGGCGCCCGTATGCTGCGCAGTTATCTGATTGATGTGGGGCCTAGGAGATATGTCGGTGTTATACTCACCCCCCCAATCTTTTTCTTGAGTGAGGTTTGCAGTCTTTGGCCATCTAAAACTATTGTGTCTGCGGTTTTCTTTTCCCTTCCCCAATCTTCAAGACTTTGCATTTGGCAGGGTTAAATCAAGGAGCCAGTTGCTGGACCAGGCTTGTAGCCTGTCCAGGTCTCTTTGTAGTCCCGCCTGATCCTCATCCGATTTGATTCTTCTCATTAACTTCACTCATCTGCAAACAAGGACACTTCTGAGTCTATCCCTTCCGTTATGTCGTTTACTATACCAAGAACAGCACAGGTCCTAGGAGACCCCTGTGGAACCCCGCTTGTCACAGGAGCCCACTCTGACACCTCGTCACGTACCATGACTCGTTGTTGCCTCCCTGTCATGTATTCTCTGATCCATTGCAGTGCCTTTCCGTTATGTGTGCCTGATCCTCTAGCTTTTGCAGTAACCTCTTGTGAGGAACTGTGTCGAAGGCCTTCTTGCAGTCCAAAAAAATGCAGTCGATCCACCCCTCTCTCTCTTGTCTTACTTCTGTCATCTTGTCATAAAACTCTAGTAGGTTTGTGACACAGGATTTCCTTCCCTGAAACCGTGCTGGTTGTCAATTATACACTTGTTTCTTTCCAGGTGCTCCACCACTCTCCTCCTGATGTGTGTGTGTGTGTGTGTGTGTGTGTCTGGACTCACCTAATTGTGGTTGCAGGGGTCGAGACTCAGCTCCTGGCCCCGCCTCTTCACTGATCGCTACTAGGTCCTCTCTCTGCTTCCTGAGCTTTGTCATACCTCGTCTTAAAGTTATGTGTGGTTCCTGCCTCCACTACATCACTTGCTAGGCTATTCCACTTCCTGGCGACTCTATGACTGAAGAAATACTTCCTAACTTCCCTCTGACTCGTCTGAGTCTTCAGCTTCCAATTGTGACCCCTTGTTTCTGTGTCCCTTCTCTGGAACAACCTGTCTCTGTCCACCTTATCTATTCCACACAGACTCTGTATGTCGTTATCATGTCTCCACTGACCCTCCTGTCCTCCAATGTCGTCAGTCCTATTTCCCTCAACCTTTCTTCGTAGGACATACCCCTGAGATTTGCAGTCTTTGGCCACCTAGACTCTGTATGTCGTTATCATGTCTCCCCTGACCCTCCTGTCCTCCAATGTCGTCAGTCCGATTTCCCTCAACCTTTCTTCGTAGGACATACCCCTGAGCTCCGGAACTAGCCTTGTTGCAAACCTTTGCACTTTCTCTAATTTCTTGACGTGTTTGACTAGGTGCTGGTTCCAAACTGGTGCTGCATACTCCAGTATGGGCCTGATGTACACAGTGTACAGTGTCTTGAACGATTCCTTACTAAGGTATCGGAACGCTATTCTCAGGTTTGCCAGGCGCCCATATGCTGCAGCAGTTATCTGGTTGATGTGTGCCTCCGGAGACATGCTCGGTGTTATGGTCACCCCAAGATCTTTCTCCTTGAGCGAGATTTGCAGTCTTTGGCCACCTAGACTTTGTATGTCGTTATCATGTCTCCCCTGACCCTCCTGTCCTCCAATGTTGTCAGTCCGATTTCCCTCGACCTTTCTTCGTAGGACATACCCCTGAGCTCCGGAACTAGCCTTGTTGCAAACCTTTGCACTTTCTCTAATTTCTTGACGTGTTTGACTAGGTGCTGGTTCCAAACTGGTGCTGCATACTCCAGTATGGGCCTGATGTACACAGTGTACAGTGTCTTGAATGATTCCTTACTAAGGTATCGGAACGCTATTCTCAGGTTTGCCAGGCCCCATATGCTGCAGCAGTTATCTGGTTGATGTGTGCCTCCGGAGACATGCTCGGTGTTATGGTCACCCCAAGATCTTTCTCCTTGAGCGAGATTTAGTCTTTGGCCACCTAGACTCTGTCAGCGGTCTTCTTTGCACTTCTCCGATCTTCATGACTTTGCATTTGGCAGGGTTGAATCCAAGAAACCAGTTGCTGGACCACGTGGCCAGCCTGTCCAGGTCTCTTTGAAGTCCTGCCTGATACTCATCTGATTTAATTCTCCTCATTAACTTCACATCATCTGCGAATAGGGACACTTCTGAGTCTATCCCTTCCATCATGTCATACCAAAAATAGCACTGATGGTAGGACCAGTGTTCAGTGAATACTAGAAAGGATTGCTTCTCTAGCATCCAGCCTGTTACTGGGTTTTTGTAACAAGTAGTCAGTATCCTGGTTTAATTATCCATTAGAATTTAATAGTAAGATTCAACAGTGCTTCAGGATTACAACTGATAGACTACTAACTAAAGAAATTAAAATTTAAGAAGTTTATTAATAAAGATAAAGTTGTCTAGGGGGACAATATCAAAGTAAATCAAAGTACAGTGGACCCTCAACCAACGGCATTAATCCATTCCAGAGTGCTTGCCGTTGGTCGAAATTGCCGTTGGTCGAGTTAACTTTCCCCATAAGAAATAATGTAAATAAAATTTAACCCTTCCTGCACCCAAAATTCTAAATTTTTTTTTTTTTTTTACATGAAACATACATTTCCTTATATGGAAAGGAATGGGACATGCAAAATAAACAATAATTAAATGGCACTTACTTTTTGTGGAGTTTTGATGTGATGTCCCAGCAGCAGGGAGAGTCAGGATTGCTATTGCTTGTGAGGAGAATCCTTTCCCAAAGACTTAGTCCCAATTCTTGGGGGGGTTTCCCGGGGGTTACCTCCCACTAGGATCATTTGAGACCACCATCAGTCCCACCTTCCCCACTATCATACCACTCTCTCCCACCACAAACAAGTACCCCTTGTTGGGAAAGAACATATGCAAATTAGGTATCTTTATTTAAACGTTTGCCTACACAGTAGGCTTCTTCAGTCGAGTACAGAAAATTGATAGAAGCAAAGAACTTGAAGACGATGTAACTGTCCATCCTTTAAAGTTTTGAGGGGGTCAGCCCTCAGTCTGGAAAAAGGCATTGTTCCAAAGTTTGAAAAATAGGGACTTAAGTGACGGGATAGCCTTATATAGCGCCAAGAGGTGAGACGGGGTCACTAGTAGAACGCAGATTTTTAAAGGGTCGGTCCCTCTAAAACCCAGCCGTTCTCACTAGTAGAGGAGTCAAAGTTGTTCCCAGGTCTGTCCCGTTCTATAGTGACCTACGCTCACCTCCTGGCATTTAAAAAAGGCCCATCCTTCATTCATCTCCATATTGTTTCAGACTATGGAACAATGCTTTTTCCCCAAACTGGGGGGACTGACCACCTCAAAATTTTAAGGGGTGATGGACTGTTTACATCGCTTCAAGTCTCTTCTGTTTATCAATTTTTCTGCTCGCTGAAGAACCTACGGTAGGCGAAACGTTCGAAATAAAGATACCTAACGTTGCATAGTGTCTTTCCTAACAATCTGTCGGGATTTTATACCCTTTTTAATGTTCAATACCACCTTCTTTTACCATCACAACCACTACCACCCCTCCACCATCACTACCCCCCTCTCCACCTCACTACCGCCCTCTCCCCATACTACCGCCCTCTACCACCATCACAACCATACCCCCCTCTACACCACACAAAACCACACCGCCCTCTACCACCATCACAACCAACCCCCCCTTTCCACCCTCAAAATCAGTACCCCCTCTTCCACCCTACAACCCCTACCGCCCTCTACCACCATCACAACCCCACCGCCCTTCCACCATCAAACCACACCGCCCTCTACCACCATCCAACCAGACCCCTCTACCACCATCAAACCACTACGCCCTCTACCACCATCACAAACAGTACCACCCCCTACCCCCCATCACAACCCTACCGCCCCCTACCACCATCACAACCACTACCGCCCCTACCCCCATCACAACCTACCACCCTCTACCACCATCACAATTTAAACCCCCCTTCCACATCACAACCCTCCCCCCTTACCACCATCACAATCGTCCACCCTCTACCACCATCACAACCACTACCGCCCTCTACCACCCAAATAGTACCAACCCCCTACCACCCCACAATCAGTCCACCCCTACCACCATCACAATCAGTCCACCCTCTACCCCCATCACAATCAGTACCACCCCCCCACCCCCCACACTACCCCCCTTACCCACACAACCCCTACCGCCCCCTACCCCCATCACAATCATACCACCCTTACCACCCCACAATCAGTACCACCCTCTACCCCATCACAACAGACCCCCTCCCCCACCAACTACCCCCTCTACCCCCATCACAACCAGTACCACTCTACCACCTTACTTCCACTCTTATACCATCACTACCCCCCTATCCCCATCACAACCAGTACCACCCTTACTCCCATACAATCAGTACTCCCCTTTACCCCCAATCACTACCACCCTTACACCATCACAACCAGTACCCCCTCTACCCCATCACAACCTACCCCCTCTCCACCATCATACCCCCCTCTACCCCATCACTCCCCACCTCTCCCACCATCACAACCGCACTCCCCTCTACCACCGTCACTACCACCCTCTCCCACCACACAATCACTACCCCCTTACCATCCATTTTTCGTATTTTTCTACCAAAGTGCGGGGGGCTTCAAACTTTCTTGGGGCCATGGGGGTTATTTAGCGGTTATAAGCACTAGAAAAGTGGAAAAACCCAAAATGTATAGGGGCACACGGGGAAACCTACTGCACCAGCTTTGTAAACAATGACCACTGACGTCGTCGGTTAAGTTTTTCACCGTTGGTTAAGGCATTTTTTTTCTACGGAAAAGGCCCCTTTTAGACAAAATTGCCTTTATTTGGCCCCGTTAGTTGAGGGTCTATTAACAATTTAAAAATTTTGGGAATCAAGTTCCTCACTTCTTCGTGTACAGTAGTATTGTGTGAAGGACATATCATATTTTTATGGTTTTTAAGACCGTCGGGTTTAATTGTCGCATTTAAAAACAAATACTAATATATACAAAAAGGAGTATGTGTGTAAGGGTTTAAGTATTTGTGTGCTAAAGACTCATTAGATTTAAACAGTGATGACTAAAAGTCCTAAAAAAAATAACTCTTGACCAACCTGGCAACCAGAACAGCTTCTTAAAACATAAACGACCGATTTGCCGAACGCAATATAACAAACAGCAGAAAACACAGAATCAGGAACAAGGGATAACAAAAAGCCCAAAGTAGGGACCATCTGCAGATCTCCACAAAAGTTAAAAACCCCCAATACTACTGAATTAAGTTCAGCATAAAAAAATCCCCGACTGTGAGATGCACAAAATACAGTACAAATTAGGTCAGAAGCTACAGCTGGACCTGAGTTTCCAAAGGTCTCAGTGTAAAAAAACCTCAGTAAAACATCAAAAAATCACTTTGTTGGCTATGCTTGTGAACGTTACAAGAACTAACAAAAAGAGAGAGCGAAGAGTGATTTTCCCAACAAGGGCCAGTAAGGGAGAGTGGAGGGGGAGGTTGTTGGAATCACCATCAAACAGAGAGAGCTCCCCGAGGCAGGGCTTCTCTTCACCAGGTGGGTTGACCCCCCCACCCGGGTCCGTGACTCTTCATGGACTGCTGCTGCCCAGAAAACTACAGAGATTTGGCAGCGAAACAAGCAGATGGTATTTTACAGTCGTTAGCAATGCGGGCAGCTACTCAACACTCGGCAATGAGCACTTAAAATAATAAATGTTAATCCTGCCTAAAAAATATAACAAAGTAAAACAATAATAAAAGCAATACATTTTGATTGAGCTATATCGCAAATATCAGCAATATAAAATTTTATGAACGGGAAATAACATGATAACATTGTGACCCATTCGGGGTAAGAAATAGTGTGCATGTGTGTGTGTATTGTGTAGTGATGTGTATGTTGGTGTGTGTGTGTATGTGTGTGTGTTGTGTGTGTGGTGTGTGTGTGTTGTTTTGGTGTGTGTGTATGTGTGTGTTGTTTTTGGTGTTTTGTGTGTGTGACAGGCTTGTCCTGCCCCAGGTCCTTTGTGTCTCCCTGATCCTCGACAAATTTAAGTTTTCTCATTAATTATACATCTGCAAACAGGGACATTCTGAGTTTACCTTTCCCGTTTATCCCCACATATACCAAAAACACCCAAAGGTTTTGGGACTCCCCCTGGGGAAACCCCGCTTGCCCCCAGGCGCCCTCTCTGACACCTGTCAGTACCATGACTCGTTGTTGCCCCCCTGTCGATGTTCTTGATCCATTGCAGTCCCTTTTCCCTGTTATGTTCCCTGACCCTCTATTTTTTTGCATTAACCCTTTTGTGAGGAACTCTGTAAAAGCCTTCTTGCAACCCAAAAAAAACCCTTTGTCTGTATATATATTTTTAATATATTATATAATATATATATTATATTTTATATATATATATATATATATATATATATCGAGAGGTTTTTTAAAAAGCAGAAGTGTTATAAGAAGGCAGAGTATATAGAGGGTAAAAGAAAGGGAAAGAGAGTGGTGAGAGAGTGCAACAGGAGAGCAGATGAAAGAGGGGGAGAGGCACTGTCAAAAAATTTTAATGAAAATAAAAAAAAATTTTGGAATGATTTAAAACAAGTTAAGAAACCCCTAGGGAAAATATGGATTTGTCATTTAAAAAACAGAGTGGGGGGAGTTGTAGATGGGGAGAGGGGGGTTTTTGGTAATGGCGGAATATTTTGAGGAACTTTTAATTTTTAAGAAGAAAGGGAGGCGGTATTTCATGCATGGCCAGGGAGGTTACCTCTTTTGGGATGAAGGAGTAAAGAAGAAGTGTGGTGGAGGTAGTGGGGCATTACTAGAATAAAAGGGGGTAAGCAGCGGGAAAAATGATGGGATCATGACAAAAATTTTAAAAAGCAGGAGGGATATAGTGTTGAGGGGTTTGGTATTTTTTGTTTAATAAATGTATAAAAGAGAGGAGGTACTAGGGATTGGCGGAGGCTGTATGTCCCTTTATAAAAAGGGAAGGGGGACAAAAGAGATTGTAAAAATTTTAGAGGAAAAAGTTTACTGGTATACCGGGAAAAAGTAACGTGGGGTTATTTTAAAAAAAAAATTAGAGGTAAGACAAAATGTGGGATTGGGGATGAGCAAGGGGTTCAGAGTGGGTGGGGATGTGTAGATAAAGTGTTTACATTAAAGCATATTTTAAAAAGTATTTAGATAAAGGTAGGGAAGTTTTTATTGCTTTATGGATTTAAAAGGCTATGAAAAAGGGGATAGAGGGAAAATGGGGGCAGATGTTGCATATATGGAATGGGTGGAAAGTTTAAATGTGTAAAGAGCTTTTATGAGGATGTGGGGCCCTCATTTTAGGGTGTGTAGAAGAGGGGGAAAATATTTCCCCGGGAAAAAAGTAGGTTTAACAGGGATGTGTAATGTCACTATGGTTGTTTAATTATTTTAGTTTGGGGTTTTGTAAAAGAGTATGCTAGGGTGTTGGGAGAGGGGTTGGATTAAATTTTGGGGAATCAAATTCAAAATGGGAATTGACACAGTTATTTTTTTGCTGATTACTGTCTTAGGGGGAGATTCTAAAGAAAAATTGAAAAGGTTAGTGGATGAGTTGAGAATGTGTGTAAAGTAGAAAGTTGAAAGTAAAAACATAAAAAAGAGAGGTGATGAGGGTATCAAATGATTTAGATAAAGAAAAATTGGATATCAAATTTGGGGGGGAGGATAGGGAAGAAGTGAATGTTTTTCAGTACTTGGGGGAGTTGACGTTCGGTGATGGTTTTATGAAGGATGGGGTTTAATAAAAATTTGATGAGGGAAAAAAGGTGAGTGGTGCTTGAGGTATATGTGGAGCAAAAAATTATCTATGGCGGCAAAGGGGGAATGTAAAAAAAGTATGTAGTCCCAACACTTTATATGGATGTAAAGTTGGGGGTTGTAATGCAGCGGCGAAAAACGGTTGGGGGCAGTGGAGATGCTGCTAAGGGGAAAAAGTGTGGTGAAAATATTTGCAGAAAATTCGGAGTGTGGAAATTAGGAGAAGGTGGGGATTAAAAAAAGCATTGCGAGGGAAGAGGGGTTGTTGAGGTGGTTTGGTCATTTAGAGAGAAGGGATCAAAGTAGAATGCATGGAAAGCTATAAATCTATGGGGGAAAAAAAAGAGGGGTAGGGGTCGCCTCGAAAGGGTTGGAAAAGAGGGGGTAAAGGAGGGTTTTTGGGCGGGGGGGCTTGGATTTTCCAGCAAGCGTGATAGCATGTTAGATAGGGTGAATGGAGACGAATGATACTTGGGCCGAGATTTTTGGGGGGTGAGCAGGGTAATATTTAGTGAAGGGATTCGGGAACCGGTTATTTTATATAGTCGGACTTGAGCCCTGGAAATGGGAAGTACAATCCCCTGCATTTTTAAAGGGGGGGTTTTGGGGATTTTGGCAGTTTGGAGGATATGTTGTGTTTTTATACGTATTGCTTCTAAAATGTTGTATTCGGCCCTCTGCAAAAGCAGGATAATGTGTGGTGTGGTGAAAGTGTTGAATGATGATGAAAGTTTTTTTCTTTTTGGGGATTTTTTTTTTTTTTTTGGGGGTCCCCTCCCTCGGTGGGAGACGCCGACTTTTTGAAAAAAAAAAAAAAAAAAAAAAAATATATATATAAATATATATATATAATATTATATATATAATATTTTTTAAATTATAATTATATATTTTAAAATATATATATATATGTCTGTGTTTTTGGTATGTGTATGTATGTGTGTGTATGTGTTATGTGTGTATGTGGTATTGTGTGTGTGTTTGTATCAAGGAACCTACAGAATGTGAGGCGGACACTGACACCAGGGGTAGTTAACCCCGTACACATGATATGCGGGGAGTTTTTGTGCTTCTCTCTCCAGAGTAATGTTCCCCTTTAAAAACCAGTTTTAACCCCCATGATGGATTCAGAGCGCATGGCTGAGGTACATTTTCCCTACTCTCTTCTCTTCTCTCTCTCCCCTTTTCTCTTGAATTAAATTATGGTTAACTATCATATTTCACAATGGGCGTCCTCTGCTCCCGCTAAAAAATTTAAAACTGTGAATTTCATGGTTGTGCAAGGGGAGGGGGGGATCCCATGTTCCCATAATCCATCCCCTCTACCTCACGTGAGGGTGAGGCGCTGCAAAGAGGAAATCTCCCTGCAATAATTCGTACCCCCATATGGTCCAGGAGCCAGGATCAACGTATACAGAGGGCCCAGAAAATGTCTCAACACTCCCGAAGGGCCCAGCATCAGTAGATGAAGGGGTCGAGATTCCCAGAGTTTATCTAATTACGTCCCGAGGGCAGGGGCTGTGGGGCAACCCCCCCACAAAAAGCGCTTAACCCAAATTTCCCCAGTGTCAAAAAATTTGAAAATGGGAATAAATAAAGAAAGTTAAAAAAATTAAAACAGGGGAATAGTATTCCACATTTCCCAAATTAGAGACAACAGTTTTAAAATCTGAAGCCGATCAGCAAAGTATTTTCAAGAATCGACGGGAAATCAAAAGTAAAAGAAGTACAATCAAGCATCTACTTAGACTTACCTTATTTTTCCTACCGGAGGTTATCTAATAAGTTCTCTCATTTTTCCTCCTTTTTTACAGTTTAAAGGGCACAGTACGAACTCTTCTCTCACGCAGACACCTGTGAAAATGCAAACGCGATACCTATTACACTTCTTTCCTATAAATTAAGCTAAAATTAGACGATTTTCGATCCGTCCTGAAAAATCTATCTAAGAAAATTAGGCTTGTTCAGTGGCTCCTCCACGAGGTTAATAATTTGAAATGGAGTACGTTAATGGTTATAACAGGTGATTTCCCATTTTTTGGGTATGACCTTGTGACTGCGCTCAATTATTGAAACCCCATAATACCCGGCCAAGACCCAGCCTGGTGATTTGGCCCCATACCCGGGCCGGTGTTCTGGGCCCCTTTACCGGGGGTCGGTGAATCCGGGCCCCATGAAGAGCCAGGGGGATTCCCCCATGACAGGGCCCGGGATTCCGGCCCTTGAAGGGCCCCGGGGATTCCTGCCTTATGGGCCGGGGGGCGGTGTTCCGTCCCTAGACCGGGACTCGGGATTCGGCCCCATGACCCAAACGCGGTGTTGCAGGTCTGATGTATTGTCTTTATATTCCCTTGACAACATGGAAAAACACGAAAGCGCTTGGGAAAAACCTATCCTTTCACAGTGGTTGTTTTTAATATATATATAATATATATATATATATATATATTATATATATATATATATATAATATATATATATATATAATATTTTTATAATTAAGAATAAATACAGTAAACAGGTGATTTCGAATATGAAAACAACCGTGTGAAAAAATAGGAAAAATTTCCAAGCACTTTTGTGACTTTAAAAATTTTGAAGGAACAATGAAGTAAAGAATCAAAGGAAGGGGTTTTAATGGGGGTAGCCCACACCCCACTATCAGATCCCACAACAAAGAAACATCTGAGTGGACTAAAAAAAGGGGAAAACTGCGAGGCCTGTGCCCAACAACGGTCCTTTAAACCCAAACCCCCAACAAAAAATATTCTAAAACCCAAAAAAATAAGAATTTTTAAAAAATTTTTATTTGTCCAATGTTTATTAAAATTTTTCCCAAAATTTTTTAATTATAAATGGATCTAATTTATTAAACCCCAAAAGGGAAAAATTTTATATTATTGTCAAAACTGCTTTTTATGAAACAAGATTTAATTTATTCCGTGACCCTGAACTTGCTTGATACTACTTTCTCAACTTTTTTAAAAACAATTGGATGGGTTAAAACTCTTACATGAAAAAAAAGACATTGGAAACTTGCCAGTTTTAATGCTATATTTATGTTGTTTTAATCTTAGTTCGGATTTTTACCCGCTTGACCGAAAAAAATTTTCGCAAATTTTACGGAATCTTATAGACACACCCATCAGAAATTTTGGGGGGGAAATTTTTTATAAAAATTATTTTACTGTTCAGTATTTTTTATACAACTTTAAAATTAAAAGTCTTAAGAAGAGAAGGCATATCAACCCAAATTTTCATGGTAAGGGGGAACCCAAAATATTTTTGTTGAATAAGGCAGGGTTGTCCCTTTTTGGATTTTAAAAAATTTCTAGCAACTTTTAAAAAATTCATCAATTACATTCTTGGGTATTTCAAATCATTACCTATTTCATAAATTTGGAATTTCCCCATTATGAACTCTGGACTAAAATTTGTAAAGCTCTCAAAAAAAATTGATGAGAAAAAGAAGTTTAACTCTATCTTTTGCGAAAAATAAAAGTGGACATAGGAACAGTTTTTTTGTAGGTTTTCTGTAAATTTTAAATTTTAATCATTATTACCCTTAATAATTTAAAAATTAAAAAATTGAAAAGGCAAGAGTTTTTTCTTCAAATTCAAAAAGTAAAAAATTTATAGAATGGGGTAACTATTTAATTTGCCAAAGGGAAAAGGGGTATACTACTTTTTTGGAAAACACAAAATTCATCAACATATCTGAACCATTTAGTCATTAGGGGGGTTGTGTTAAACGCCCTTTTTTCAAAAAAAATTTCCTTATAGGTTACTAAGAACAGGGTAAAGAGGGTTTCCCTTGCCAACCAAATTCTGAGTGTAAAAAATTATCATTAAAAAAAATTTTGCATCAACAAATATTTGTTGGTGGTTACTGGAGGGTTACCTGGAGGTTATTCGGGGGTCAACGCCCCCCCGGGCCGGGCCACGACCAGGGCCCCCCCGTGGATCAGGGCCCATCAAAAGGGGTGTTATGCTGGCCCCAGCAGTCCGACGTACGACCACAGCCCCGGGTGATCCCGGGACCGACTTTTTGGGATTGTCCCTCTCCTTGAAGGAGCCCGGGGGTTTTTTGGCAATTTCCAATGCTTATGGGAGGGTGTTGACAGTTTTGGGCCCCGGAAACTTATGGTGTTTTTTCTTATGTACAATGGCGCCCCTACTTTTTTTTGGCGGCTTTTGCATCCCTGCCAGTCTTTTACTTTTAGGATGATTTTTGTGTGCGATTTGGGGCCTTTTTTCCAAAAATTTTCCCAAATGTAAAATTATGATTATCTCTCCCCCCTGCTTCCAACGAGTTTTCAAGCAAGTGCTTCCAAACGTTCCCAGTAGTTTTAAAGGGGCTTTACAGAACTTATACGTGCAGTAAAAGGGTCTCTGTACACTCTCTAGATCTGCGATTTTTACCCGCTTTGTATGGAGATGTTAATGTACAGCATATTCCAGCCCAGAGAGAAAAAGTGATTTTAAAAGGATATCATGGGCTTGGGATCCTCGTTTTTTAAAGTTCTCATTATCCATCCTATATTTTCTTTGCACGTGCGATCGTGGCATGTTGTGATCCTTGAAAATGAGACCTCGACATTTCTACTCCGGTCCCTTACATTTTTTTTCGCTTATTGTAGGCCGGAGTCGTGTTAATCTGTTTATTTTATCTCCTCCAGTTTTCCAAACGGGTAGTTGGAAATTTTTCCTATTGAAATCTATTGTTTACCGTTGCCCCCTGGAAAAATTTTTTTTAAACTTCTTGGAGGTTAACCCCGTCCTCAGCAGATGCAGCCTCATGCAGATCCTGTATCATCCGCAAAGGATGATACGGTGTGTGGGGTAATCTTGTTTATGTTGTATGAGGGTAAAGGGTAAGATGGGGGCGAGTACTGTGCCTTGGGAACAGAGCTCTTCACTATGGCAGCCCCCGATTTAACTTGTTTTGACCACTACTCTTTGTGTTCGATTTGTTAGGAAGTTAAGATCCATCTCCCCACTTTCCCAGTTATTCCTTTACACGATTTTTTGGGGTATTACCCCATGATCGCATTTGTCAAAAGCTTTTTTTCAAATCTGGTATAAACATCTGCATTTGATTTTTCTTCCATGCATCCAAGGCCAGCATAGTGATCCCGTAGTTTTTGAGAGGAGGAGCGACCTCCCCGAACCATGTTCCCTGGATTTTGCAGATTTTGGGAATCCCGGTGATTTTCTCCTGCCTTTCACTCTTTCAAAGATTTTTTTGAGTGGGGGCGTCAGAGCTATTGGTTATATTCTTTGTAAGCTTTGCTGCCACCTTTTTGGAGTGGGGGTTATCCCTTGTTTTAAGTGACTGTGGAATTTCACCCATGTCCAAACCTCTCCATGTGTACTTAGGGGACGCGAGGGGGGGTTTCTTGCAGTTTTTAATAAAAAAAGAGTTCCACGAGTTGGGCCCGGGGGGAGTCATGGCATTGCAATCTTTTTTAAATCTATCGGGTTGGGTAATGTCGGAAATCTGGATACATTTATGGATTTTGAGGGGTCATTCAGAAGAAATCATTTGGGGCGTCGTCCTCAACCGATTAGTGGTTCAAAAACACAGAGTCGATGGGATTTCAATATTTCACTCATTTCCTTTTGTCGTCTGTGTAAGTCCATCCTGTTGAGAAAGGGGCCCGTATAGATGTGGTATTTGCCTTTTTTTTGGGCATATGAAAAGAAATATTTTAAATTTTTTTAAATTTTTCACTAATAGCTTAAAAGCTCCTCCTGCCTCCCCGGGTTCCTGTAAGAGTCATTTGCTTAAGTTCGATATTTTTCCACTTCCTGGTAGCGCCCCCCTTCGTGTATCAGATATTCTAACCCCTGAGGAGCCAGTGATTTTTCGTTCTTTCTGTAGAGGGAGGTCTTTTTTTCCCCAGTTTACTCCTTCTTTTCTTCTTTCTTAGGGGAATATCCCTAGAACACTTCGGCTACAGGCATTTTGTGTAAAGGCCCCTGTCTATTTGGGGGCCGGGGGGCTGTGCAGTGTTCCCTTTTTTATGAGTCGCGCGTCAGGTTTTTCTTTTTTGGGGGATCTGTAGTGAGGTGGGGGACCCATTTATATCCCTTTCCCTTTGATGCTTTACTTTCATTGTTCCTTGAAAATGTGAGTAGTCACGAAAGCATTTAAAATTTTTCTCTATTCTTTCAAAGTGGTTGTTTTGTATATATATATATAATATATATAAATATTATATTATTATATATAATATATATATATATATATATATTTATATATATTATAGCAAAAAGATCACAGTAAAAGGTGATTTCAGAATATCAAAACAACCACTCTGAAAGAATAAGAAATTCCAAGCCTTTCGTGACTACTCACATTAAAGGGAAATATAAAGTAAAGCATCACCAAAACTTTCAGTGGGCTGCAGAAACAAAAGAAGTTCAACATGAGAAATTTTAATTATCAGATATGGTAAAAATGAGGAAATTAAAACTTCATCAGATACAAAACAAATTCTGGCCACAAAATAGAGCGAAACCCCGCAAAGACCTGGGAGGACATGTCGGGGATCTCACCTTCAAGGACCATAAAATGTTCAATCGCATCTGCTAGAAAAATACAGGATGGTAAGAAATTCAAAATAGGGGGCCCAACCCCATGAGACACCTTAGGTCACTTGTTCTATCTAGGCGGGAATTTGTGACACTAACAGCACCTTTCAAGGCGGTGAAATTGCCCGACCTAGAAAATGTACAGAAAAAACTTTCAGGGCGCGCATAACGGAGAAAAACACCTCAATTTTGGGAGCGCTTGAGGTTCCTAAACCTGTATTCCCTGGAACGCGGGAGGGGAGATACATGATTATATAACCTGGAAAATCCAGGGGGACTGTCCCGAACTTGACACAAAAATCACCCACTACAAAGAAAAAAGATTGGCAACGATGCACACCCCCCCAATAAAAAAGGGGGGTGTCATAGACTTAAGAGACCATACAATAAGTGTCGGGGGCCCCCGAGACTGTTCAACTGCCTCCAGCAAATAAGGGGATTACAACAGCCCCCTGGCAGTCTTAAGTGGCACGGGACAAGCCCCAAAAGCGTTCCGGACACCCGGGCTGTGGCTCGTTGTTGGTTTGCGTGCAGCCAGCGAAACAGCCTGGTTGTCGGGCTCTGATCCACGGAGGCCGGTCTCAGCCCGGGCCGGGGGGCGTTGCCCCCGGGGAACTCTCTCCAGGTAAATCCCCGGTAAGGGAAACTATATAAGGGGTTGGCCCGCACCCCACTATCAATCCCACAACGGGTTAAACACGTGACGGCGCCCACCCCAATTGGATAGGTCCTTTTTCACAACTCACCCAAAACTATTCACCCAAAAAAATTTAAAAAAAATTTTTATTTGTCCGTGTATTATTAATTCTTCCCAAATTTATTAATTATAAAAGGGTCTAATTTATAAAACCAAAGGAAAAAATTTATATTATTGTCAAAAAGCTTTTTTTTGAAACAAGATTCAATTTATTCGTGACCCGGACTTGCTTGATATACTTTTTCAAATTTTTGAAAATCATTGGGTGGTTAAAATCTCTTTAAAGAAAAATAGGCATTGGAATCTTGTATTCTAAATTTTTTATGTTGTTTTAATTTATTCGAGATTTTTACCAGTTTGACCGTAATAAACTTTATCGAAAAATTTTCAAGGAATCTTATGACACATCCCCTCAGCATTTTGGGGGGAATTCTTTATAAAAAATTTTTTTTTCTTATCAAGATTTTTTAAAACAATTTAATATTTAAAAATCTTAGAAAAAGGCTATCAAACCCAAATTTTCATGGTAAGGGAGAACAACAATTTTTTGTTGAATAGGCTGGTTTTCCCTTTTTGGGGTTGTAAAAAATATTTCTAGCAACTTTAAAAGATTTATCATTTCATTTCTTGGGTATTTTAAAACATTACCTATTTCAAAAATTTTGGGGAAATTTCCCCATTATGAATCAGGACTACAAATTCGTAAAGCTTCAAAAAATTGATGAGGGAAAAAAGACAGTTTAACTCTTCTTGTGCGGGGAAAATGTGGAATAGGAAAGTTATTTTTTAGGTTTTCTGTAAATTTTAAAATTTTAATTCATTATTTCCCTTAATAAATTTAAAAATTAGAAAAGGGAAAGTTTTTTCTTCAAAAATCAACAAGTAAATTTAGAATGGGCTAAGCTATTTAATTTTCCAAGGGAAAAAATTTTATTCAAAATTTTGGGCATAAGGGCAAAAAATATCATCAACATATCTGAACCATTTTGGCCCATTTGGGAGGATTGTGTTTGCAAACCTTTTTTCCCCCAAAAATTCCCTGTATATGTTACTAAGAAAAAGGTTTAAAAAGGGTTTTCCCCTTGCCTCCCAAAACCCAAAATTCTGGAAATTTTAAAATTAAACATTAAATACAAATTTTTTTCATCAACAATGCCCAAAATTTTAATTTAAAAGTAGGAACTGGCAATTGGGAAATCATAGTTAACGAGTTTTTCAGATAAAAATTAATAAATCATCAACAGGGAAATTTCGTAAACAAGGAATAACATCAAACTAACCATGTTTAAAAAAATTTAAGTCAGTCAAGGGGCTTTAAAATATTAACCAAGGGCTATGTTGTTTTTAACATTAAAGTTAGGAAATTTTGCCAACAATAGGGCTCAAAATATCAACAAGCCATTTGGATAATTTATATGAAACTGACCCTATGGAGCTAATAATTGGTCTGACTGGATTCCCTGGTTTGTGTGTTTTTATTAGTCCATACATGTAAGGTAAAGATGGATTAGTGGAAGTAAATTGTTTGACTAATTCATCTTTGCCTTTCAGTAGTAATTTGAAAGAAAATGATTACCAAGAAAAAATGAATAATCTCTTAGATGATACTGAAACCTATTCTAAACTTAGGAAAAATCCCCTAGAAACCGTTAACAGCAATTTCAATAAAACAATAAAACTTCTACTGAAAGGCAAAGATGAATTAGTCAAACAATTTACTTCCACTAATCCATCTTTACCTTACATGTATGGACTAATAAAAACACACAAACCAGGGAATCCAGTCAGACCAATTAGAGGGAATATTTTGAGGAATTGTTAAATGCTGATGAAGATAGGGAAGCTGTGATTTCATGTATAGGGCAAGGAGGAATAACATCTTGTAGGAGTGAGGAAGAGCCAATTGTGAGTGTGGGGGAAGTTCGTGAGGCAGTAGGTAAAATGAAAGGCAGCCGGGATTGATGGGATAAAGATAGAAATGTTAAAAGCAGGTGGGGATATAGTTTTGGAGTGGTTGGAGCTATTATTTAATAAATGTATGGAAGAAGGTAAGGTGAAAATAAATGGTATAAAATATTGACACAATGGAAACATAAACACATATGCAGTTTCATGTGATCCTTTATTGACAACGTTTCGCCCACACAGTGGGCTTTTTCAAGTCACAAACAGATCACAAAGGATCACATTAAACTGCATATGTGTTTATGTTTCCAAGAGGGTAAGGTACCTAGGGATTGGCAGAGAGCATGCATAGTTCCTTTGTACAAAGGCAAAGGGGACAAAAGAGAGTGCAAAAATTATAGGGGGATAAGTCTGTTGAGTATACCTGGTAAAGTGTATGGTAGAGTTATTATTGAAAGAATTAAGAGTAAGATGGAGAATAGGATAGCAGATGAACAAGGAGGCTTTAGGAATGGTAGGGGGTGTGTGGACCAGGTGTTTACAGTGAAACACATAAGTGAACAGTGTTTAGATAAGGCTAAAGAGGTTTTTGTGGCATTTATGGATTTGGAAAAGGTATATGACAGGGTGGATAGGGGGGCAATGTGGCAGATGTTGCAGGTGTATGATGTAGGAGGTAGGTTACTGAAAGCAGTGAAGAGTTTTTACGAGTATAGTGAGGCTCAAGTTAGAGTATGTAGGAAAGAGGGACATTATTTCCCAGTAAAAGTAGGCCTTAGACAAGGATGTGTGATGTCACCGTGGTTGTTAATATATTTATAGATGGGGTTGTAAGAGAAGTAAATACGAGGGTCTTGGCAAGAGGCGTGGAGTTAAAAGATAAAGAATCACACATAAAGTGGGAGTTGTCACAATTGCTCTTTGCTGATGACACTGTGCTCTTGGGAGAGTCTGAAGGGAAATTGCAGAGGTTGGTGGATGAATTTGGTAGGGTATGTAAAAGAAGAAAATTAAAAGTGAATACAGGAAAGAGTAAGGTTATGAGGATAATAAAAGATTAGGTGATGAAAGATTGGATATCAGATTGGAGGGAGAGAGTATGGAGGAGGCGAATGTATTCAGATATTTGGGAGTGGACGTGTCAGCGGATGGGTCTATGAAAGATGAGGTGAATCATAGAATTGATGAGGGGAAAAGGGTGAGTGGTGCACTTAGGAGTCTGTGGAGACAAAGAACTTTGTCCTTGGAGGCAAAGAGGGGAATGTATGAGAGTATAGTTTTACCAACGCTTTTATATGGGTGTGAAGCATGGGTGATGAATGTTGCAGCGAGGAGAAGGCTGGAGGCAGTGGAGATGTCATGTCTGAGGGCAATGTGTGGTGTGAATATAATGCAGAGAATTCGTAGTTTGGAAGTTAGGAGGAGGTGCGGGATTATCAAAATTGTTGTCCAGAGGGCTGAGGAAGGGTTGTTGAGGTGGTTCGGACATGTAGAGAGAATGGAGCGAAACAGAATGACGTCAAGAGTGTATCAGTCTGTAGTGGAAGGGAGGCAGGGTAGGGGTCTGCCTAGGAAAGGTTGGAAGGAGGGGGTAAAGAAGGTTTTGTGTGCGAGGGGCTTGGACTTCCAGCAGGCATGCGTGAGCGTGTTTTATAGGAGTGAATGGAGACAAATGGTTTTTAATACTTGACGTGCTGTTGGAGTGTGAGCAAAGTAACATTTATGAAGGGATTCAGGGAAACCGGCAGGCCGAACTTGAGTCCTTGAGATGGGAAGTACAGTGCCTGCACTCTGAAGGAGGGGTGTTAACGTTGCAGTTTAAAAACTATAGTGTAAAGCACCCTTCTGGCAAGACAGTGATGGAGTGAATGATAGTGAAAATTTTTCTTTTTCGGGCCACCCTGCCTTGGTGGGAATCGGCCAGTGTGCTAATAAAATAATTTATATATATATATATATATATATATATATATATATATAATATATATATATATATATATATATATATATATATATAATATATATATATATATATATATACGCAAGGAATTCGCAAGAGCAGGCGAAATATACACAAACGCTGATCTCTGGCTGTGTATATTTCGCCTGCTCTTGCGAATTCCTTGCATTGTTAATATCTCTAGTAAGGCTGATGCATGCAGGGGATGAGATGAAAAGCTGTAAGCCTTCTCCCTGAAAGCTGGCTGTCTTGGATCAAAGTCTAGCGCAAGCTGGACTCCAAGGTATTGGTCCAGTGTGGGTAGATTGGTAAAGCACTGCGTACCTTGTTCCAAGGTTCGTAGGTTCGAGTTTCCTTCAGCCAGAGATCAGTGTTTGTGTATATTTCGTCTGCTCTTGCGAATTCCTTACATATGTGTGTGTGTGTTATATATATATATATATATATATATATATATATATATATATATATATATATATATATATATATATAATATAATCCCTATAAGTTGAACATATATAAGATATATACTTGCCAGAATATACACAAACTTGCCTAATGGTAAGTAACTCACAGGTAAGGACCCACAAGTAGTGAGGGGAAGGGAAAGAATAGGTAAAGAATTGCAAGGGATGGGGGGTGATGGAAGTCTTCGCAGCTGGGTCTAGCCAGGGGCTAGACCCAGCTGCGAAGACACTGTGTGAGATCTGCAGAACATGACTGGTCAGGGTCAAGGAGAAAAGACTTGGAGGGAGTGACGACCTGGAGTGACAGTGTTCAAGGCTCCTCATCAGGATCACTTCAAAGACACATGCCAGTGTCTACTGTGTTTTCATGTAAGGATTTGAAGGAGATGGGAAGGTATAATACCATCGTGGTGTTGGTATTTGTAAAATAGATCAATTAAACTCTATTAAAAAAAAGTTTTTGGGTCTTTGCATTATATTTATGTAAATTTCCCTCAGTTATTGCAGAGATGTCAAAAATTCTTATCACCAGTCGTAGTATTCCATCATATTTTTTGAAATGATACAATTACTTTTTTCTTGAAAATATTGCGTTCAGGAAACGGGTTCACCCTTTCACAGGAAGAAAATAAAATTTGCAAGTGCATAGACTGCCCCCACCACATAATTTTCTCTGTGTCTGTAATATATTTCACTTTCATTTAATAACTTAGCTCCTAAGTCCAAGGATGAAATTATTAACATTAATTTTAAAAGGTGGACCGGTAAGCCAGAGGAAGGCCTCGGTCAGATGACTAAAAACTCCATCTGTGGGTCGTCATACTACTAAGACCTACGTCAGGAAACACTTGTCCTGTTTCCTGGCAAGCCTTGCCTAACCTAGCTTATTTCTTGCTTAGAGTATTCTAGCATACGGGAACTTGTCCTCTATCCTCTTGTCTAGAGAACTGCTGTACTATTAGGGTTGAGGCTGAAAAAGAAGATAATCGTTTCACATTTATTCTCTACATATTAACTTGCAGCCTCAACGTTTCATTATATTCACCCACAATTGCCAGGATTCTGCAGCCACTGAGTGGACGATGCAACCATTCTCGGGACACTCACTAAGAAGACTGCAGGTAGCCTGCGTAATCACCTGTCACCTTGCATCTCCAGAGCTTCAAGACTCTTAGGTGGAGCCGACTTACAGACGATACCTGAGGCTCTTTCATCTTTTTTCTCTTGGTTAAACATTCATGAGTGCATTACCTAGTCTTTGTCTTAGCTATCTCCCCTCTCTCTCTCTCTCTCTCTCTCTCTCTCTCTCTCTCTCTCTCTCTCTCTCTCTCTCTCTCTCTCTCTCTCTCTCTCTCTCTCACACACACCACACACACCACACGGCCTTCCACCATCAAACAAATATAACGACAACCACACACTTCGTCCTCTAGAAGAGCTCTCTTGGCTCCCGCAGCATCACGTTGTCATGGGGACGACGGAAAGACGAGAAAACCTAACTCTCCACTCCGGATGGTCGTGTCGTGGAAGCGGTTCCGTGTAATATGACCCACTAGCAACACGAACATACTCTCCTCGAGTGTATCTCATCCCAGAAGACACCTGCCGAATCCCAGACTCTCTTGTCGCATTCTAGAGTAACTTACTGTGTCTGAAAAACACCTGACACATCTTAAAGACACATCTTAAAGACACTTACTTATGCAACAGAATCACTTGGTGCAACAGAGTCACTTGCTGATCTACAGAGTTACTTGTCGTATCCAAAAAATGACCTGTTGCGTTTCAGAAACACTTGTCACATCTTCGATGCAACTGTTTGAGTCCAGAGACACTTGTAGTACCCAAAAAGCACTTTCTAATTAACTACAGAAACTCAAGACTTATCGCCATAGAAGACAACACTCAATACCGAAGAATCCTGGAATCATCGCTTATCTCTATAACCAACAATTTCAAACAGAATAATGGCTTCTATAACATAGCTGAACCACTCGCCACGAAACTTCTTCATCGCTATCCCACATAAGAACATAGAACACTGCAGAAGGTCTACTCACAACTTGTCCAATACCCCTGCCAAGCTACCCAAGACTCTATAACCCCACCCGGTAGATCATCAGATGCGGCATTCTCCACCTGACCTCAACATTCTGAACATGACTATAAATACTCCCGTACCTTCCACCCCAGGTAGATCTGTGTGTGACTTGAAAAAGTCCACTATGTGGGCGAAGCGTTGTCAATAAAGGATCACATTAAACTGCATATGTGTTTATGTTTCCAAAAAGCACTTTCTACATCACAGAGACACTTTTAACATCCCAGAAGCAACTGATGTGTCCCGGAGATATTAGTATCATCCCAGAAGCCCTTGCTATATCCCAGAGACACCTGCCGCATCTCAGAAGATCTTGCTACTTGCCTGAGATATTTGTACTGTCTCATGTGCACTTGCTACCTTCCAGAGACATTTGCCGCATCCCAGAAGTATTCGTCACATTCTAATAACAACTGACTGATCCAAGACACACCTCTCACGCTGCAGCCACTTTCTATATTAATCAGGTTAACAGAGGCCACCAATTATAACCCTGCTGCTAGCTATTACAGAGTATTCCTCCCGGCAACACAACCAGTGACATAGTCCAGATCTGGTCTTCACAGTCATTGAGTAGGAAAAAATAATAAACAGTTATACCTTACCCGGGACTGATTACTTCAACTCCTCTTCATTTTCCACCTTTCTCTGCATTGGACTGAAGAAGTCATTGCAGGGCTGAACGTGTCCAGAACAAAGATTCCCAAATTTTGCACAGGTGTCTCATTTATTAACTTGCCGATTTTCTAAACCACTTATATACTCTCCAACTAGTACGTAAAATACTACGAAACAGTTATCCTCTTCAAAATCAGAGCGTCACACATGTTTTGGTATAGATGTGTGGGTGATATTTCCAGCAACTGAAAAGACACACTCCTGGATACCTTACAAATCTTTTTCGATAAACCTGAGAAAATGATCTCCCCAGTTTAGTTTAGAGTTGAATGGGAAATAAGACCAAATACCTTTCCTGCGCATCTTAATCACTAGAAATAATGACCATTTGGGATTCTTCATACGTTGAAAATAATCTCCCACAGAAAATTCTGAACACTTTTACATCTATCATCCAGGACACATTAAGACGAGATTAGCGTCAAGCTTCATTATGAAGAGTGATGAGGATTTGTAGTCCAGTCAAAACAGACTACGTAAAAGATGTATTTTTCTCGATTACATTCCCATTAATTTAGGTGCTGTACTATGTTTATACAGTCAGTGAAAGCTCTCTGTGGAGCATAAAATATTTATACGATATACTAATGAAAATTTATCACTATTGCAGCATGAAAGTTTTGTGAATCACAACATTTACTGGGAAGCAGCATTCATTATACACAAAGCAGAGCGTAAAATATTAGGATCAGTATTAATTGGCTCTGATCCCAACTACACCATTTCATGCGACCAGTGAGAGCCGAATATGATTTCAAAATTCACCCTGAGGAAACACATTCCAGCTTCTATCTTGATTTAAATTGCGATCGGAGACAGAGGTGCTCTGTCTTCCAGGTGAATGACAGGTCAGGTGACCCCAGGCTGCAAGTGACGATATATCCACGTGTGACGTACTTCTTCTCCACTGATGAAATTAAGACACATGTGCGGCGTCTGGTTGTCTTTGTTGTGGACGTTTCGCCATCCAGTGGCTGGCTGGATGGCGAAGCGTCTACGATGGGGATGCCCGGGTGTTGTGCATGTGTCTTAATTTCATCTTGTCGGTATTATATACAATTCCTGTACTACTACTACTACTACTACTACTACTACTACTACCACCACCACCTCTTCCTGCCTATATATAGCCGTTCTGTTCCCCCTCTGGTTAGTGTGACTTTGTCAATGGTCCATGTCAGACCGAAACGTCGTCGTAAGCTTCTCTCTTTTATGTGCGGGTTATTTGTGTATTGTGTATTCTCCACTCTTATTGTACACACCATTTGCCATTCACTCGTGTAGCTTTTGAAGTGTCGTAGCCGCGGCATTTTACCTATTTTGTTGTTGTCATCAGTGGATGTTTCATTACTTTAAGCAAGTGATCCAGTACCGGATGTGGTTTTTGCCTTAGATTTTGAATATGAGAATAATTTGATTTTTTTTCAGTTTCACTGATAGTTTTTTGTTCTCTTGGGCTGTGTATGAACATTTCAGCTCAATGTTTTCTCATTCTCTAACTAGCATTTATTTTCGTTCTTAAGAAAAACGTTAGTGATTCTTCGTCTCAGCCCATAAAGGGAGAGTCTTTCTCTTTCTACTGTGCATCTTCTCTATTTTTCTTAATTCTTTGTGTCTGTCTCGCACTTTTAATACTACTCTGTTCATCCTCTCAAGTCACTAGTTTAAATTCACTTTATATATTGTATCTTATCACTTTATTTCTGAAAGTTCTTGACTGCTGTGCTAATAGTTATTTAAATCCAGGAATAAATACCCATCACGATATCGTCAAGTTGTGCTCGGTTCAGACGTCTGAAGGATATATGTACTTTGCGATGGTGGAGGGAAAGGAGGGTGGGAGATTGATGGGAGGGAGGAATGGAAGGACAGGAGGAGGAAGGAAGGGAGGAAGGGTGGAAAGGAGGGAAAGGGAATGAGAGGCGAAGGGAGGCAGACAGGCAAGAAAGAATAGAGTGAGGAAGGGTCATAAATTTTGCACCAACCACTACCTTTATTTTTGACACATCTCGACCATAATCAATACGTTTATACCGGAGAGGAAGTTGTGAGTGTTGAGGCAAACTGAGTCACAAATTGCACATTGCACATATGGTAACAACAACACTGGTGGCACAGTAGGAACACTGATGGTAACTTGAGTGTTGAGGCAACACTGCATGGTAACAACAACACTGGTGACACAAGTGTTGAGGCAACACTGCATGGTAACAACAACACTGGTGACACAAGTGTTGAGGTAACACTGCATGGTAACAACAACACTGGTGACACAAGTATTGAGGCAACACTGCATGGTAACAGCAACACTGGTGACACAAGTGTTGAGGCAACACTGCATGGTAGCAACAATACTGAGGACACAAGTGTTAAGGCAACACTGCATGGCAGCAACAACACTGGTGATACAAGTGTTGAGGCAACACTGCATGGTAGCAACAACACTGGTGACACAAGTGTTAAGGCAACACTGGATGGTGGCAACAACACTGGTAACAGACAGGCAAAGAGTTCCCAGCCCACAGACACTCTTCTCAGCCTCCAGACAGACACACAAACCACCCCCTCCGCCCTCAGTTGCCAACCCGAGAAAAAACTTCCATCATTCAGACAGACACAGGGACCTCCCACACGCCAGACTTGCAGACCTCACAACCTTCAGATAGGCATACAGACACAGACCTCTCAACTATCACATATCACATTATAAATGGTATACAACACAAATAAGTTGATAAGTAAGACACATGTGCATCACTAGGATTTTTTTATTAAGTAACCCCTTCGCCAGCGCTGCAGACTTTATTAATCGAATACAGAGATGACTCACACTCCTGGAGACATCAACCTTGGTGGAGGACGAAATAGACGAAGTGGAGAGGTAGTTTGACGTAATCATTCTGTCATCAAAGCTGCAGGATGATCATCCCTTTTTTTATTTTTTTTTTTTTAGCCTAAAGCGGAAGCAGGTGGCCAGAGACTTGCATACAGTCAGGTCGGGTGCAGCTGCTCAGAGATGATGTCACAGGTGAGGTGTGCTCACTACTTCCAGAAACACTCCCACCTTCAAGACAGACACACAGACTTCAAGGCCTCCAGAAAGACACGTTTCTACCCTACAGACAGACACACAGATATCACACCTTGAAGACAGACACACAGACTTCAAGGCCCCCTGAAAGACACGTTTCTACACGACAAATAGACAGACACACACAGATCTCCCAGTCTCAAGGCAGACATAAATACTCCCAGCATCTTATAGGCACCTTATAGGCACACACACAGACCTTCCAGACTCCAGACAAACACACTTTCGCCGTCCAAACAGACACATCAACTTCCCAACCTTCAGTGAGGAGCACGGAGTTCCAAGACTCCAGACAGATATAAAGACTTTCCAGCTTCCAGACAGACACGATAACACCCTCCAGACAGACACATTAACAACATCCAGACAGTCACACTAACACCCTCCAGACAGACACACTGACACCCTTCAGACAGACACACTAACACCTTCCAGACACACTAACATCCTCAAGACAGACACACTAACGCAGTCAGATCTCACAGCCTCCAGATAGACAGACAGACCTCTCATTCTCCAGACAGACACACAGACATCTTAACCTCCAAACAGATACATTTCACTTCTCCAGACCGACAGATCAGCAAGACTCCAGACAAACAGACAGACAGATCTCCAGCCTCCAAACACACAGACAGACAGATTTCCCAGTATCCAGACAGAGATACAGATCTCCCAGTCTCTAGGCAGACGGACCTTTCAGCCTCCAGAAAGACAGACAGACAGGTATCCCAGCCTCCAAACAGACAGACATGCCTCCCAACCTCCAGATAGACACATCTCCTGACTTCAAGACAGACAGATAGACATCCCAGCCTCTAGACAGACAGATAGACATCCCAGCCTCCACACAGTTCAGATAGACGGATCTCCCAGCCTCCAGACAGACAGAAAGACAAATCTCCCAGCCTCCAGAAAGAAAGACCTTCCAGCCTTCAGAGACATAGACAGATTTCACAGTTTCTAGACAGAAAGACAGATCTCCCAGCCTCCAGACAGACAGACAGACAGACAGACAGACAGATCTCCTTGCCTAGAGATAGAAAGACAGACCTCCCAGCCCCCAGATACACAGAGAGACCTTCGAGCCTCCAGATAGACAGACAGATCTCTTATTCTCCAGACAGTCACACAGACATCGTAGCCAAGAGACAGACATATTTCACCTCTTCAGACAGATAGACAAATCGCCAAGACTCCACACTGACACACAGTCAGACAAACCTCTATGTCTCCAGACATACAGACAGCCATCCCAGCCTTCAGAGAGACAGACAGATCTCCCAGGCTCCAGACAGACAGATCTCCCAAGCTCCAGACAGACAGATCTACCAGGCTCCAGACAGACAGATCCCCCAGCCCCAGACAGACAGACAGATCTCCCAGCCTCTAAACAGACAGACGTACAGGTCTCCCAGCCTCCAGACTGACAGATAAACAGGTCTCCCGACATCCAGAGAGACAGACAGACAGGCCTCCCAACCTCCAGACAGAAACAGAGACATATCTCCCAGTTTCTAGACAGAAACACAGATCTCCTAGCCTCCAGACAGACAGACACATCTTCCTGCCTACAAATGGACAGACAGACATCCCAGCCTCCAGATAGATAAACAGACGTCCCAGCCTCCAGATAGACAGACAGATCTCTCATTCTCCAGAGACATCCTAGCCTACAGACAGACGTATTTACCTCTCCAGACAGACAGACAGAGAGCCAAACAGACAGATAAACAGGCCTCCATGTCTGCAGACAGACAGACAGCCTTCCCAGCCTTCAGACAGACAGACAGATCTCCCAGTCTCCAGACAGACACATCTCTCAGCCCCAGACAGACAGATCTCCCAGCCTCCAGACAGACAGACAGATCTCCCAGCCTCTAGACAGACAGACAGACAAACAGGTCTCCCAGCCTCCAGACTGACAGATAAACAGTCTTCCGGCATCCAGAGACAGATCTCCCAGCCTACAGACAGAAAAACAGACCTCCCAGTCTCCGGAAAGGCAGATCTTCCAACCTCCAGACAGATAGGTCTCCCATCCTGCAGACAGACAGAAAGATCTTCCAGCCTCCAGACAGAGAGACAGATCTCCCGACAGAAATCTCAGCCTCCAGACAGACATTCTCTCAGTCTCCAGACAGACAGACAGATCTCTCAGTCTTCAGACAGAACTCCCAGCGTCCCGGACAGAAAGAGAGACAGACAAGTCTCCCAGGCTCTAGACAGACAGATCTCCCAGCCTCCAGAGAGAGAGACAGGCAGACCTCCCAACCTCCAGACAGAAACAGAGACAGATCTCCCAACCTCCAGACAGAAACACAGATCTCCTAGCCTCCAGACAGACAGACACATCTTCCTGCCTACTGGTAGACAGACAGACCTCCCAGCCTCCGGATAGATAGACAGACGTCCCAGCCTCCAGATAGAGAGACAGATCTCGTTCTCCAGAGAGACACAGAGACATCCTAGCTGCCAGACAGACATATTCACCTCTCCAGACAGACAGATAGATAACTAAGCCTCCATACAAACAGACAGACAGACAGACAGACTTCCATGTCTGCAGACAGACAGACAGCCCTCCCAGACTGCAGACAGACAGACAGCCCTCCCAGCCTTCAGTCAGGCAGACAGCTCTCCCGGCCTCCAGGCAGATCTCCCTGTCTCCAGACAGACAGACAGATAGATCTCCGAGCCTCCAGACAGACAGATCTCCCATCTTCAAGACAGACAGGCAGACAGACAGATCTTCCAGCTTCCAGACAGACAGACAGAACTCCCAGCCTCCAGACAAAGAGACAGAGACATATTTCCCAGGCTCCAGACAGAGAGATCTCCTAGGTTCCAGACAGACAGATCTCCCAGCCTTCAGACAGACAGGAAGATCTTCCAGCCTCCAGACGGAGAGACAGACAGACAGATCTCCCAGCTGCCAGACAGACAGATAGATCTCATAGCCTCCAGACAGGCAGACAGGTCTCTCAGCCTCCAATCAGACAGACAGAAAGATCTCCTAGCATCCAGACAGACAGATCTCCCATCCTACAGACAGAAAGATCTCCCAGCCTCCAGACAGACAGACAGACAGATCTCCCAGGCTCCAGACAGAGATATCTCCCAGGTTTCAGACAGACAGATCTTCCAGCGTCCAGACAGAAAGACATACAGATCTCCCAACCTCCAGACAGACAGGTCTTCCGGTCTCCAGACATACAAACAGATCTCCCAGCCTCCAGACTGACAGGCTTCCCAGCCTCTAGACAGACAGACAGACAGATCTCCAAGCCTCCAGACAGAGAGACAGAACTTCCAGCCTCCAGACAGAGACATAGAGATCTCCCAACCTCCAGACAGACACACACACAGATCTCCCAGTCTGCAGACAGACAGATCTCCCAGTCACCAGACAGACAGATCTCCTACCCTCCAGACAGACAGATCTCCTAGCCTCAAAATATACAGACAGATCTCCTAGCCTCAAAATATACAGACAGATCTCCCAGCCTCCAGACTGAAAAACAGATCTCCCAGCCTCAAGACAGACAGATCTCCCAGCCTCCAGACATTAAGATCTCCCAGCCTCCAGACAGACAGATCTCACATCCTCCAGACAAACACACACACACACAGATCTCCCAGCCTCCAAAGAGACGGACAGAACTCCCAGGTTCCAGACAAAAAGACAGACAGATCTCCCAGCCTGCAGAGAGACAGTCAAACAGATCTCCTAGTCTCTAGAGAGACAGTCAGATCTCCCAGCCTCCAAACATGCAAATAGACTGACAGGTCTCCCAGTCTCCAGACATCCAGACAGGTCTCCCATATTCCAGAATGACAGACAGACAGACAAACTGATCTCCAAGCCTCCAGACAGTCAGATCTTCCAGCCGCTCCCATCATCCCCCCGTCACCCGCTCCCATCATCCGCCCGTCACCCGCTCCCATCATCCGCCCGTAACCCGCTTCCATCATCCGCCCGTAACCCGCTCCCATCATCCGCCCGTCACCCGCTCCTATCATCCGCCCATCACCCGCTCCAATCATCCGCCCGTCACCCGCTCCCATCATCCGCCCGTCACCCGCTCCCATCATCCGCCCGTCACCCGCTCTCATCATCCGCCCGTCACCCGCTCCCATCATCCGCCTGTCACCCGCTCTCATCATCCGCCCGTCACCCGCTCCCATCATCCGCCCGTAACCCGCTTCCATCATCCGCCCGTAACCCGTTCCCATCATCCGCCCGTCACCCGCTCCTATCATCCGCCCATCACCCGCTCCCATCATCCGCCCGTCACCCGCTCCCATCATCCGCCCGTCACCCGCTCCATCATCCGCCCGTCACCCGCTCTCATCATCCGCCCGTCACCCGCTCTCATCATCCGCCCGTCACCCGCTCTCATCATCCGCCTGTCACCCGCTCTCATCATCCGCCCGTCACCCGCTCTCATCATCCGCCCGTCACCCGCTCTCATCATCCGCCCGTAACCCGCTTCCATCATCCGCCCGTCACCCGCTCCCATCATCCGGCCGTCACCCGCTCTCATCATCCGCCCGTCCCCCGCTCCCATCATCCGCCCGTCACCCGCTCTCATCATCCGCCTGTCACCCGCTCTCATCATCCGCCCGTCACCCGCTCTCATCATCCGCCCGTCACCCGCTCCCATCATCCGCCCGTCACCCGCTCTCATCATCCGCCCGTCCCCCGCTCCCATCATCCGCCCGTCACCCGCTCTCATCATCCGCCCGTCACCCGCTCCCATCATCCGCCCGTAACCCGCTTCCATCATCCGCCCGTCACCGCTCCTATCATCCGCCCATCACCCGCTCCCATCATCCGCCCGTCACCCGCTCCCATCATCCGCCCGTCACCCGCTCCCATCATCCGCCCGTCACCCGCTCTCATCATCCGCCCGTCACCCGCTCTCATCATCCGCCCGTCACCCGCTCTCATCATCCGCTCGTCACCCGCTCTCATCATCCGCCCGTCACCCGCTCTCATCATCCGCTCGTCACCCGCTCTCATCATCCGCCCGTCACCCGCTCTCATCATCCGCCCGTCACCCGCTCTCATCATCCGCCCGTCACCCGCTCCCATCATCCGCCCGTCACCCGCTCTCATCTTCCGCCCATCACCCGCTCTCATCATCCGCCCGTCACCCGCTCCCATCATCCGCCCGTCACCCGCTCTCATCATCCGCCCGTCACCCGCTCCCATCATCCGCCCGTCACCCGCTCCCATCATCCGCCCGTCACCCGCTCTCATCATCCGCCCGTCACCCGCTCTCATCATCCGCCCGTCACCCGCTCTCATCATCCGCCCGTCACCCGCTCTCATCATCCGCCCGTCACCCGCTCTCATCATCCGCCCGTCACCCGCTCCCATCATCCGCCCGTCACCCGCTCTCATCATCCGCCCGTCACCCGCTCTCATCATCCGCCCGTCACCCGCTCTCATCATCCGCCCGTCACCCGCTCCCATCATCCGCCCGTCACCCGCTCTCATCATCCGCCCGTCACCCGCTCCCATCATCCGCCCGTTACCCGCTCTCATCATCCGCCCGTCACCCGCTCCCATCATCCGCCCGTCACCCGCTCTCATCATCCGCCCGTCACCCGCTCCCATCATCCGCCCGTCACCCGCTCCCATCATCCGCCCGTCACCCGCTCCATCATCCGCCCGTCACCCGCTCTCATCATCCGCCCGTCACCCGCTCCCATCATCCGCCTGTCACCCGCTCTCATCATCCGCCCGTCACCCGCTCCCATCATCCGCCCGTAACCCGCTTCCATCATCCGCCCGTAACCCGTTCCCATCATCCGCCCGTCACCCGCTCCTATCATCCGCCCATCACCCGCTCCCATCATCCGCCCGTCACCCGCTCCCATCATCCGCCCGTCACCAGCTCCCATCATCCGCCCGTCACCCGCTCTCATCATCCGCCCGTCACCCGCTCTCATCATCCGCCCGTCACCCGCTCTCATCATCCGCCTGTCACCCGCTCTCATCATCCGCCCGTCACCCGCTCCCATCATCCGCCCGTCACCCGCTCCCATCATCCGCCCGTCACCCGCTCTCATCATCCTCCCGTCACCCGCTCTCATCATCCGCCCGTCACCCGCTCTCATCATCCGCTCGTCACCCGCTCTCATCATCCGCCCGTCACCCGCTCTCATCATCCGCTCGTCACCCGCTCTCATCATCCGCCCGTCACCCGCTCTCATCATCCGCCCGTCACCCGCTCTCATCATCCGCCCGTCACCCGCTCCCATCATCCGCCCGTCACCCGCTCTCATCATCCGCCCGTCACCCGCTCCCATCATCCGCCCGTCACCCGCTCTCATCATCCGCCCGTCACCCGCTCCCATCATCCGCCCGTCACCCGCTCCCATCATCCGCCCGTCACCCGCTCCCATCATCCGCCCGTCACCCGCTCCCATCATCCGCCCGTCACCCGCTCTCATCATCCGCTTGCTCGAAGTAGTTTTTCGTTTATAAATCCGGATTTCCTATCCTGCAGAAGCGGATACGTCAGGACGCGTTCATGAGCGAGACGGACCAGCAGCTCTGCTGCCTTAACGAGGCAATTTAGATTAGGTGGGCGATTAACTGTTGAAGTAGAGGTGAATAATGCAAGGACAATGATTCCAGTGCTGTTTATCCCTCCTGCTGCTGCTGCTCTCTCTCTCTCTCTCTCTCTCTCTCTCTCTCTCTCTCTCTCTCTCTCTCTCTCTCTCTCTCTCTCTCTCTCTCTCTCTCTCTCTCTCTCTCTCTCTCTCTCTCTCTCTCTCTCTCTCTCTCTCTTTCTCTCTATTTCACAAGGAGTTTTTCAGAGTTAGGTTTAGGGTTCCTATGATAACATGCCAAGAACTGTTACCTACATCAGCCCATTGGAAAACCTTTTTATTTTAAAGAGAAAGACAGATATGTAACAGGATGAAGTTGGAGCCATTTATCAGCCAACGATTTCATCTGGTCATATGACTTTTATTTCGACATGAGTCATCCCAGGAATAAATGATCTCAGATGCTCTGGAAAAGGGTACGAAGTGAGAATCCTGTTTGCTGCCCATCTTGTTGTGTACAGAAGTTCAGTCCTCTCTCTGTCCCTCTCTCTTATCTCTTCTTCCTTTCCTCTTTCCCCTCATTTTCTTCAACACTCCTGCACCACAAATCATCAAATCAAGACCCACAAACTTAGTGGAGAAATTCTCCAGTCTGCCAAAAAATTCGGTTTAAGACAGTTAGGGAGTTGCAGGTAACTTCTGCAGATATTCCCTCACTCATGCAGATTCTCTTCAACTTACTTTGCAGAAGCAATTTGGTCCAGCCGATCTCTCTTAAAGCGAGTTTGATGCCTTTCAAGAACAGATTGAAACTCTTACCAGAAAGCATTTTGGTGTGTGTTTGCTTATGTTTGTGTGTGTGTGTGTGTGTGTGTGTGTGTGTGTGTGTGTGTGTGTGTGTACTCAACTATTTGTGGTTGCAGGGGCCGAGTCATAGCTCCTGGCCCCGCCTCTTCACTGATGTGTGAGTGTGTGTGTGTGTGTGTGTGTGTGTGTGTGTGTGTGTGTGTGTGTGTGTGTGTGTGTGTGTGTGTGTGTGTGTGTGTGTGTGTGTGTGTGTGTGTGTGTTAGTGTGTATGTGTGTGTGTGTGTGTGTGTGTGTGTGTGTGTGTGTGTGTGTGTGTGTGTGTGTGTGTGTGTGTGTGTGTGTGCAGACCTATTTGTGGTTGCAGGGATCGAGTCATAGCTCCTGGCCCCGCCTCTTTACTGATGTGTGAGTGTGTGTGCGAGTGTGTGTGTGTACTCACCTAGTTGTACTCACCTAGTTGAGGTTGCGGGGGTCGAGTCCGAGCTCCTGGCCCCGCCTCTTCACTGATCGCTACTAGGTCACTCTCCCTGAGCCGTGAGCTTTATCATACCTCTGCTTAAAGCTATGTATGGATCCTGCCTCCACTACATCGCTTCCCAAACTATTCCACTTACTGACTACTCTGTGGCTGAAGAAATACTTCCTAACATCCCTGTGATTCATCTGTGACTTCAGCTTCCAACTGTGTCCCCTTGTTACTGTGTCCAATCTCTGGAACATCCTGTCTTTGTCCACCTTGTCAATTCCTCTCAGTATTTTGTATGTCGTTACCATGTCCCCCCTATCTCTCCTGTCCTCCAGTGTCGTCAGGTTGATTTCCCTTAACCTCTCCTCGTAGGACATACCTCTTAGCTCTGGGACTAGTCTTGTTGCAAACCTTTGCACTTTCTCTAGTTTCTTTACGTGCTTGGCTAGGTGTGGGTTCCAAACTGGTGCCGCATACTCCAATATGGGCCTAACGTACACGGTGTACAGGGTCCTGAATGATTCCTTATTAAGATGTCGGAATGCTGTTCTGAGGTTTGCTAGGCGCCCATATGCTGCAGCAGTTATTTGGTTGATGTGCGCTTCAGGAGATGTGCCTGGTGTTATACTCACCCCAAGATCTTTTTCCTTGAGTGAGGTTTGTAGTCTCTGGCCCCTAGACTGTACTCCGTCTGCGGTCTTCTTTGCCCTTCCCCAATCTTCATGACTTTGCACTTGGTGGGATTGAACTCCAGGAGCCAATTGCTGGACCAGGTCTGCAGCCTGTCCAGATCCCTTTGTAGTTCTGCCTGGTCTTCGATCGAGTGAATTCTTCTCATCAACCTCACGTCATCTGCAAACAGGGACACCTCAGAGTCTATTCCTTCCGTCATGTCGTTCACAAATACCAGAAACAGCACTGGTCCTAGGACTGACCCCTGTGGGACCCCGCTGGTCACAGGTGCCCACTCTGACACCTCGCCACGTACCATGACTCGCTGCTGTCTTCCTGACAAGTATTCCCTGATCCATTGTAGTGCCTTCCCTGTTATCCCTGCTTGGTCCTCCAGTTTTTGCACCAATCTCTTGTGTGGAACTGTGTCAAACACCTTCTTGCAGTCCAAGAAAATGCAATCCACCCACCCCTCTCTCTCTTGTCTTACTGCTGTCACCATGTCATAGAACTCCAGTAGGTTTGTGACACAGGATTTTCCGTCCCTGAAACCATGTTGGCTGCTGTTGATGAGATCGTTCCTTTCTAGGTGTTCCACCACTCTTCTCCTGATAATCTTCTCCATGATTTTGCATACTATACATGTCAGTGACACTGGTCTGTAGTTTAGTGCTTCATGTCTGTCTCCTTTTTTAAAGATTGGGACTACATTTGCTGTCTTCCATGCCTCAGGCAATCTCCCTGTTTCGATAGATGTATTGAATATTGTTGTTAGGGGTACACATAGCGCCTCTGCTCCCTCTCTCAATACCCATGGGGAGATGTTATCTGGCCCCATTGCCTTTGAGGTATCTAGCTCACTCAGAAGCCTCTTCACTTCTTCCTCGGTTGTGTGTACTGTGTCCAGCACTTGGTGGTGTACCCTACCTTTACGTCTTTCTGGAGCCCCTTCTGTCTTCTCTGTGAACACTTCTTTGAATCTTTTGTTAAGTTCCTCACATACTTCACGGTCATTTCTTGTTGTCTCTCCTCCTTCCTTCCTTAGCCTGATTACCTGGTCCTTGACTGTTGATTTCCTCCTGATGTGGCTGTATAACAGCTTCGGTTCAGATTTGACTTTTGCTGCTATGTCGTTTTCATATTGTCGTTGGGCCTCCCTTCTTAACTGTACATATTCATTTCTGGCTCTACGACTGGTCTCCTTATTCTCCTGAGTCCTTTGCCTTCTATATTTCTTCCATTCCCTAGCACACTTGGTTTTTGCCTCCCTGCACCTTTGGGTGAACCATGGGCTCATCCTGGCTTTTTCATTATTCCTGTTACCCTTGGGTACAAACCTCTCCTCAGCCTCCTTGTTACATATTCCATCATCTTATTAACTGGCTTCCCTGGCAGTTCTCTGTCCCACTGAACCCCGTTCAGGAAGTTCCTCATTCCCGTGTAGTCCCCTTTCTTGTAGTTTGGCTTCATTCGTCCTGGCCTTCCTGCTTCCCCTCCACTTGTAGCTCTACTGTGTATTCGAAGCTTAAAACCACATGATTGCTGGCCCCAAGGGGTCTTTCATATGTGATATCCTCAATATCTGCACTACTCAAGGTGAATACTAGGTCCAGTCTTGCTGGTTCATCCTCTCTTCTCTCTCTTGTAGTGTCCCTTACGTGTTGGTACATGAAGTTTTCCAGTACCACCTCCATCATCTTAGCCCTCCATGTATCTTGGCCCCCATGTGGCTCCAAGTTCTCCCAATCGATTTCCTTGTGGTTAAAGTCACTCATGATCAGGAGCTTTGCCCTGCATGTATGAGCTCTTCTGGTCACTGCAACCACTGTGTCAACCATCGCTCTATTGCTCTCATCATACTCTTGCCTTGGCCTACTGCTGTTCTGTGGTGGGTTATACATCACTGCAATTACCACTTTGGGACCTCCAGAGTGAAGCGTTCCCGCTATGTAATCGCTTGCTTCTCCGCTGTCTCTTCTCGCCAGCTCATCAAAATTCCATCGGTTTTTGATCAGCAGTGCCACTCCTCCACCCTCTTGTTCCCTCGGTCTTTCCTCAGGATCTGGTATCCCATTGGAAAGATGGCATCTGTTATCATACCTGTAAGCTTGGTTTCTGTGAGAGCTATGATGTCTGGTGATGCCTCTTTGACTCTTTCGTGCCACTACTCCCACTTATTTGTTATTCCATCAGCGTTTATGTACCATACCTTCAGTTTCATCTCCAACACTGTGGTTTCGGGGGCCTGTAAGGGTGGGAGACCTGGTAGCGTACTGTGTGATTCTATAGCTGGGTGTTGAGTGGGAGCTGTGAGTATGGATTGTAGTTTGTGTTGGGATGGTGTGATAGGTTGTGGGGTTCTGAGGATCGTTCTGTGTGTGCTTGCCCTTGCTGCTGCTGTGTGTGTGTGTGTGTGTGTGTGTGTGTGTGGTGTGTGTGTGTGTGTGTGTGTGTGTGTGTGTGTGTGTGTGCGTGTGTGTGTGTATGTGTGTGTGTGTGTGTGCGTGTGTGCGTGTGTGCGTGTGTGTGTGTGTGTGTGTGTGTGTGTGTGTGTGTGTGTGTGTGTGTGTGTGTGTGTGTGTGTGTGTGTGTGTAAAAGTGTGCACTCACCTAATTGTACTCACGCAGGGGTCGAGACTCAGCTTCTGGCCCCGCCTATTCACTGATCGCTAGTAGGTCCTCTCTCTCTCTCTCTCCCTCTCTCTCTCTCTCTCTCTACTCCCTCAGCTTTGTCATACGTCGTCTTAAAGGTATGTATGGGTCCTGCCTCAACTACATCACTTGCTAGACTGTTCCACTTCCTGACAACTCTATGACTGAAGAAATATTTCCTAGCATCCCTCTGACTCGTCCGTGTGTGTGTGTGTGTGTGTGTGTGTGTGTGTGTGTGTGTGTGTGTGTGTGTGTGTGTGTGTGTGTGTGTGTGTGTGTGTGTGAGTGTGTGTGTGTGTGTGTGTGAGTAGTATGTATACCAGTGTGTGCCTCCATGTATACACGTTATGTATAACCAGTGAACAACCGTTACGTTCCCACGGCTTTGGGGTCAAGTCTGTGATCCCTGGCTTTCAAAGCGCACTCCTGCAGTGCTCCACTACGAGCGAGACTGGAGACGTGTGCAGACGTCTTACAAGACTCTTACAATAAAACCAGATTTACCGCAAGACGAAGTATTAATTTTACATCCTGTCACTCATCGAACCAGGCTCCCACGACATGTGTATGTACTCACCTAGTTGTACTCACCTAGTTGAGGTTGCGGGGGTCGAGTCCGAGCTCCTGGCCCCGCCTCTTCACTGACCGCTACTAGGTCACTCTCCCTGAGCTGTGAGCTTTATCATACCTCTGCTTAAAGCTATGTATGGATCCTGCCTCCACTACATCGCTTCCCAAACTATTCCACTTACTGACTACTCTGTGGCTGAAGAAATACTTCCTAACATCCCTGTGATTCATCTGTGTCTTCAGCTTCCAACTGTGTCCCCTTGTTACTGTGTCCAATCTCTGGAACATCCTGTCTTTGTCCACCTTGTCAATTCCTCTCAGTATTTTGTATGTCGTTATCATGTCCCCCCTATCTCTCCTGTCCTCCAGTGTCGTCAGGTTGATTTCCCTTAACCTCTCCTCGTAGGACATACCTCTTAGCTCTGGGACTAGTCTTGTTGCAAACCTTTGCACTTTCTCTAGTTTCTTCACTTGCTTGGCTAGGTGTGGGTTCCAAACTGGTGCCGCATACTCCAATATGGGCCTAACGTACACGGTGTACAGGGTCCTAAATGATTCCTTATTAAGATGTCGGAATGCTGTTCTGAGGTTTGCTAGGCGCCCATATGCTGCAGCAGTTATTTGGTTGATGTGCGCTTCAGGAGATGTGCCTGGTGTTATACTCACCCCAAGATCTTTTTCCTTGAGTGAGGTATGTGTGTGCGTGTGTGTTCTCACTTATATATACACACACACATATGCAAACATAAACAATCACAAACACAAACAAAAACTCATAACGACGTATATACACACGCATACACCGAGGGAGGGTTATGAAGGGAAGGTCATTTTCCTTAGAAGGGATGTGGAAGCAGCATGCACCAAGGTAGGGGAAGAGATCACTCAACAGGTAAGTCTATTTAAAATACCAGAGGAAAAAGTTCTAAAACCGTGAGGGGAAAATGAAAAGGAGGAAGACCTTGGAGGAAGGAACTTTGAAGGAGGAGTTTGAAGAGCAGCTTGCTCCCCTACAGAAGGAAACTTTAATAACCTCTCTACAGGAGAGATTATTAAGACTAATATGGCAGAAAATGCAACTCTAAAGCTAAATGACATAATGAAAAGGTTAAAGAAGACCATAAAAGAAATGAGAGCGAGGATATCAGAGGTGATAACAATGAAGGGAAGAAGGGGAGCAGAGGGACCCATAGAGGACAAACGTGGATACTCTCTGAAGATTGGGAGGCGAAGGAAATGGTAAAGACAAATAATGATATCTGGAGTAAAAGACAGTGGGCAGAAGAAAGGGAGAGGTTACTGATGATCTATGAACTTCATGAAGCTGAAGGAAGTCCAGAAAGTAGATAGGAAAACGAGGAATACTAGGTTATGTTGATCATAGAGTGCGCAGGTAGCAGAATGCCAGAAGTCTAGAAGATTTTCCTATGCGAAGTAGTGCCTTGACCAAATTAGCTTTTCGGTTCCATGTTGCTTGTGACAGAATATTACGACGAAATGAATGGGTGAAAGCCACAGGACAAAACAGTAGTATCTATTTAGATCGGGAGAGGACAGCAAGAGAAAGAGAACAAATGAGGGAATATGGATCAAGGAGAATGGAACACGTGGGGGCCTCAAGAAGAGGGAGCACCCAAATTGACGTAACTCTTCCAGAAGCAAGCCAACCCTTTTCCTTGCTGGCCCAGCTCAGGGTTATCCTCTCCCCTTCATTTTCTCAGCAACACTAACTCTTCACCCATCCCCCTTCTTCCCAATCACTTCCCTTTACCCTTCCCTGCCTGTGATAAGATAAAGTAAGTGCAGAATATCTAATACCAATGTTGATGGGTTATTCAGCAAGAGTGATGAGCTGAAGACACGAATATCTGAGGTAAATCCAGACATCGCAGCCATCAGGAAACAAAGCTGACCGACATGATATCAGACACAATTTTTCCAGCTGGATATTAAACAATAAGGAGAAACAGAGAAAATATGGGAATCAGTGGATTGAGCTCCTAATCAGAAATTCATGAGGTATTGAAGAAGCGAGAAGGATAAACAGACAAGAGGCGCACTGCTTCATAGTGGGCTCAGTTAAAACTGGAGGACCCACAGTAGTAATTGCAAAGTGATGACTGACATCATAGCAGAAGCAGCTACGAGTGCACACAGGACCAAGGAAAAGTAACTTTTTATACGTGATTTCACCCACAAAGAAAAAATTTGGGGAAAAACTGGCCCCCTTTTGGGGGAAACCCGGAAACAGGAGTGTTTAAACTGAAGGGGGGGGTTCGGGGAAAATTTTATGGACCATTTGGAAAAAGATTGAGAAAAGAGAGAGAGAGGAGGAAAAATGCCAGGTAAAAATTGGACCTCGTTTTTTTGGGAATAGCATAAAAGAGCCCCCTGGGAGCAGCGACCTGAGGTACTGAACTGGAGTGCTTTGAAAAACCCTGAACGTGGCCAAAAGTTTGGGTTAAGTGGAGGGTGCGAGAAATCAGACTTAAAAAGGGGAAAATTCTCCGAGAATAAAGGGGTTCTTGAGAGCATTGCAGTAAAAAAGGGGAAGGGGGGAAAGGAAAGTCAGTGGTTTATAGGGATGGACACGTATAGCCCCATCAAATCATCCCTGTGTTTGGGGGGACAGAGAAAAAGTTCAATCCTACACAAAGAATGAACAATAAAAAAAGAAAAGAGTTTAAAAGAGCTTTTGTTTTCAATGAATGATGCAGATAGGCAAAAAAAGAGAAGGGAAGCAAAAGAGTGAAGAAAGTATAAAAGCAAGAGACAGATGAAACAGAGAAGTGAATAAAATTTTTTTAGAAATGAAAGGACAAGAGTGAGCAGAGAGGGTGAGGGGGGGCAATTTTAAAAAAGGACGAACAACGAAAGTCAAAATCTGAAACCAAAAAGCTTTTTTCGGTTTTCAGCACAGGAAAAAGCGGTTAAAGACGAGGTAATTCGACTGAAGAAGGAGAATTCACGGAAAATAGCAAGGAAGTCTGGCCCAAAATGGGTTTAACAAACGATTTAAAAAGGGGCCCCAGTTTGGAAAAAAGACAATCCAGAAAGCCCTTTGGGAAAAAGGGTAAATTCCCGAAGGTAAGGACACCCCACACAACAGGGGGAAGGGTAAAACTTTTGATAAAACCCGTATGCATCAAAAACAGTGGGACCAGACAAGGTGTCATTTTGGGTTCTGGAAGAGGAACCACTATCCGAACCTCCCAGGGTTTGACTGTTTTTTTTTTATCAAGAGTTCTGGAAAAGGGAGTGACCGTAGTACCTATTTTTAAGACTTTAAAAGAGGCAGGGGGCACTGAACTAAAGGTCAGTTTTGCTGACAGCTAGGGAATGGAAAAAGATAGAAGATATGTAGTAAATAATTTTAGGGGATGTGGGTTTTGTAAAAAAACAAACCCAAAATGAGGTTTTTGAGATGACAAGTCTTGCCTTACCAACCTTTTTTTGGGAAATTTTAATTTACAAAGTTTAAAGGAAAAAAGAGACAGAAAATAAAGAATTATGGGGGACTGGGGTTTTCCCCAGACATACCCCTCACGAACCCGGGGGCAAATTTTTTGAGAAGCAGGCTGGAATTCGGAAACATACTCAAGTGGTTTTGAAGGGTACTTCAGGTTAAAAAAAAAAGGAGAGGAATTTTTGGGGAAAAATTATCAGAAAAGGGGGAAAAATAACAAGCTGTGTAAACAAGGATCGAATTTAAAACCGTGTTGTTTTTGGTTTATGTGAACGACAAAATGGGATGGAATCGAGTTTAGAAGCATTTCTGTCCTCTAATTATTTTTATCAAAAAAAATGAGAAAATAAAAAACTGATGAAATGGGGAAAGGATGCAAACGGATCTGGACAAATTGCGGGTGGTCCCCAATGATTACCTCAATATCTAAACAAAGAGCCATTCGGGATGCTTAAAGCAAAATATGCCAGGCTCTCACGTGTTGATTAAATAGGAACTCCACCTGAGAACATTTAATAAACTAGATAATTGCATAAATATACAAGAACATCCACAGCTAAGAAGTATAGCTGGGGTGAAGGCTAAAGGAACTGAACTAACAAGCCTCGAGGATCTGAACCAAGGGAGACATATAACAGCATACATAATTCTTATAGGAAAATTTGGTAAGGGAGACGGGGGCAGGGGTCCGAGAGACGGGAAAAAGTACTCTGGAGCACAACTGAAAATTTAAAGACACAGATTAGCCAGGGATATCGAAGTATTTTTCGTTTCAAGAGGGTCAAATGGGTGACATTGACGAAGAAGTGGTTGCACAAGACCCCCAAAAAAATTTTAAGAAAAGGTACGATGGGGCCCACCACACACACACCACACAACACACACCACACAACAACCCCACACACACACCACACACATACACACACACACACACACCACACACGCAACCAAACACAAACACGACACAAACCACACCGAACCCCCCAAAAAACCCCCGCACACACACGACCAACCAAAACAACACAACAGATACACACACACTCACCACACACGCACTCACAACACAACCAACACACACACACACACACACACCACACACGATACACACACACTCCACACACACGCCCCACCACAACACACACACAACCACACCACCACACCACACACACACACACACACACACCACACACCACACACGCAAGACAACACGACAACACACTCACACACCACACCACACACATAACAAAAACGAAAAAACCACACCCCACACGCAAAACCCCCCCCCCCCCCCCACACCCCCCCCCCCAAAAACCCCCCTCCCCCCAAACCGCACAACCCCACCCCCCCCCCCCCCCCCCCCCCCCCCCCAACCCCCCCCCAACCCACCACACACCACAACCCACACACCCCCACAACCCCCCCAAACCCGACCCAAAACCCCCACACAACCACCAACCCCCAACCCCCCCCCCCCCCCCCCCCCCCACACACACCAAAACACACACAACCCAACACGCACCCAAAAACACAACACAAAAAACAAACAACAAACACACAAACAACACACCCCCAAAACCAC
>NC_069404.1:87640244-87670244 GCF_026875155.1 Cherax quadricarinatus
CGATCCCCCCCGAATATGATCCAACACCTACTAACACCAAGCTCCTCCTTCGATGAAAAGAGAATCGGGGTGCCCCATTACAATCAAACAATACATCTGGAAGGTTGAATGAGAGCCCCTTATGATACAAAATTCCTCTAGAAAACAATTTTGTATCACCCGTGAAAGCTGGCACTAACCTACCTGACGTAAGCAGCGTCAGTTGTGGGCAGCAGAAGGATGATGGCAGTGCCACCACAACACGCCCTCCCGCATCACATGATTGAGTCAATGTGGTTTTACTGCCTTGTTTTTCCCCTCTCCTTCCAGCCTCCTTCAGCCTAGTGACGTCACTTACAGAGAGTGCAGCTCTGCGTCTTCACACAAACTTTTTTTTTTTTTTGCCAGCCTTGCTATATTTCCACACAATGTTTGCACTTAGTTTTATTTTTTTGGGGGGGGGGGTTTAAATTGAAAGAAGACGCCCGCTACATTACAATAAGAGAGGATGCCACTAGAGAATAAGAGAAAAAAGAAAGTACTGTATTTAAATAAAAAAAATCACGCAAGGCTGAATCAAAAGAACAGATTATTGTTCATTAAAGTGGAAATTTAAAGTTTAAAAAATATTGAGGCTTTTGTCTGGGCTAAAATAGGAAATCATATCTCAGTAATCTTTTAATAGTTATTGGAAATAAGGATTAATTCAGTAGAGGAAAACTTTTCCAATTATATCATATTGACTTTGAAGAGAAACGCCCTTAGTGTGTATTTTCCTCTCTCTCTCCTCTCCCCCTCTCTCCCTCTCTCACCTCCTTCTCTCCCTCCCCTCTCTCCCCCTTTTTTGTCTCCTCTCTCTCTCTCTCCCCTCTTCTTTTTTCTTATTTTTTTCCTATCCATCTTCTGTGTGTGCCCTTTTTTTTCTAAATTTTTCTAATTGCATACATTACAAATAAAATAAATAATTAATATTATTATTAAATTCTGACCGTCTAACTTGTATACCAAACTTGATTAAATAAAATTTTTATGAACATACGCAATTGTTTTCAAAAACTTCGTAACTGCTCCGGCATTACTTGTACTTAACAAACCAAAAATGTAATTATACATTGTAACTTTTCCAAAAAAATATAATCTTTTTTTTACATTTTTTACGACAGAGAAGACGAACTAGAAACGTGATGAACAGTACCCCAGACTTAGATAAACTACGCGAACAAAAGCCAACTGTACATAATCAAATGGTATCAATACCGACAGTTGGTAGATAAACACATAGGAAAACATTTAGGCAACTTTATTCCGAAACGTTTCCGCCTACACAGTAAGACTTCTCAGTCGAGTACAGAAAGTAGGCAGGGCAGTAGAGATGTGAAGACGATGTAATCAGCCCCATCACCCTTGAAGTTGTAGATTTGAGGTTGTCAGTCCCTCAGCCGGGAGAAGTTCTGTTGAAAAAGTTTGGAACAGAACTTCTCCAGGCTGGGAAATGACAACCTCAAATCTACAACTTCAAGGTTGTGGACTGATTACATCGCCCTTCACATCTCTACGCTCCTGCCTACTTTCTGTACTCGACTGAAGAATCTACTGTGTGGGCGAACGTTTCGGAATAAAGTTGCCTAAATGTTGCCTATGTGTCTTTCTAACAACGGGTACGACAACCGGTTGGATATACCCAGGTGGGCAGCATGCCAGTGACACACAACTAAATTTTGGGCCACTGCAAGACGAGGACCATAACATTGACCCGTGGGGATTTAGCATATTTTTTTGGAAAAAATAATAATTATAAAGAGAATGAGGATCATTAACAATCCTCATCAAACAGCAAAAAAATCTAAGCAACAATAAAGTGATCATGAAAATCAAAGAAGTGGAAACAGAGCTCCTCACTCGGAGACCATGTAAAGCTGGAATAACAAAATTTCAATCACTGATGGAGAGAGATGTAGCTTAAGTATTCCAGTCACTTTTTAAAAAGTCGACAGAATCAGAGGTGGCAGAATAACTGTAACTAGATGTGATACTCACCCAGGAATCATCAGACATCAAGTGCGTAGTGCATGTTCAACTATGTTATTAAGGGTCAGAGATCAGCAGTATTTGGTAACTATGAGGCAGTGAGAACCCCAATGGAAATAATTACTTTGACTTTTTTGGGTTTATCCTAGTAATTTACACTATGCATGAAAAATTGTACTTATGTATACCTGTGCCTATATAAACTTACTTATTCTTGCTGATATTTAGAGGACGGGGAACTTAAGGGAATTTCATTATTTCGTGTTACGGAGAACTTGGCATGCACGTGACGGCAACCTGACCTTCACACATCACAGTTCGTGGAATTCAAAAACAAAATGCTGCTTATTGAAAGGTTAAGGTAGGTTAGGTGAGGCTAGGTAACCAAACGTAAATTGATCTATATTACGTACAGTTAACCATCAAAATGAATTAACAAGACGAACTGCTTCTTTTAAGTGTGGCCCCCTGGCCGGGTTGACCGAGCTCTCGCTTCACACGGTGAGGATCTGGGTTCGATTCCTAAGGAAGGCAAAAACATTGACATGTTTCCTTAAAACCGGTTTTGTCTATGTTCCCCATCATAAAATGGGTACCTGGGAGGTATCGACTGGTGTGGGTCGCATCCTGGGACAAAACTGACCTAATTTGCCCGAAAAGCACAGCATTACAAGGGGCTTTCTATTTAGTAGTATGTCATTTATGTCAGCTGGGACTGTATAACCTTGTACATGTACTTGTAGATACAAAAAAATTATTATTACTATTATCAGAACACAACATCGTTGTTTCCTTGTTAAAGTTGGAGGACAGGATAGAAAAACCTAGAAAAAAGAAGCAAGGTTATTTAAAAAGAAATGAAAGAATAATGCAGAAAATGGCTTTGGATCGAAAGAAAGAGCAAGAGACTGAAGAAATGAAGGAAAAAAAAAAAACAGAACAAACCTAGCTTAAGAAAGCATTAAAGAAATGAAGAGCAAGAAAAACCAAGCTTGGGCTGAGGGCCTTGATGGCTCCAGCTTCACCCTCGTCCCTATTTGCATGTTTCATAAGAATATAAAAGCTTTTAAATGAGCTAGGCAGGTAACAATTATAAATTTTAATGTAAAAAATAAACAGAAAAAATTTTCATCTCCCCTTAATTTATAAAAAAAAAAAAAACTTAGTTAAAAAAATTTTGTGTGGAATAAAAAAAAAATAAAAAACCAAAAAACCAAGAGGAAATTTTTTGGTCCTTGATTAAAATTTAAAGGGAAAAAAAAGGGTAAAAAATTGGGGAGAAAACTTTTAAGGGGGTTAGAAAGGAAGGGAAATATTGAAAAGAAGGGGAATAAGAGGGGATAAGAGAAAAATGATTAAAAACCCCCGGCTTTTAGGGAAAGCCCCCAACCCCAAGGATTTTAAATAAAAAAATAGAAAAAAAAAATAATAGGGAGCGATGCTGGAGTATGTAGCAGCAGCCTGAAATTGTAATACCAGCCAAGATATTACAATATTTTCTTCTACATATTCTTAGAAATGCGAGAGAGAGAGAGAGAGAGAGAAGGGGAGAGAGAGAGAGAGAGAGAGAGAGAGAGAGAGAGAGAGAGAAGAGAAGAGAGAGAAGAGAGAGAGAGAGAATGAATGAGATGAAAGACAGATAGTAGAGGCCATGTAAGTCCATGGTTTATATCCCGCCGGTATCTGGCTATATCCTGCCGGTATCTGGCTATATCATGCCGGTATCTGGCTATATCATGCCGTATCTGGGTATCATGCCGGTATCTGGCTATATCATGCGTATCTGGCAAAACATTCCGTATCTGGTTTTATCAATGCCGGATCTGGCTATATATCATGCCGGTACTGGGTATAACATGCCCCGGATCTGGTTTTAAACTTCCGGAATCTGGCTATATCATGCCGGTATATGGTATATCATGCCGGGATCTGGCTTAAAACTTCCTGGATCTGGTTATATCATGCCGGTATCTGCTAAATCATGCCGGTATCCCGGCATATCATGCCAAAATTTGGGTATATTTATGGGTTTGGCTATATCAGCCCGGGATCTGGATATCCCGCCGGTATTGGCCCCTATCATGGGACTCTCAAATTTTCCCACCTAATTTAAGGTATCTGTTATCTGGTTTTGGGGTAAAACCCCCAATTAAGAAAATTCCCTACATGAAATTTCTGGAATACCGGTTTGGAACCGGGGAAAAGCCAAACACCTTTCTAAATTATGCTTGCTTTATCCGGGTTTTCTAACTGCCGACTGGTTAATTTCTAATCTGCTTACCCCTGATCTGTAACTGGCACTAATCCCCAATTCTGCCTCCTCTATATATTCGTTCGTGATATCCTTTGCAACCGCTATATAACCGTAATCGTTATTCATGCCTATCTGTTTTATTTACCAACTGAAAAATGTGGTTACCGCAATATGAAGTAAGGACCAATCCCTAAATTTCATTTAAAGGGACGGTTTCTCCAAAGGGTTTAAACAAGCCTACCAAAACAGGAACCGTATATTTTAAGGCTAATGGGTAATCTGTAATTCATTTCGGTTTCATATTTATGAATGGATATGGGAATTTAAATTGAAAACTTGTTTAACAGTAAAGGTATAAAGCTATTATTGGGTAACAAAAATGGTTGAAAAAAAGCCGGTAGGGCAACATGCCGGGGTTCCATATTTTTTTTCCCGATGGCTATTATTCCTTTTGGTTAAATAAAGCCTATTTTATCTGGATCCTTTTTAAACATGCTATCTGGCTTTTCCCACCCATACTACTATCCAAATGGAAATCCAAATTTTACTACTATATTCACCTCCTCTGGTTTTATCCCCCTTTTCCGTATTGTTTGAAAATTCTTTATAAAAAAAGGGAAACGAAACGTTTGACATAATGTAAATCACGGGTTTTTTTCATAACCAAAAAAATTTTCATGGGTAATTGAATTAGTGAAGGAAGGGGAAAGTTCCGCAACATCTCAATTTTTTTTCCCGAGAACCCTGTTGCAACTTTCCACAAAAGAACCGTGTGTAAAGTGTTAATTCTCAAACCCTGTTTCTGAACCCCTTTCCAACCCTATTTTTTTTGCCCCCTTTTTCCCCAAATCTTGCACCATAAACATTAGGATGAAGGCTTTGAGCCTCACAAACTCCTGTTATTAAACAAACTTAATAAAGTTAGATTTACCGACAATTTTTAAATAAAAACCAAGGCAAAATAAATTAACATTTTACTGACAACATCAGCGGGGTTTCCATTTTGATATAAATCTGTATGTTGCTTTTAGGTCTATGTGTAAAACTGGGGAAGAGGCAAGCGCCCTTACCCTCACATGCGGCATCATTGACGTCCCAAAATGCTAGCCACTAACCCTACAAAGGGGGAAAAAGCTATTTTAAAACATATGGATGGTGCTATGAAAACCAAATAACATAACGGGGGATCGGGAAAACTATCCTGACAATTTCCGGCCCTGTTACGTAGTCGCCCTCGACATACCAAAACCCCCAACAGGTTGAACGGGCAAGTGGCCCTGGGCTTTTTCTATAAAATAGCAAAGCAAAATTTAACTTAAAACATTTGGATGGAACTAGGTTACCAGATAACTATCCCGGGAATCACAACTATGCTGACAAGATGAAAAGTAGTGTAAAGGATCGGGGATGGCAATGTCAGGGGAAACTCCCCTTTTAAAGGATCACAACGTGTCACTATCACAGGGGGCGAAGAAAAGATAAAAAGGGGAAATTAAAAACCCTTTAAACTAAAGGGGATGCCAATTTCAAGGGATGATTTTTTTTAAAATTCACTTGCTCTCTCTAGGCTGGAATACGCGTACATTAACTCCCCATTCAAGGCAGGGAAACGGGCAGTCTAGAAATATACAGAGAACCTTTACTTAAAATATTTTTCTGTAAAAACTCTTAACACTGGGAATGCTTTGGAAGCACTTGACGTGTACTCTCTGGAGTGCGGCGAAGAAACCCCCTAAGCTACACCTGGAAAACCTTAGAGGACGGGCCCCCAAATCTCCACACAAAATAAACCCTTTAAACATAAGCAAAAGACCCCGGCAGGCGGTGCAAATACCGAAAAGTAGGGAGGGCCTTTGGGGTACACTAAGAAAAACCACAGTAAGTTTTTGGGGCCCAAGACTGTTCAACAGCCTCCCACAGTAACATCTTGGTTGATCGGGTTTCCTTGATCCACCGGGGGGCCTGGTAAAAGGACGGGGTCGCGGGGGGCTTTGACCCCCGGAACATCCTCCGGGTTGACTCCAGTTAGGGCCCCCCTCCCCTCAAATCTTTTCATGTGCATCGGAAGATGATCAGCCCAAAGGGAATTTCCCCATTTTTACGGAAAACCCACTCAAACACCCCCCTCCTTTAAGTACCACTCCCAGTTTCTTGTCTGACGGGCAAATTTCACTTTTCCAAGAAAGGGGAATGTATCCCAGGCCTTTGTTTTTTTTTGGCCCCGAGTCGTCGATGAGGAAACCTTGCAAAAAGGGCCCTTATGGAAATCAAGATAATATGTCGGGTTGAATTTTTTAAAATTCCCAAATTTTTTTTGTATATATGTTTGGGAAAAATTCGATAAGTCAATGATCTTTCACTTAGAAAAAAAAGCTCTTTCGGGATATTACTTTTTTTTTCCCGAAAACGGCTCTTCAACCCCCAATATCGGGTAAAACCCATTGCTTACCTAAAAAAAAACACTTAAGTATTGGGACGAAAATTTGAGAGCACAAGTCTTTTTCCCCTTTTAAAAAAAAGGGGGGAAAACTTTTCTAGTTCCCAGATCTTTGGGGCACCCTTAAAATTCCCCCTAAAAAAAAAAAAAAAAAGTTAATAATTGCATTAGGGGGTAAGCATTTTGGTATCAACATTCTTTCCCTCTCGGAAGGGGCGGGTTTTTCCTTGGGTCAGTTTTGGCTTGTTGAAAATTCAATTTTCCCAATTTTTTTATCATGCCAGGGCTGCAAATTTTGGGTGAAAATTTAGTTCGCCCTGTCAGGTCCGGTAAAGGAAATCGTGGGGCCTGACGACGTTGGCGCCCGCGTTCAGCGTGAACACTGTTACAGTAGGGCCCCAAAACCCCCCATATTTTATACTGGGATATTTTTCTAAAATTTTTTTACTTATATATATATAATATATATATATATATAAAATATATTTATAATATATATATAAAATAAAATAATAATATATATATTTATATTTTATTTAAAACTTCATTACAAATATTAAAGGTACAATATAAAAAAATGATCAAGGCCCATCAGTAAAACAAATAAAAACCCCAAAACAATCCAGACAACACGACAGCCCTTACTATATAAAAGTTTTTTAAAAAAATCAAAATTTTAAAAAGGAATAAAGTTATAAAAACAAAGGCCAAAAAATTTGGCTATTAAAAAAAACCCCAAAAATTTACAACCCCAACACAATAATGCTCCAAGCTTAATGAAAAATCACCCATAAAAAAACTCCAACAAATACACCAAAACCTACCATATCCCCTTTTATAAGAAACCTGTCCCTGCAACACAGGTGACCCATCATCCCCCCCCCCCCCCCCCCCCCCCATTCACACACACAAAATTGAAAACAAAACCCCTATCACCAAACCTGAATAATCATGACATTAATTACCCCCCAAATTTAGGTTTAAATTTTTGACAAAATTCCCACTTGAGGAAACATTTTTTACAACCAAAGGGAACAGGATTTACCATAATTAAAAAACCCTTAAATAAAAAACAATAATAATAGGTAATTACAACCAAAACTAAATGCTGTACCACGTTAAAAAAAAAAAAACAAAAATAACTAAAATTTTTTAAAAGGAAATAGGGGAAAGGGAAAAAACCCTCTCAAAAAATTAAAATTTTCAATTCCCAAATACCATTGCAAGTGGAACAAATACGCAACCAAAGAAAAAAAAATTTTATATAATTTATAGGTTTACTTTTAATAAAATGTTAATTTTTTAATCTGCTCCTTAAAACCTTTCCCCATAAAGGGGAACTAAGAAAAACCCTTATCTTGCACAACCTCTCATCGGGTCACACACTAGTACCCCCCCCAATCACAACACCCAACCAAAACCCACTGCTTTCCCCAAGGGGGTTTAGCCCGTTAAAACCCCAAAAAAACCCCCCCCCCCCTTTTCCCCCAAACCCCCACTCACCCCGGCATTTAAAACCCCCTTTATAACGCCAAAAAAACCCAAATTGTTAGTCCTCTAAAAACCCCTCAAAAAAAATTCCTCTTCCCACCTTTTCCCCCAAAAATGTCCTGTTGCGACACAAAGTTCGAAAAAAACGCGCCCCCAAAAGTCCTTCTCAGCACTTTCCCCACCCCCCTTTTTCCCCCAAAAACCCATAAAAACTATATGAAACCCCAAACGATAAACAAAATGAAAACCCCTTTTACCACACTCCCCTTTCCACCCCCTTTTAAAATTTTAAAGACCCCAACGTTTCCGAAATACCGACAAAAACCTTAAACCCCCCCACCCTCCCCCACTCCCTTTAAACGCATCCATACCCAGATGCACCCCAAAAACCCTTCACAAAAATAGACGACATGATACGCAGCCCCTCTTTCCCCACTGCATCGGGCCACACCCCCCCCCCTCAAAAACCCCCTATCTCGGAGAAATCGCTCCCTTTTGGCAAAATCCCATGCGGGAAACCCGGTACTTTAACCCCTCACGCCCCTAGGTCGTACCCTTAAAATTTACTAAATCTTCGCCATTTTAAAACACCCATGCATACATGGGTAATCCCTTCAACCCGGCCCACTACATGCTCTCTAACAATTTCAAAAAGTACCCACCTTTTTTTTCCGGGTTCCCCTTTGGCAACTTTAAGGGCGCGAAAACACTGTCCGCTTTCCCTTTTCATTTTCCGCCCCCCCAAACATTTCCTCAGTGAGCTTTAAACCTTTATCTAGCAAAACCCCTTCCCCCCAAACCACCTCACTAAATCATTCCCCTCTTAAAAAAAACACTTTTTACAGCGTTTTTCTAAAGCCCAAACCCAAACCCAACCCTCCCCTCCCTACCGGCAATGTCACAAAACCTCCCTTCGAAAACCATTTTGAAAAACCCTAAAACCCCAAAAAAAATTTGAAAAACCATTCTAAAAAAACTCGTGATCGCCTTTCCTTTTAAGGGCACACACCAAAACAAACCAGACTTTATTTATATGAAAATACTTTGGATACAATTACACGTTGCCAAAGGGGTTAAATGGGGAGGTCGCAGCATTCCCAAACCCGTGCTGCCCTGTTTCCACCATCCTTTTTCGAATTGCAAAACCCTTGAAAGCACTCAGGTCGCCTCAAACATGCCCCCGGGCAGATTTTCAACTGCCCGGGTTCCTCCGCTGCACAACATCACCCCCCAAATCTAATCCCCCTCTGTCCACTCTCCCAGCCCCATGAATCATTGATTTTTCCAGTTTTTCCTTTAAACCCATAGCTCCCCCAAAAGTGTGTAAAAACTTCCCCCAAAAGTCCTAACCGTGTCTCCTCCCCTTTGCCAAAATAGTGGTATCATCAACATACCCCCACTAAACCGGGCCCCCGGCTTCAGCTCACCACCCTCCCCCCCGTCCTTAACGACCTCCACCATCCTAAAAAAGGGGATCCTGAACACATAAAAACCCATATTTTGTGATAAAGGACATCCCTGCCGAAGACCCCGCCCCATGTTGACTCCCCCCCCCCCACACCCCCAAATTGTTTTGAAAAACCCTTACCTTAGCTTTTGGGGTAAAAACGAATCCACCCACCCCCATTTTTTTTCTTCGCCAAACCCCTGTGGGAAAGGGAATATCCCTCAAAGCCTTTTTTTCCCACCCAAAACATAAGCCCCTTCCCAAAACCAACCCAAACCCAACCAAATTTCCCTCTTTTTTCCCTTTTCCCTGTCCTCCAGGAACCCCTTGATAATCCCCTGGCCCACGCTCATTGTTTCCCACCAGGGAAACCAAATGAAGGGTCAAAAAAACCCCCCTCCCCATAACACAATTTTTAAACCCCTTCCCAAGAATTTTTTTCAAATAATTTTAGTCAGCACAAAACAATGAAATGGCTTTGATAATCCCAAGGGGACTCTGCTGTTTACCCTTTTGGGACCACCCCCACCATCCCCCGTTTCCTTTAGAATTTTTTCTCCCCCTCTTAACCCCCCGTCTTTCCCTGGGATTCATTAACCCTTTCAAAGGGAAAACCCCCAAACAACCCCCTGCTGTACATAAAATTCCCCTAGTTTAAAACCCTCGATCCCGGGTGCCTTACCCTTCCTCTGTCCTTTAAAGGGGTTTTCCATATTTCCCCCCCTCAATGACCCCACCCAGTGCCCCCCGATCACTCCTCCCCGTTTGCAAAGCACTTTCTCCATACCTTCCCCAAAAACCTCAAACCCTCCACCCCCCTACTTTTTTTCCCTATTTCCCCAAACCATCTATTTTCCCTAGCACTCATTCCCCCTTGGGGTCCCTTTTAAAACCTACCCTCTCTAAAAAAACCCCCCCCAGAAGATATGAAAATTGCAAACCCGGGATTGTAATCGTTTCCCCTGTCAAAACCTTCTGTCCTCGCAGCACACTAAACTGATGGCTTGCCCCCCCAGAGTAAGTTTTCCAACCCCGCCCGTACCCTAAGCCCTTTCAAAAAAGTTCTTCTTTTCAAAACCCGTATTCTTTCCTTCAACCTTTAAAACCCCCACCGGGTAAACCCCCCACCCCCCCCCCCCCTCCCTAAAAATTTTTCCGAAAACTAGATTCAAAAATAATTTTACAAACCCTAACCGCAAATTTATTAATGCGTTTTCCCTCCCTCACATAAAAATACGTATTTTGTAACTTAGCCAAAACTATCCCACCATCCTACCACGTCTTCCTCAGTTCTTCTGTCGGCACAGAAAACTGTTTTCCCCCCAAAAGTGCAAAAAGCTTCCCTCCCTCCCCCAAACCCCCAAAACCAACGTGTTCCCGTTTCCAAAACTTCCCTGCCTACGAGCCAAAGCATCCCATCCCACCTCCACTAATACCCCCCCCTATACGGAAGACCAAACCCCTTATAGTTTTAAAAGACTCTTAAACCCAAAAACCCCCTGAGAAAAAAAAACCTATCCCCAAAAGACCGCATAAACCCCTTCTTAAAAAAAAGTTTGTTTCCACTCCCACAGACCTCCCCCGAAAGCATCACGTAACTGAAGTCTCTAACCGGGGGCCCCCCAAGACTAGGAAAAATATCCCGCTTCTCTGGGGTTTCCCCATTGCTTTTTTAAAAAACACAATTTTCCAAACCCCCCCCCAATCGCGACGACGGGAACCCTGCGTAGGTTAAAACACGAGGGTCCCCCCCACAAAAACCCTCTTTACTTTTACGTCACTTTCTGCTGGGGGAAAACACACACACAAAAAAGCCACCCCCTCTCTCCCAACCACCATCCTTTCCCCACTAAAACCTCCCCCCCTCCCCCCCCTCTTTTCCCACAATACAAACGGGCCCGCCCCCTTTATCAACACACCCCCTCCTCCTTTTAAAAAGCCAGACGGAAAAAAACATAAGCCCGAAAAACCCCGGGACCACTAATTCACGACCAAGCTTAAAAATTTTGGCCCCCTGCACAAAAGGGACGTCAAAACCCTTTCCCCATTCAAAAACATCCTGAAGCACCCCCCGTTTAACACCATCAACAGACCATTAAATTTTTTTTACACACCTGAGGCCATTTTTAAGGTTTCCTTTCCCCCCCTCAAAGTCAAGATTCTTTCCCCTTTAGACCGTTCCCCCGGACTGTGCCTTTGCCACAATTTTTCCCCCCCCCTTTCCCCCCCAAACCCCCCCCCCTTCTGTTTGTGGGCCCCCTCGCAAGTCACTCTGGGGACCATAACCCCATTCTTTTTTTCCCCGGGCCCTTTGGGGCCGGGGGTTTTAAAAAACACGTCCCCAATCGACGCTGCTGCCCCCTTTTCCCTTTTAGCCCCCCTCCCTTTTTCCCTATCTGACCCCGGGGGCCAGCACAATGGACCCTTCCCCCCTCTAAACCCCCCTTTAATCCGCCTCCATTCCCCTCCATGGCACTCGCACTGCCACCACAGGTGCCACCTGATCCTCCCCTTCCCCACACACACCTCGCCCTGATCCCAGGGGCTTTTTTCGTGTAAAATCTCCACCTCCGGAGACGTACCCCAAACCTTATCCCCCCCTCCAAATCCTCCTCAAAAGCCTTCCCCTGCTGCCCCTCCTGTACCTCCCACTGGACAACCGTACTGTTTTTTGGGCCCGGGGTTCATGGATCACCAATTCTTTCCCATTCCCCAGGAGGGGAAACCAAACCCCCACTTTACCCCCACATGCGACCACGCCCTCCCCTTGGGAAACCCCTTCTTCTTTTGGCATTTTTTTTGCTCATCGCAGGTTCTCCGCCCCTTTTTGGCCCAGGGGCCCCCTGTTATGGGCCAGGTGATTCATGGATCACCACTTCTTTCCCATTCCACTGGGGGAGCCACTGCCCTTCACTCCACATGCGACCCCGCCCTCCTCCCTTCCCCCGTTCTTTCCCTTTGGCCGGGTGCTCATGCGCAGGTGCACCGCCCCTTGCCGGCCCCAAAGGGGCCATACCCGCCCTTTCCACGTTGCCGCCATAGGGGCAAATTTTGCCACACATTTGGCCCCCTACGTCCTGCCCCGCATATGCTACCAATTTCCTGGGTTCCCAAACTCTTCGAAAATAACATACGAGGGTATAGGGTGCCTTAAACGTCAACTTTAGAAAAAAAGAACCCCCCAGGAAATCCTGGGTAAGCACCTTTTTAAACCCCTTTTCCCGGTTGGGGCCCGATGTACAGTTCCAAACGTTCAAAAACATTTCGAATATCACCTCAACCCGCCTCAAAAGGGACATTGCGGATCTTAACCCCCCAATAATTTTGTGAAAACATCAATCAACTTGACCCCCAAATGCCGGTTTACAGTAATGCTGACATCTTTGGGAAGATCAACCCCCAAAACCTCGTATACTTGAAACAGTTAGCACTTTCAAAGAAAAAATTCCCATATACAAAACCCTTCATTTCCACTTTCCCTAAAAATCCTCGTCTCTGATGCCCCTATGTTCCCCCTCCTATAATTTTTGGGGAATAAAAACATCGACTGACTAGTGTTAAAACCCCACAAAATAAATTCAAACCCACAGTATTTACTCCCTGCGCACACCTGGGGCCATGTCCCTTTACTGATTAAACTCGTCCGGGAAAAAGTAGAGGGGGGCAAAGCACGTCCGCACTTACCCCCATCCAGGCACGAATGCACCAACCCCCTCGTACCACTGCTGCAGGTTACTGAGGAGCGTCAGGGAAAGGGGGGCCCGCACGGCCCCAAAAAGCGTGCAGACAATGATTAAAATATAAAATATATAAAAATATATATATTATATATAAGGGTAAATATAATAAAATAAAATATATAAATAAATATATAATATATGTATTTAAAATATATATATATATATAAATTATATATATATATATAAATATATTTTATATTAAATATATATATATATAAAAGTTAAAGGGTAAATTGTTATATTTTATTGTTAGGCGTTTCCCTAACGTGTTATTTTCATATAGTGGGGAAAAACTATTGGAGCGCCAGTTACTAGTTTCCCGGTACTGGCCTGCCCGTGCCAAGCCCTGATCCAAAAATGACATCAGCTTTCAGCTCACTGGTACATCAGTAGGTTCACAGCACTCGCTCAGAGTAGGTTCACAGCACTCGGTCCCGAGTAGGTTTCCCGCACTCGCTCAGATAGGTTCACAGCACTCGCTCAAAAGCCGCCCATCCCAGAGCGCAAGGCCCCCTTTTACCCCTCATTTTCATTGTTGCTGTTTATAGAATTCAAAGTCTCTGGTATGAGACGATTAACTATTGGGGAGAATTGGGGAGCTTAAGTTAAATCCCTAGAAATTTTTTTCGAAAATAACCCAGATTGCCTTTCCCAAAGCAAGATTGTTAATTTGAAAAATTAATTTTTTGGGGTGGGTATTAAATAATTTAAAGACAACTTAACTTAGAATTATGTTTTTTTTATGTGAAGTGGCACTAAGGGGTTCCCCATAGCAGCCCCGACAGTAGGGATTTTTTTTATTTAAACCCGATTACAAGATACGGGAAAAAGGGGGTTAAAAAACAATTAAATAAAGATCTGAAAAAAACCGTCAAAAGTCAATTTTTCCCTTTTGTTACGACATAAGAAACCCTAGTTGTAACAACACTGACCCGACCCGTTGCGTCGAGTCTAATACAATCTCTTTTCTTAATTTATATTCCCATCATTTTTAACCAAATGGAAGATTATTGCCTTGAAATTTTTTCGCTTTCCTCCCCCCCCCCCCCCCCCCCCCCACCTATGTGAAAATTCTTTTTGGGTTTCCTTTTACGTTCTTGGGAAATTTTTCTTTTAAATTTTTTGGGTTTTGTATTCCTGATTTTTTTCTGGGGAGAGAGAAGGGGAGAGAGAGAGAAAGAGAAAAAGAGAGAGAATACAGCTTAACAAGCGTTAGTTTTTTTGAACAATGACTGATACAGCGAGTTTAAGACTTAAATCAGGAAAAAAGTAAAAAAAAAAATAAAAAATTTAAATCATAAAATTTTTTGGGGAGAATTTAAATGGAATAAAATAAAAAAAAATACAAAGAAACCCCCACGGTGTGCTGTCAGTCAAACCAAAAGGTGGCCCGTCCAAATTCCCCTCCTCCTTCCTCTTCTCTTTCCCTCCCCCTCCCTTCCCTCTCTCTTTCCCCTTTTTCTTTAAAAACAATAATAATAAAATCCTTATATCTACAAGTACATGTACAAGGTATACAGTCCTAGCTGACAACAATGACATACTACTATATAGAAAGCCGCTTGTAATCCTGGGCATTTTGGGCAAATTAAGTCAGTTTTGCCCCAGGATGCGACCCACACCAGTCAACTAACGCCCATGTATCCATTTTACTGATGGTGGAACATGGACGCAGGTGTAAGGAAACACGCCTAATGTTTCTAACCCTTACCGGGAATCGAACGCGGACACCTCACCGTATGAAGCGAAAGCTTTAGCCGGTCATTGTCCGGTGTTCGATTCCCGGCTAGGGTAGAAACATTGGGTGTGTTTCCTTATACCCGGTTGTCTATGTTCTCTCCCTCCCTCCCTCCTCTTCTTCCCTCCCTCCTCTTCTTCCCTCCCTCCTCTTCTTCCCTCCCTCCTCTTCTTCCCTCCCTCCTCTTCTTCCCTCCCTCCTCTTCTTCCCTTCCTCCTCTTCTTCCCTTCCTCCTCTTCTTCCCTCCCTCCCTCTTCTTCCCTCCCTCCTCTTCTCCCCTCCCCCTTCCTCTCACGGCTGCCATCTCAGCATATAATATACAAAAGCAACACCTCAAAGAGGGAGGAAGAAAATGTCTGGTAAAAGCGAGAGATGAGGCGAGAGATAAGACCAAGATAATTACGAAGAGACTTTTACACAAGACAAGAGAGATAGTTGAGATACCACACACAATAATGGAGCTAAGTGGCAACCCTTGCTACTAGGATGATGATGTTGGTGCAGTGTTGGAGTGTGTTGCAAGAGTGTTGGTGCAGTGTTGGAGTGTGTTGCAAGAGTGTTGGTGCAGTGCTGGAGTGTGTTGCAAGAGTGTTGTTGCAGTGTTGGGAGAGTTGCAGGAGTGTTTGTGTAATGCTGGGGGATGTTGGAAGAGTCTTTGTGTAGTGCTGGGGAGTACTGCAAGAGTTTTGGAGTCGATGTGATCAGTCCATCAGTTCTGATTGAAGTACTTGACTGACGGACTGATCACTTCGACTGCAGGCTGAGGGACTGATTACCTCAAACTCCTTCTGATCTTTAACCATTCTTCTCTGTATAGCACTGAGGACGCCACTGGTTGGTGAAACGTTCCCACAGTATAGATACCCAAGTGTTGCACAGGTGTCTAATTCATCATCCTGTCGGTTCCCTGAAGCAGTTATCTACAAAAACACAGGAAACTGAAGGTGATTTCATGTAAAGATGAATCACCATCTTTGCCAAGATCAGCCAGACTATGTGGCCAGCGGGCCGCTGACAGGAACAGCCTGGGTGACCAGGCAACCGACAAGGAAGACTGATCTCGGACATGGCTACAAGGGTAGAACAACAACAGAGATCGGTCACGGAAACGTCCCAAGGAAGCAACATATGAGCAGTCTCCGGCAGGCTGGCAGTCTGGGCTCCACGGAGATATATATTTCCACCACACGCATGTAAGCCCAATATTCAAGAAAGAGAAGCACTGAATAAACTAATTTTCTAGCCAAGCACTCCAAGTGAGGTAATGAAGAAAATAATGAAGAGAGTAATGGAACACTTCGAAAATGTGGGATTCGTATCAGAACATGATCAAAGTGGCACTGGAAAATATTGTTACATCATGTTAGACAACGAGAAAGAGAGATTAAGGGAAGAATCAGCAAGAATTGACTTAGTCTTCATCCTAAGTCCATTTAGTATATGAGAAACTGAAGAATTAAACAGTTTTGCAATATTTGCGAATCTTTATTATGGGAACATGTCACCCAAAAAGTGGCTCCTCAGTTCGGTACAGAGATGATGCCTAACCTACAGACACGACCTACTAACACTAGTGGAATTTTCCACTGGTGATCCCGCCTCCTGCTGCTTCACCTCACCTGTCTGCAGTATATAAGTCACTTCTCCGCGCTTATACTGTGCTTTACTCAAGATTGATGGACTGAACACATCGACTCAAGGCCGAGGAACTGATTACCTCAAACTCCTTCTCATCTTCCACTATTCATCTCTGTACCGACTGAGGAAGCGAAACGTTTCTACAATAAAGATACCCAAATGTTGCAAAAGTGTGTAAATATTCAACTTGTCGGATTTCTAAATCAAGACATCAGTGTGTAAGTGTTCAAAATAAAGCTAATAGGATTCTTGACTTCATATCGAAGAGTATAAATAATAAAAGACTTGAGGTTGTACTTCAAATTTAAGGAGAATTACCAGTAGACCTCTGTCTGCCTTCACGAGGAAGACGAACACATCCCTAAGGTCAGTACCCGATCAGCCAGGTTGTAGTTCGTATGTTGGACTACGTGTGGCCAGCAGTAACAGCCTGATCCACCGAGAGGCCTGGTCAAGGACTGGGTCGCGGGGGAGTTGACCCCCGAAACACCGTCCAGGTAGACTAGTAAGACATCATTTAAATTATGCTGCTCAGTTCTGGTCTCCATATTACAGAAAGGACTTTAATGGGCTGGAAAATGTACAGAAAAGCGATGACGTTAATTCCAGGTGTCAGAAATTCTTCCTAGGAAAGCAGACTGAGTGCACTGAGTTTACACTTACTGGAAAGACTAGAATTAGCAGAGACATGATTAAAGTATACAAAAGGAAAAACGGAATGAATAAAAGGGATATAATTAACGAGCTGAAAACATCCAACCATGACAGGACCAGCAGCAATGGATTCAAGGCTGGACAAATTAAGATTTAAAAAGGATATAGGGAAGTATCGGTATATATTGGAAGAAACTCGTAGATGAGTGGAACTAACTCCGAAGCAGCGCAGCAACGTACAAGACACTCGTATGACTTCAGAGTGTGAAAACAGACTCTTCCATAGGCGAGAAACGAGCGCACGGGAGCATAGCTGGAAGATAAATACACAAACGACTCAACCTGGATTGTCAAAAGTTAAGCCTCTCTGACGACAACCACAAACAGGCACTGAGTGGACACACTCTTTGCTAAATCAAATTAATAATCTTGCTCAAATTACTTTGAGAAGACTCATCTCCCGCATCCCCTCCTCCCCCCCCCCAACAATTTTCCAATAACATTCTCCTTCTTCAACCAGTCCCACAACCCACCTTAATCTCCTCTCCCTCCCTTCCTCACCCATACCAAATGTCACACCATTCCCCTCACTTCTGCGGCTTCCACTACCTCCACTCTACCCGATGACACCTCTCTCTTTCGCTCTCTCGCTCAATCATACACACACACACACACACACACACACACACACACACACACACACACACACACACACACAGAGGTATGATAAAGCTCACGGTTCAGGGAAAGTGACATAATAGCGACCAGTGAAGAGGCGGGGCCAGGAGTTTGGACTCGACCCCTGCAACCTCAACTAGGTGAGAAACTAGGTGAGTACACACACACACACACACACACACACACACACACACACACACACACACAAGACGAGGTACGATAAAACTCATGGAGCAGGGAGAGGGAGGACCCAGTAGCGGACAGTGAAGAGGCGGGGCCAGGAGCTGAGTCTCGACCCCTGCAACCACAATTAGGCGAGTACAATTAGGTGAGTACACACACGCGGGCGCGCGCATTCGACCCCTGCAGCTACAAATAAGTGGATACAGCTCTAAGTAGCAGTGACTTGCCCTAGTTTGTGTCTACTTCCAAACTGGCCAGCCCAGAAATGAGGAACAGGCATCGAAGGTAGTGAGTGTGTGGAACACACCAGGTGAAGGTATTGAGTGTGTGGAACACACCAGGTGAAGGTACTGAGTGTGTGGAACACACCAGGTGAAGGTAGCGAGTGTGTGGAATACACCAGGTGAAGGTAGCGAGTATGTGGAACACACCAGGTGAAGGTAGCGAGTGTGTGGAATACACCAGGTGAAGGTAGCGAGTATGTGGAACACACCAGGTGAAGGTAGCGAGTATGTGGAACACACCAGGTGAAGGTAGCGAGTGTGTGTGGAACACACCAGGTGAAGGTAGCGAGTGTGTGTGGAATACACCAGGTGAAGGTAGTGAGTGTGTGGAATACACCAGGTGAAGGTAGTGAGTGTGTGGAATACACCAGGTGAAGGTAGTGAGTGTGTGGAATACACCAGGTGAAGGTAGTGAGTGTGTGGAACACACCAGGTGAAGGTAGTAAGTGTGTGGAACACACCAGGTGAAGGTATTGAGTGTGTGGAACACACCAGGTGAAGGTAGTGTGTGGAACACACCAGGTGAAGGTAGTGAGTGTGTGGAACACACCAGGTGAAGGTATTGAGTGTGTGGAACACACCAGGTGAAGGTAGCGAGTATTTTGGAACACACCAGGTGAAGGTAGCGAGTGTGTGGAACACACCAGGTGAAGGTAGCGAGTATGTGGAACACACCAGGTGAAGGTAGCGAGTGTGTGGAACACACCAGGTGAAGGTAGCGAGTGTGTGTGGAACACACCAGGTGAAGGTAGTGAGTGTGTGGAATACACCAGGTGAAGGTAGTGAGTGTGTGGAATACACCATGTGAAGGTAGTGAGTGTGTGGAACACACCAGGTGAAGGTAGTAAGTGTGTGGAACACACCAGGTGAAGGTAGCGAGTGTGTGGAACACACCAGGTGAAGGTATTGAGTGTGTGGAGCACACCAGGTGAAGGTAGCGAGTGTGTGGAATACACCAGGTGAAGGTAGCGAGTATGTGGAACACACCAGGTGAAGGTAGCGAGTGTGTGGAACACACCAGGTGAAGGTAGCGAGTGTGTGGAACACACCAGGTGAAGGTAGTGAGTGTGTGGAACACACCAGGTGAGTAAAGCTTTAGATTAGATTTTGACATTGAAGTGGCTAGTTTACTGTGCACATCGTATCCATCCTGTGTACAGTAGCACAAGAGCACATGAATACACAAAAGGCCTAGGAACTACGACCCAAAAGAGTTAACAGGAGTATATCTGGATTTATATCTACAGTTCGCTTATCTGTTTCAAGCAAATTTAGGACATTTACTTAAGATATCGGGTATCTTATTTTCATTAATGTCTTAACATGTCACATATGTAGGTTATTATACTATCTCTATATTCCTCAACAAGTGGAAATAATAGTGAAAGGAAAACCTCGGGACGGGACCAAGAGATTGAGCTCAATTTATTTACATTCAAATGGAAGCGCTAAACCCTTATGTAATGAATGCATACGGATGGGCCTACAAATATCATTAAATCTCAGTCCTGTTGCATAAGACAAAAGTGTGTTAACAGCTTTATGCAGCGAAAAAAATACTTGTGAACGAATGAAATTCTCATGCGCTTCGCTATGGCTGCCAAACCAATATTGTTAACAATTTTAAAATTTTTATTGACACTTATTAATTCGACAGTGCAATATGGCAGCACTGTACACACACATCACACACACACACACACACAACACACACACAGGGTATATATGCTAGTATGTGTGACGCCCTGTGTGTGTTACTCACCTATTTGTGCCGTTGCAGGGACCGTAGATAAGCTCCTGGCCCCGCCTCTTCACTGGTAGCCACTAAGGACCCTCTCTCACACTTCCGCTCCATGAGGTTTTATCATACCTCGTCTTAAAACTGTGTATGTGATCCTGCCTCGACTACGTTACTTCAGCCTATTCCACTTCTGACAACTCTATGACTGAAGAATATACTTTATAAACATTCCTTTGACCTCTCTGAGTCTTCTAAATAACTTCCAATTGTGACTCCTGGTTTCTGAGTCTCCATCTCTTGGAAATGTTGTCTTTTGGCCTCCTTGGGTCCCAATTCCTCGTTACGTAATTTTATATGTCGTTATCATGTCTCCCCAAACCCTCCTCTACTCCAGTGTCCGTCAGGCAGATTTCCCATAACCTTTCTTCGTAGGATATTTCCCTTAGCCCCGGGACTAGTTTTACCTTTGATATACCTTTGAAGAGTTTCGAGAGTTTGTCTACTCTCTGAGCCTGCGCCATGGGGCCAGGCTCGTCGGGTCTTGCTCTGGTCAACCAGGCTGTGCTGCTGGAGGCCCGCTGCCCCACATTCCATCGCCAGCCTGGTTGATCTGAGCACCTGGTGACGATACTTGTACAGTTCGCACCTCTTGAGGCTTCTAACTTGTTCCAGCAGTGTTTATGTATCTTTGGTTAGATGTTGAAAAGTCTGGGACCCCGGATTGTTGTCAGTGTTCCTTTATTGTCCCACCGCACCCTGCTCCTCCTGGGTTTACTGTTGCAAAACTTTTGCACTTTCCTCTGATTTCTTGACGTGCTTGCTCCAGGTGCTGCCGTTACCCAAACTTGGTGTTGCATACTCCAGATGGGCCTGACGTAAGCGATTTTTTTAGTTAGCAGGTAAGCGGAAACAAAACGGCAAAGAATGTTAAGAAGTATCACCCCTGACGAAGCTGCGATACTGAACGGGAATCAAAAACAAGTGGCGGTCTCATCAGAGACGATACAGTACTGTGTAAGTGTCCAACCAAGCTTCCCACTCTGAAATAAGTAGAGTGGCATGTTTTGTGGGTCGCAAACGTCAAGGTCTCAAACACTGAGTAAAACAACATTATATTGCTTAATCAGTGATCTTCTCACGGCACTCGAATTATTTACGACTGATGACCATTAAGTTCTTAAATCAGTCCTCGGGGATGAGCTCTTTGGCGCTCAAATTATGTTCAGACATCAAATCTCTATAGCTAAAGAAGGAAATATGCTAATCGAGAGAGAGACTGTGTTTATGCAAACGGGACGACGGATGGATAACAGGTTCAAAGAAAGCAGACGAGCATGAGCGTTCTCCTGCACAATAAGGGGGGCAGGCGGCCCCAAATAGGAAACCACATTCACCATCATTCATTCAATTGTCGCCTTTCTAGATATGTGAATGCAACAAACAGGCAGATTTCTCTTGACTGCAACCTATTCCCTCTTCAGACTGCAGTACGGTTACTCCATACACATTCTAAAAAAACTGCTACAGTGCCAGCAAACATATTAAGTCTATTTTCCTAAGAACATGCTAATAAAAACGCGCGGCAGCTCACAACAAACAGGATGAATAACACACGAAATAAGAATGAGTCCACCCCACTCCAACAATGTGGTATCCTGACCTTGAATTACCCTCCGCTGCCGTCAACCAGGCCTATTCCTTCTAAATTTACTACAACAGCCTCTGCCGCGGTCTGTTGCCTCTCCAGCAGCAGCTACCACTCCAACTCTATAACACACCACTGACTAACAACTCGGCAGGAGTCCACATGAAGTTTTACAACTACAATTAATAATAAGCTAGCACCTTTTACAACAACTAATCATTGGTATGTACTGGAGGAGGAACAGGTGTGAGTGCACCCACAGTATGGAGATAAAGTTTGAACACTTCAAGATATTTAGTGAGAAAGGTTTCTACGAAGGACTAAATAAAACTTCTCAGTGTGAAAAGCTTCCTAAATAAATGTCTTAAACTGGGTGTCCATGGGTCTTTTCTAATCAGTATTGTACCGTCAACGAAGCTTACAAAAATCCATTGAAGGATGATGGATAGCTTTTCTCTATGTCCTGTAGCTCACTCAGTATGTGTAACTCACTAGTATGTGTAGTTGGCTCAATTTGTGTAGTTCACTCAAATATGTGTAGCTCACTCAGTATGTGATAATCATCAGTTATGTGTGTTGGCTCAATTTGTGTAGTTCACTAAAATGTGTAGCTCAACTCAGTATGTGTAGCCCACTAAATATGTGTAGCTCCCTCAATATTTGTTCATACATACTCAATATTGCGTTCTTCACTCAATATAAGTACCTCATCAATATGGGTCCTCACCTGCAATACCTGCACCCTGTTTGCGTGTTGTTGTTAGTGGGCTACTGGCCCATGATTGTGTTATTCAGGGAGTTTTTACCGGTAAGTGAGGTTGCTGACTGCTGCTATACATGCAGTGTGAAAATTCTTGAGTGTTTTGGCCTTCGCTCTCATTTATAGTTTGTGTTCTGTTCGTATTATTTTAGCAAGTTGAAGAAGGTGAGAGTTATCTTGTGAATGGAGTGATGTTGGCGTTCACTCAACCCGATTTCTATTATTACTTTGGATTCCACATCACCCCCATGGAGCTCTCGGAGACGACGATTCATGAAGTACTGACTTGCTGTCTTTCGTTTGAGGTTGCTCGCTGTTCTTTGGACATTTCTGCGGCTCATTATCTAGACGATTACTCGGATATATCGCTCTCTGGGCTGCCATTAATAGCTACAGATGGAGTGACATACGTATAATTTTGGGCTATAACACCGAGTCTGAAGGTGTGAGACAAACGGCTTGTGTATCGTGTGTTGTAGATTATTTACTCAGTTCTTGATTTCGTTGTGAATAATCGTATTGGTTATATTTGTTGATGATTAAGGCCACAAGTGCAACAGTTAGGTATTCTTTATGAAAACTTTTCGCTACAAAGTAGGCTTAACAGTCCTCCAGGACCTGAGGGACTGAACCATCTCAATACTATTTTCTCCAAGGGGAAAATCATGTTGACTTTAGGGTGTCAGTTCTAGGTGGTCACCATGGTTGCAGAGTTATCATCCATGTCTCGAGTTTCAATGACTCTCTTGAAATCCGTGTTTATCTATTTATTTACATACCTTAATAATTCATAACAGAGAAGACCAGGCAGACACTTGTGGAAATTTCTTGACAAATATTTAAACTTATCAAGTAATTATTATATATTTAATATTTATCACGCTGCATCCGCCCTGCGGGCTCGCACCACGCTCCAACGCACCAGCCTACGCCCCCCCCCCCCCCCCCCCGCTACCCGCAGCCCGGTTGATCATTACATCTGCGAAAACTAGAGCCCAGGAAGTTAAGTATACCTGGAACTAGAGCCGCGCTCGGATAATCATACACTGAAACTAGAGCCAGGTTGATCATTACCATCTGGAACTGGACCCATGTTGATCCACATTTCCTGGAATTAGGAGGCCCAGCTTGTCATACATCCCTGGATACTAGAGCCCCCCAGGAAGAAAATACACCTGGAACTAGACCAGTTGCATAATACACCATGAAACTAGAGCCCAGGTTGATCATACCTCCTGGATCTAGAACCCAGGCTTGATCATACAACCTTGAGCTAGAGCCCAGGTTGATCATACACCTGGAACTAGAGCCCAGATAGATTATACACCTGAAACTATGACCCCAGTTGATCATATACACCCTGAACTAGAGCCTCAGTGCTTCATCTACACCTGGAACTACCGTGTCCGAGGCTTGATTCACATATACCCTGTACTAGATTCCCAGGTTGTATCACACACCCTTAAACTAGTGCTGGTTTGATCACACACCTGGCACAAGATGCTCAGGTTGATATTTCACTCTGGAAACTGAGCCCAAGTTGATCATAACCCTGACCTAGAGCCTAGGTTGATCATACCCTGGAAACTAGATGCCCTGGTTGTACACCCTCGTAGATACAAACCCGGAAACAGGCACCAGCTAAATTGGAGTCAGGAACAACCCGCTGCCGCAACCAATTGACTCTGATTAACTCAGACTTTGGTCAGATCATTGAGACCAGGATCAGACATGATAGATTAGATGAGAGATAAATAACATAGATAGAGAGAAAGAGAGAGAGAGAGGAGAGAGCGAGAGAGGAGAGAGAGAGAGAGAGAGACGAGAGATCGAGAGAGAGTGAGAGAAAACTCTCATTCCTCGACAATAATGGAAGTTCGTGACATCGTGAAATCGGCATTCGTGAAAACTCCAAATTTGGGAAGTATTAGGAGATATTCAGAGAAAATATCTCCTAGCTCGCGCTCATTTTTCAGGCGAAGTTTGTTGATCTTGGCAAACATACAACACTCACACACACCACACACACACACACACACACACACACCACAACACCACACAGACACAGTAACAAGGGGACACAGTTGGGAAAGTTGGAAGAACAGATGAATCTCAGGATGTTAGGAGTATTTCTTCAGCCACAGAGTAGTCAGTAAGTGGAATTGTTTGGGAAGCGATATAGTGGAGGCAGATCCCAAAACATAGCTTAAGCAGAGGTATGATAAAGCTCACGGTTCAGGAGAATGCACCTAGTAGCGTTCAGTGAGAGGGCGGGGGCCAGGAGCTCGGACTCGACCCTGCAACCTAACTTGATGAGTAACACTAGGTGAGTAACACACACCCACACACACACACACACACACCAAATCGATCAAGGAACCTGTCAAGAAGACAACGCGAGTTCATGTACGTGGTGAGGTCAGATGTGGGCGCCTGTAACGTGTTTGGGATGCCCAGGGATCAGTCTAGGACAGGTACCTGTTTCTTGTTATTTGTAAAACGACTTGACGGAAGGAATTAAACTCCGAAGTGTCCCTGCTGCTTGCAGATTACGGATGTGAACGTTGATGAGAAGAATTCAATTGAACGAGGATCGCAGCAGAACTACAGAGGGATTGGACAGGCTGCCTGCAGCCAGGTACCCGCAATGGCTCTGGAGAATCAACCCTACCAAAGTGAAAGTCATGAAGATTGGGGAAGGAAAAAGACGGCCACAGGACGGAGTACAGTCTAGGGGGCCAGAGATAATAACCTCACTCAAGGAAAAGGATCTCGGGGGTGAGCTATAGCACCAGGCACTCTCCATGAGGCGCACATCAACCAAATACTGCGGCCAGCTACGGGCGATGGAAACTGAGGCGCATCCGACCTCTAAATAGGAGTTAAATTTAGGACTTTGTACACTGGTACATTAGCGTTTATACTGGAGTATGCAGTGCCAGCTTTGGATACCCTCATCTTAGCTATGCATGGTAAGGAAACTAGAGAAAGTGCAAAGGTTTGCAACAAGATAGTCCCGGACCTAGGGATATGTCCTACGGGGAGAGGTTTTAAAGGTGATCCCAATCTGAGGAAAGTAAGGGGGATTGATAACGACATTTAAAATACTGAGAGGAATAGACAAGGTGGACAAAGGACCGGATGTTCAGAGTGGGGGACCACAGCAACAGGGGGTCACAGTGGAAGTTGAAGACACAGATAAATCACAGGGAGTTAGCAAGTATTTCTTCAGCTCACAGAGTAGTCAGGAAATGGAATAGTTTGGGAAGCGATGCAAGTGGAGGCAGGATCCATTACATAAACTTTTAGGAGAGGAAGTAAAGCTCAACGGCGAGCGGCGAAGAATGACTGAGTAGCGGTTAGTGAAGAGGCGGGGCCAAGGTAGGCTGAGATTCGATCCCACACCAATCCACAACTAGGTGAGTACAACTGGTGAATCAACCACACATACGCATACACACTCACACCCATGCACAACATACAAATAGGTGAGTAACATACCCACACATTTACATATTCACACACACACACGCTACACACACACAAGCACACACACACACACATACACGCACACACACACACACACACACACGGCCACACACAACACACACACAACACAAACACACACACACACACACACAGACACACACATACACGCTCACACACACACACACACACCACACACGCACACACACACACACACACACCACACACCACACACACACATACATACATATATAATATAATATATTTTATATATATATATTTTATATATATATATATAAAATATATATATATTTATATTATATATATATATATATATATATATATATATATATGGTTTTGAAGACACGTAAGCAAACACTTGACATATTTATTAGAAAACGTTTCGGTCCTGGGACCTTGAATCACTTCTAAACCCTACACATACCCAGGTTAGAAGTGATCAAAGTCCCCGGACCGAAACGTTTTTCTAATAAATATGTCATAGTGTTTTTCTTACGTGTCTTTCTAAAAACCAACTTGTCGGTATTTATTACCCAAAGGTTTATACCATATATATATATATATATAATATAAAATATATATAAATATATATATTTATATATATATATATATTATATATATATATAGGTTGGTATAGGTAGTAGGTTGGTAGACAGCAACCACCCGGGAAGTACTACCGTCCTGCCAAAGACTGTGAAACAAAAACCTGTAACTGTTTTGCATGATGGTAGGATTGCTGGTTCTTTTTCTGTCCATAAACACGCTAGAAAACAGGGATATCTTGCTACTACTACTTACACTTTGGTCACACTTCACAGACACGCACATGCATATATATATATATACATACATCTAGGTTTTTCTCCTTTTTCTAAATAGCTCTTGTTCTTTTTTATTTCTTCTATTGTCCATGGGGAAGTGGAAAAGAATCTTTCCTCCGTAAGCCATGCGTGTCGTATGAGGCGACTAAAATGCCGGGAGCAATGGGCTAGTAACCCCTTCTCCTGTATACATTTACTAAAAAAGAGAAGAAGAAAAACTTATAAAACAGGGATGCTTAAATGTGCGTGGATGTAGTGCGGATGACAAGAAACAGATGATTGCTGATGTTATGAATGAAAAGAAGTTGGATGTCCTGGCTCTAAGCGAAACAAAGCTGAAGGGGGTAGGAGAGTTTCAGTGGGGGGAAATAAATGGGATTAAATCTGGAGTATCTGAGAGAGTTAGAGCAAGGGAAGGGGTAGCAGTAATGTTAAATGATCAGTTATGGAAGGAGAAAAGAGAATATGAATGTGTAAATTCAAGAATTATGTGGATTAAAGTGAGGGTTGGATGCGAGAAGTGGGTCATAATAAGCGTGTATGCACCTGGAGAAGAGAGGAATGCAGAGGAGAGAGAGAGATTTTGGGAGATTTTTAAGTGAATGTATAGGAGCCTTTGAACCAAGTGAGAGAGTAATTGTGGTAGGGGACCTGAATGCTAAAGGGAGAAACTTTTAGAGAGGGTGTGGTAGGTAAGTTTGGGGTGCCAGGTGTAAATGATAATGGGAGCCCTTTGATTGAACTTTGTATAGAGAGGGGTTTAGTTATAGGTAATACATATTTTAAGAAAAAGAGGATAAATAAGTATACAAGATATGATGTAGGGCGAAATGACAGTAGTTTGTTGGATTATGTATTGGTAGATAAAAGACTGTTGAGTAGACTTCAGGATGTACATGTTTATAGAGGGCCACAGATATATCAGATCACTTTCTAGTTGTAGCTACACTGAGAGTAAAAGGTAGATGGGATACAAGGAGAATAGAAGCATCAGGGAAGAGAGAGGTGAAGGTTTATAAACTAAAAGAGGAGGCAGTTAGGGTAAGATATAAACAGCTATTGGAGGATAGATGGGCTAATGAGAGCATAGGCAATGGGGTCGAAGAGGTATGGGGTAGGATTAAAAATGTAGTGTTAGAGTGTTCAGCAGAAGTTTGTGGTTACAGGAAAGTGGGTGCTGGAGGGAAGAGGAGCGATTGGTGGAATGATGATGTAAAGAGAGTAGTAAGGGAGAAAAAGTTAGCATATGAGAAGTTTTTACAAAGTAGAAGTGATGCAAGGAGGGAAGAGTATATGGAGAAAAAGAGAGAGGTTAAGAGAGTGGTGAAGCAATGTAAAAAGAGAGCAAATGAGAGAGTGGGTGAGATGTATCAACAAATTTTGTTGAAAATAAGAAAAAGTTTTGGAGTGAGATTAACAAGTTAAGAAAGCCTAGAGAACAAATGGATTTGTCAGTTAAAAATAGGAGAGGAGAGTTATTAAATGGAGTGTTAGAGGTATTGGGAAGATGGAGGGAATATTTTAGGAATTGTTAAATGTTGATGAAGATAGGGAAGCTGTGATTTCGTGTATAGGGCAAGGAGGAATAACATCTTGTAGGAGTGAGGAAGAGCCAGTTGTGAGTGTGGGGGAAGTTCGTGAGGCAGTAGGTAAAAATGAAAGGGGGTAAGGCAGCCGGGATTGATGGGATAAAGATAGAAATGTTAAAAGCAGGTGGGATATAGTTTTGGAGTGGTTGGTGCAATTATTTAATAAATGTATGGAAGAGGGTAAGGTACCTAGGGATTGGCAGAGAGCATGCATAGTTCCTTTGTATAAAGGCAAAGGGGATAAAAGAGAGTGCAAAAATTATAGGGGGATAAGTCTGTTGAGTGTACCTGGTAAAGTGTATGGTAGAGTTATAATTGAAAGAATTAAGAGTAAGACAGAGAATAGGATAGCAGATGAACAAGGAGGCTTTAGGAAGGTAGGGGGTGTGTGGACCAGGTGTTTACAGTGAAACATATAAGTGAACAGTATTTAGATAAGGCTAAAGAGGTCTTTGGTGGCATTTATGGATTTGGAAAAGGCGTATGACAGGGTGGATAGGGGGGCAATGTGGCAGATGTTGCAAGTGTATGGTGTAGGAGGTAGGTTACTGAAAGCAGTGAAGAGTTTTTACGAGGATAGTGAGGCTCAAGTTAGAGTATGTAGGAAAGAGGGAAATTTTTTCCCAGTAAAAGTAGGCCTTAGACAAGGATGTGTGATGTCACCATGGTTGTTTAATATATTTATAGATGGGGTTGTAAGAGAAGTAAATGCGAGGGTCTTGGCAAGAGGCGTGGAGTTAAAAGATAAAGAATCACACACAAAGTGGGAGTTGTCACAGCTGCTCTTTGCTGATGACACTGTGCTCTGGGAGATTCTGAAGAGAAGTTGCAGAGATTGGTGGATGAATTTGGTAGGGTGTGCAAAAGAAGAAAATTAAAGGTGAATACAGGAAAGAGTAAGGTTATGAGGATAACAAAAAGATTAGGTGATGAAAGATTGAATATCAGATTGGAGGGAGAGAGTATGGAGGAGGTGAACGTATTCAGATATTTGGGAGTGGACGTGTCAGCGGATGGGTCTATGAAAGATGAGGTGAATCATAGAATTGATGAGGGAAAAAGAGTGAGTGGTGCACTTAGGAGTCTGTGGAGACAAAGAACTTTGCCCTTGGAGGCAAAGAGGGGAATGTATGAGAGTATAGTTTTACCAACGCTCTTATATGGGTGTGAAGCGTGGGTGATGAATGTTGCAGCGAAGAGAAGGCTGGAGGCAGTGGAGATGTCATGTCTGAGGGCAATGTGTGGTGTGAATATAATGCAGAGAATTCGTAGTTTGGAAGTTAGGAGGAGGTGCGGGATTACCAAAACTGTTGTCCAGAGGGCTGAGGAAGGGTTGTTGAGGTGGTTTCGGACATGTAGAGAGAATGGAGCGAAACAGAATGACTT
>NC_069404.1:87675244-87684770 GCF_026875155.1 Cherax quadricarinatus
TTGAAATTAGTCTGTGACATTTAATAAAGTTTATTGAATGTCACAGATTAAATTAAAAATAAAAATAAATATTTTACTCTTTATCTGACTTATTCTTGTTTTTTATTCGCAAAATTTGGATCCCATCATGACTGTCAAAAAAAAAAAAGAGTGTACAATTTTTTCATATATTCAATATGGCTAACATCCATCATCATCAACGGAGAAGAAAGACCTTAATGTGTTATTTGTAACAAAGTTTTGTTAAATGATTCTATGAAACGAAGAAAGTTGAAGCAACATTTGCAAAATGTTCATCCTCAACACAAGGACAAGAACAAAAGACTTTTTTGAACGTCATGGGAATGTTCTCAGGAAGATGAAGCTGGACTCAACAGGGAAAAATTGGAAGAGAAAGGTCAAGACCAAAAATGTTGCAGTGTTTGAGAAACTCATCAATTATTTTTGCTTGGGGTGAAGAACTAGTGCTTACAGAATTTACAAAACATGAAATTTTGCAGCATTTGACAGCATTGGAAAATGAATTCAGCTGCTGTTTTCCTGAACTTAGTGATGATGAGTTTGATTTAGTGCGAAATCCATTTAAATTCAGTTGACTGTCAAGATTTTCAGGCTTTTCAACTCTGTTGCAAAAGAAAACGAAACAACGAAGTAGATTACAGGTTGAAAATGAGCTCCGCTGTGCCCCTTCAAGCACTTAGCCGCTGATCCAAGAATTGAAGAAGACAAAACAATCACAGGTTTCTCATTGTTTGTAATCTTCATCACAATCAAATGAATTACAATGCCCTGGCATTCTATTGAACTTTTTGTTTGTTAAGTAATTAGTTATGATTATTATATCCGTATTTGGAATGCATCTTTTGAGTCAGACAATCTTGGGAAGGAGGGAATAACATTCCAATATATAATGAAGAGGGTGAATGGGGCAAGAAAGTTTGAGAACCAGTGGTGTAGAGTCTACTGTTGCCAGCTTATGATACTGGATTGACTGGGCAACAAAGTGAATTATTTCATGTCTATAGTGAAGTCTGTGGCTTCACAGTGTTGGTGTATGGCACTAATTAGGGGTTTATTCAATTGCCTATTTGCTCTAATAGATCTGCCCAAGTGTTCAAAGATGCGGACCTCCAGTTAACTCCTGGTTTTACCAATATAAACAACATTACAGCTTTGACAATTATATTTGCAAATAACAGAGGATTGAAATTCAAAGGAAGAACATCTTTGAACTTAAAGGGACGCTAAATAGAGTATTTAGGCTTAAATATAACTCTAACTTCCACCAAGGGATAAAACTCTTGTAACAGATTTAACTTATTTTTTAAAGGAAACTTACGTTTGTTTACGAAAATAAGTTGGAAATAAAGAACGGCTTTCTGAACATCAATTTTTGGTTCTGGATAATGTAAGAACCTATGCAGTTGTTTACCTATGTAAGAAATAATGAAAAAATATTAAAAACCATCCATGAGAAGGTTTTGTCGTATGAATTCATATTCAGAATGAAGACTAAAATACTGAGAACATATGTGAAAAGCTCTGGAAATTAGTGTGGGAATCAAATTTCTCTGCAAGGTGCCTTGATGCTGTTGAAGGGCTCTTGATCCACACAATTGGAGCTACCTACCCATTCCGATGATCAACCCCATTTTCAGGTGCTGTGTTATCCTTAAGAGTTAAGTGCTTCATAATTAATAATAATAATAATAATAATAATAATAATAATAATAATAATAATATAATAATAATAGAATAATAATAATAATGAGAGAAAAAAAGTCAGAGAGAGAGAGAGAGAGAGAGAGAGAGACAGACGGACAGACTGACAGACAGACAGACAGACAGACAGACAGACAGACAGACAGACATATAGACAGGCAGACAGAGAAGAGAGATACAGAGACAAATAGAGAGAGAGAGAGAGAGAGAGAGAGAGAGAGAGAGAGAGAGAGAGAGAGAGAAGAGAGAGACATTGTTGGCGCTTTCGACCGGGTGTGGCACCAGGGCCTCTTAGCAAAACTTCAAGCACTGGGAATTGCAGGTTCTATGCTATGTCTCCTCAGTGATTACCTTCATGATAGATCTCTAAGTGTAATTCTCAATGGAACGGAATCAGCAAGACATCCTATTGGGGCAAGTGTTCCACAAGGAAGCGTGCTGGGACCATTGTTATGGAATGTCTACTTCAACGACCTTCTTCATCTCATTCCAGAATCACATGCAATGCAGACGACTGCACACTGACATTCACTTATCCAAGAGAAGAAATGCCAGCTGCTCTAAGCTACATGAATCACCAGCTGAGAGCTATATTAGCTTGGGGAAATAGATGGCAAGTAACATTTGCACATGAGAAAACGCAAATGATGATCGTCTCTAGGCACCATGATGGTAATGCTGGTGCAGTAGTAAGGATGAATGGGAGGGTGTTGGCACCTGGAGAAGAAGTTGATATCCTTGGGGTGAAATTTGACTCCAAACTAACCATGAAGAACCATGTTGTAAATCTTGCAAACAAGGCAGCCAGGAAGCTTACAGCACTTCGCCGTATCTCGCATCTACTTGACAGTAGGGGTTGCAAGATTCTGTACGAGGCACAAGTAAGCTCGCACCTTGAGTATGCTCCACTTTCTTGGTTTGCCTGCCCTCCCTCTCATCTGCGACTGCTTGACAGAGTAAAGAACAGAGCAAGACGTCTCATCTCTCGCCTGGACCCATCCTGGATAGATCTGTCATTTCAGCAGAGCCTTCAACATAGGAGGGATGTGTGTGGCCTTACTGTTATGTACAAGGCCAATATTGTCAAAGTACCACACTTGGATCCACTTCGAGGACAGCGTGAAACAAGCTTTTATGCCACAAGACGGGCAGAAAGCAGTAACTTCACTCTGGCTGTACCCTTCTCCAGAACTTCACTCTATCTGAGATCCTATATACCCAGGATGACTCGAGTATGGAACACATTCGTACAGCATAATGATGTCAACGAGATAAAGTCAGTTGATCAAATGAAAATGCTGGCCCACAGATGGCTCCAACTTCATCCTGTTCCCTACTTGTATGTCTCATAACAATAAAAATGCTTTCAAATGAGCTGTTGTAGGTAGCAGCTCTTAGCTTGCCAATAAAGTTAGGAATCCTTAACCTGTAAATAGCTTGTCAATAAAGCTAGGGATGCTTAACCTTGTCAAACCCTGTGTAAAAAAAAATGAGAGAGAGAGAGAGAGAGCCAGAGAGGGAGAGAGAGAGACAGATAGATTCAGAGACAGAGAGAGACAGGGAAAGGAGACAGAGAAAGAGAGCCAGAGAGAGAGAGAGAGAGAGAGAGAGAGAGAGAGAGAGGAGAGAGAGAGGAGAGAGAGAGAGAGAGAGAGAGAGAGAGCTCAATGGCTGACACCACCATCTCCCGCCTGTAATCGAATTCGCCACTGCCGTGATGGAGGTCTTAGTGAGGTTCTCTCTCAAGAGATGGCGTTCTTATTACTCCAAGATATTTGTATATTTGTTTTCCTCTCTTACTAACCAATCAGGGGGCGCTGTTGCATTTCTATTATTCCTTCATTATTTGTATATCCATGGAATAGCAGTAAACCAGTAAGGTTTATACAGCGTTTGAAAAATGGGAAGTAATGAGAAGTAATCAGGCTTGATACGAGGAATAGGAGGGAACCTCCAAGTCTTGGATCAAGAGCCCTCTTCGAAGGATGGAGTGGCAATGTGGGACGTTGCAACAGACGGCCCTGTATTGTGACAACAAACATATCTATAAGCCCAGCTCCTCTTACCACATTGATCCGAGAAAGGTATCCCAGTATATCATAAGCCCAACTCCCTCTCTTATATATACATATATATATATTTATTTATTTTTTATTATCACACTGGCCGATTCCCACCAAGGCAGGGTGGCCCGAAAAAGAAAAACTTTCACCATCATTCACTCCATCACTGTCTTGCCAGAAGGGTGCTTTACACTACAGTTTTTAAACTGCAACATTAACACCCCTCCTTCAGAGTGCAGGCACTGTACTTCCCATCTCCAGGACTCAAGTCCGGCCTGCCGGTTTCCCTGAACCCCTTCATAAATGTTACTTTGCTCGCACTCCAACAGCACGTCAAGTATTAAAAACCAATTGTCTCCATTCACTCCTATCAAACACGCTCACGCATGCCTGCTGGAAGTCCAAGCCCCTCGCACACAAAACCTCCTTTACCCCCTCCCTCCAACCTTTCCTAGACCGACCCCTACCCCGCCTTCCTTCCACTACAAACTGATACACTCTTGAAGTTATTCTTTTTCGCTCCATTCTCTCCACATGTCCGAACCACCTCAACAACCCTTCCTCAGCCCTCTGGACAACAGTTTTGGTAATCCCGCACCTCCTCCTAACTTCCAAACTACGAATTCTCTGCATTATATTTACACCACACATTGCTCTCAGACATGACATCTCCACTGCCTCCAGCCTTCTCCTCGCTGCAACATTCATCCCCCATGCTTCACACCCATATAAGAGCGTTGGTAAAACTATACTCTCATACATTCCCCTCTTTGCCTCCAAGGACAAAGTTCTTTGTCTCCACAGACTCCTAAGTGCACCACTCACCCTTTTCCCCTCATCAATTCTATGATTCACCTCATCTTTCATAGACCCATCCGCTGACACATCCACTCCCAAATATCTGAATACATTCACCTCCTCCATACTCTCTCCCTCCAATCTGATATCCAATCTTTCATCACCTAATCTTTTGTTATCCTCATAACCTTACTCTTTCCTGTATTCACTTTCAATTTTCTTCTTTTGCACACCCTACCAAATTCATCCACCAATCTCTGCAACTTCTCTTCAGAATCTCCCAAGAGCACAGTGTCATCAGCAAAGAGCAGCTGTGACAACTCCCACTTTGCGTGTTATTCTTTATCTTTTAACTCCACGCCTCTTGCCAAGACCCTCGCATTTACTTCTCTTACAACCCCATCTATAAATATATTAAACAACCACGGTGACGTCACACATCCTTATCTAAGGCCTACTTTTACTGGGAAATAATTTCCCTCTTTCCTACATACTCTAACTTGAGCCTCACTATCCTCGTAAAAACTCTTCACTGCTTTCAGTAACCTACCTCCTACACCATACACCTGCAACATCTGCCACATTGCCCCCCTATCCTCCGGTCATACGCTTTTCCAAATCCATAAATGCCACAAAGACCTCTTTAGCCTTATCTAAATACTGTTCACTTATATGTTTCACTGTAAACACCTGGTCCACACACCCCCTACCTTTCCTAAAGCCTCCTTGTTCATCTGCTATCCTATTCTCCGTCTTTACTCTTAATTCTTTCAATAATAACTCTACCATACACTTTGCCAGGTATACTCAACAGACTTATCCCCTATAATTTTTGCACTCTCTTTTATCCCCTTTGCCTTTATACAAAGGAACTATGCATGCTCTCTGCCAATCCCTAGGTACCTTACCCTCTTCCATACATTTATATATATATATATATATATATAATATATATATATATATATATATATATATATATATAATATATATATATATATATATATATATAATAGCGATATTCCAAGCACTTTCGTGACTTCTCACATCATCAAGGAACTATAAAAAAATAACGTCAACACGAAGGCATATAAGAGCAAGACTACACCTCACAGTCGCGTCACGACACCCGAGTCTGTGAAACAATCTACCCAAGAATTATGATTTTTTTACTTGTCTAATGTGTCATTAAATTCCTCCCAAATTTTATTAATTATAAATGAATCCAGTTTATATAAGCCAAAAGAAATATTCATATTATTTTCAAAACTGTTTTTTATGAAACATAATTCTATTATATGCCTGCCGACCATGGACTTGCATGATACAGTTTTCTCAGCATTTTGAAAATCAACTAGATGGTTAAAATCTCTCGCATGAATAAACAGAGCATTAGAATCTTGTCCAGTTCTAATAGTATATTTACGTTGTTTTAATCTTATTTCAAGACTTTTACCAGTTTGACCCTAATAAGCTTTATCGCATATTTTACAAAGAATTTTATAGACGCACCCATCACCATTTTGGGGGGAATTTTTTATCACAAGTTTTTTTTTTTACTGCATCAATATTTTTAAATACAACTTTGATATTAAAAGTTTTAAGAAGAGAAGGCATATCAACTAAGTTTTCATGGTAAGGGAGAACCAACATATTTTTTGTTGAATAAGGCTGGTTGTCCCTTTTTGGACTGTAAAAAGTATTTCTGGCAATTTTAAAGGATTTATCAATTAAGTTTCTTTGGTATTTTAGATCATTGCTATTTCATAATTTTTGAAGATTTCTTCATCTATGAATTCTGGACTACAAATACGTAAAGCTCTCTAAAACATTGATGAGAATACTTTATCTTGATGTGAAGAATAGTAGTGTACATAGGAACAGCTATTATAGACTGAGCTAAACTGTGTAATTTAACGAGGAAATGGCTTATATCTATATTTCAGGTACGTCTTTGTAGATGAATGGTTCAGAGAACCGACATGTTGATAAATTAGACACATGTGCAACTCTTGGGTATCTTTATTGAGGAAACGTTTCGCCACACAGTGGCTTCATCAGTCCATACATAGGAGAAACTTGAAGAACAGGAGGAGAATGAGGTAATCAGTCCCTCAACCTTGAGTCGATGTGTTCAGTCCATCAATCTTGAGTAGAATACGGCAGATGAGCGGAGAAGCAGCTTATAAACCGTATGGCAGGAGAGGTGTAGCAGTCATAGGTAGTGTCACATTTGTTCAATGTGGAAGTAGGTTGTGCCCAAGAATTAGGCATGTGTCTAATTTGCACATGTGTCTAATTTATCAACATGTCGGTTCTCTGAACCATTCATCTACAAACCTGTCAGACACTGCAACTTTTTGGATCTTAATACTTAGGAATTCTTCGCTTGCCTAATTCTTGGGCACAACCTACTTCCACATTGAACAAATGTGACACTACCTATGACTGCTACACCTCTCCTGCCATACGGTTTATAAGCTGCTTCTCCGCTCATCTGCCGTATTCTACTCAAGATTGATGGACTGAACACATCGACTCAAGGTTGAGGGACTGATTACCTCATTCTCCTCTGTTCTTCAAGTTTCTCCTATGTATGGACTGATGAAGCCACTGTGTGGCGAAACGTTTCCTCAATAAAGATACCCAAGAGTTGCACATGTGTCTAATTTATCAGGTACGTCTTGCTACTTCTACTTACACTAAGGTCACACTACACATACATATACAAGCATATATATACACACACCCCTCTGGGTTTTCTGCTATTTTCTTTCTAGTTCTTGTTCTTGTTTATTTCCTCTTATCTCCATGAAGTGAAGTTGATGAGAAGAATTCATTCGATCGAATACCAGGCAGAACTACAAAGGGATCTGGACAGCTTGAGACCTGGTCCAGAAATTTGGGTTTTCCCTGGAGTTCAACCCCACCAAGTGCAAAGTCATGAAGATTGAGGAAGGGCAAAGAAGACCGCAGACGGAGTACAGTCTAGGGGGCCAGAAACTACAAACCTCGCTCAAGGAAAAAGATCTTGGGGTGAGTATAACACCAGGCACATCAGCCAAATAACTGCTGAAGCATATGGGCGCCAAGCAAACCTCAGAACAGCATTCCAACATCTTAATTAATAAGGAATCGTTCAGGACCCTGTACACCGTGTACGTTAGGCCCATACTGGAGTATGCGGCACCAGTTTGGAACCCACACCTAGCCAAGCACGTAAAATAAACTAGAGAAAGTGCAAAGGTTTGCAACAAGACTAGTCCCAGAGCTAAGGGGTATGTCCTACGAGGAGAGGTTAAGGGAAATCGACCTGACGACACTGGAGGACAGGAGAGATAGGGGGGACATGATAACGACATATAAAATACTGAGAGGAATTAACAAGGTGGATAAAGACATGATGTTCCAGAGATGGGACACAGCAACAAAGGGACACACTTGGAAATTGAAGACACAGATGAATCACAGGGATGTTAGGAGGTATTTCTTCAGCCACAAAGTAGTCAGGATCCATACATAGCTTTAAGCAGAGGTATGACAAAGCTCACGGTTCAGGGAGAGTGATTTAGTAGCGACCAGTGAAGAGGCGGGGCCAGGAGCTAGGACTCGACCCCTGCAATCTCAACTAGGTGAGAAATAAATATATATAATATATATTATATATTATATATATATATATATATATTATATATTATTATATATATATAATATAATATAATATATAATATATATATATATATATATGCAAGGAATTCGCAAGAGCAGGCGAAATATGCACAAATAAATATACACAATACCTTGGAGTCTAGCGCAAGCTGGACTCCAAGGTATTGGTCCAGTGTGGGTAGATTGGTAAAGCACTGCGTACCTTGTTCCAAGGTTCGTAGGTTCGAGTCTCCTTCAGCCAGAGATCAGTGTTTGTGTATATTTCGCCTGCTCTTGCGAATTCCTTGCATTGTTAATATCTCTAGTAAGGCTGATGCATGCAGGGGATGAGATGAAAAGCTGTAAGCCTTCTCCCTGAAAGCTGGCTGCCTTGGATCAAAGTCTAGCGCAAGCTGGACTCCAAGGTATTGGTCCAGTGTGGGTAGATTGGTAAAGCACTGCGTACCTTGTTCCAAGGTTCGTAGGTTCGAGTCTCCTTCAGCCAGAGATCAGTGTTTGTGTATATTTCGCCTGCTCTTGCGAATTCCTTGCATTGTTAATATCTCTAGTAAGGCTGATGCATGCAGGGGATGAGATGAAAAGCTGTAAGCCTTCTCCCTGAAAGCTGGCTGCCTTGGATCAAAGTCTAGCGCAAGCTGGACTCCAACGTATTGGTCCAGTGTGGGTAGATTGGTAAAGCACAGCGTACCTTGTTCCAAGGTTAGTTGGTTCGAGTCTCCTTCAGCCAGAGATCAGTGTTTGTATGCATATATATATATATATATATATATATAATATATATATATATATATATATATATATTATATATATATATATATATAATATATATATATATATATATATATATATATGCAGCTCAGTTCTGGTCTTCGTTTTACAGAATGGACATAAATTCGTTAGAAAACATTCAGCGTAGAATGACTAAATTAATACATAGCATTAGAAATCTTCCTAATGAAGAAAGATTGAAGACTCTTAAATTACATACACTTGTTAGACGAAGAATGAGGGGAGACATGATCGAAGTGTATAAGTGGAAGATGGGTATTAATAAAGGGGATATAAATAAGGTCTGAGGATATCTATCCAAGAGAGAACCGCAGTAATGGATTTAAATTAACAAGTTTAGATTTAGAAAGGATGTAGGGAAGTATTGGTTTGGAAATAGGGTAGTTGATGAGTGGAACAGTGTACCTAGTTGGGTTATTGAGGCTAGGACTTTGGACAGTTTCAAATTTAGGGGGATAAAAACATGAGGAAGGGGGGTTGGTTTGAGT
>NC_069404.1:87685270-87695270 GCF_026875155.1 Cherax quadricarinatus
ATATATAATATTTCACCTAGTTGTACTCACCTATTTGAGATTGCGGGGGTCGAGCCCTAGCTCCGGGCCCGCCTCTTCACGGGTGCTACTAAATCCTCTCCCGAACCGTGAGCTTATCATCCTCTGCTTAAAGCTATGTATGGATCCGCCTCCACTACATAGTTTCCCCAAACTATTCCTCTCCTGACTACTCTGTGGCTGAAGAAATACCTCCTAACATCCCTGTGATTCATCTGTGTCTTCAATTTCCAAGTGTGTCCCTTTGTTGCTGTATCCCATCTCTGGAACATCATGTCTTTGTCCACCTTGTTAATTCCTCTCAGTATTTTGTATGTCGTTATCATGTCCCCCCTATCTCTCCTGTCCTCCAGTGTCGTCAGGTCGATTTCCCTTAACCTCTCCTCGTAGGACATACCCCTTAGCTCTGGGACTAGTTTTGTTGCAAACCTTTGCACTTTCTCTAGTTTATTTTACGTGCTTGGCTAGGTGTGGGTTCCAAACTGGTGCCGCATACTCCAATATGGGCCTAACGTACACGGTGTACAGGGTCCTGAATGATTCCTTATTAATTAAGATGTTGGAATGCTGTTCTGAGGTTTGCTAGGCGCCCATATGCTTCAGCAGTTATTTGGCTGATGTGCCTGGTGTTATACTCACCCGAAGATCTTTTTCCTTGAGCGAGGTTTGTAGTTTCTGGCCCCCTAGACTGTACTCCGTTTGCGGTCTTCTTTGCCCTTCCTCAATCTTCATGACTTTGCACTTGGTGGGGTTGAACTCCAGAAACCAATTGCTGGACCAGGTCTGCAAGCTGTCCAGATCCCTTTGTAGTTCTGCCTGATTCGATCGAATGAATTCTTCTCATCAACTTCACTTCATGGAGATAAGAGGAAATAAACAAGAACAAGAACTAGAAAGAAAATAGCAGAAAACCCAGAGGGGTGTGTGTATATATATGCTTGTACATGTATGTGTAGTGTGACCTTAGTGTAAGTAGAAGTAGCAAGACGTACCTGAAATATAGATATAAGCCATTTCCTCGTTAAATTACATAGTTTAGCTCATTCTATAGTAGCTGTTCCTATGTACACTACTATTCTTCACATCAAGATAAAGTATTATCATCAATGTTTTAGAGAGCTTTACGTATTTGTAGTCCAGAATTCATAGATGAAGAAATCTTCAAAATTTATGAAATAGCAATGATCTAAAATACCTAAGAAACTTAATTGATAATTCCTTTAAAATTGCCAGAAATACTTTCTACAGTCCAAAAAGGGACAACCAACCTTATTCAACTAAAAATATGTTGGTTCTCCCTTACCATGAAAACTTAGTTGATATGCCTTCTCTTTTTAATACTTTTAATATCAAAGTTGTATTTAAAAATATTGATGCAGTAAAAAAAAAAACATTGATGAAAAATTCCCCCAAAATGGGTTTGTGGTCTATAAAATTCTTTGTAAAATATGCTAAAACTTATTAGGGTCAAAGGGAAAAAAGTCTTGAACTAAGATTAAAACAACGTAAATATTTTTTAGAACTGACAAAAATTCTAATGCCGTTTATTCATGTGAATTTTTTAAAACCACCCCTTTGATTTTAAAAATCTGAGAAAACTGTTCAAGCAATCTATGGTGGCAGGCTTTATAGAATTATGTTTCAAAAAAAAAAACAGTTTTAATATAAATATTTCTTTTGGTTATATAAATTGGATTCATTTATAATTAATAAAATTTGGGAGGAATTTAATGACAATTGACAAGTAAAAAAAAACATAATTTTGGTAGTTGTTTCACAGGCGGTGTTTTTGACGCGACGTGAGGTGTAGTTTGTTTAAGCCTTCCTGTTAAGTTATTTTTTATAGTTCCTTGATGATGTGAGAAGTCAGAAAGTGCTTGGAATTCCTATTATAATAACATACATAATTTTATATAATAAAATTATATAATATATATAATATATAATATATATATATTTAAATAAATAAAATTTTAATATATTATTAAAATGTCGGTCGAATAGACAGAACTTGCGATCTTGCCCTTTTAAATAGCAACGCTCATTTCCATTAGAAAGTGAAAATTTTTTGTATGCAATAATTTCGCCAAAACATTCTGAAACCCAACGAAAAAAAAAATTTTTTCATTCTGTTTTTTAGTTTAAATTATTGTAAACAAATCTAAAATATATTTAGTTGGGTTGGCTAAAATAAAATTGCTCTTGTTATAAAAAGGTTAGGTAAGTTTTCTAAGTTCCTTTTTTGGCTAAAAAATTAAAATTTTTACATAACATTAAGAAAAAAATATATCTTTAAAGTAAAAGAAAAAATTTTTAGAAAGGACTTAAATTTTAAAATGAGTTTTTGCAAATTGCCCATTTTTTACCTATTCGGCAGACATAATATTATATATATATAATATTATATATATATTATATAAAATAATATTTTATATATAAAATTTTATATATATGTGTGTGTGTGTGTAGGGAAGGGGGGTAAGTCCCTAGGGATTGGCAGAGAGCATGCATATTTCCTTTGTAAAAAGGGAAAAGGGGATAAAAGAGAGTGAAAAATTATAGGGGGATAAGTCTTTTGAGTATCCTGGCAAAAGTTATGGTAGAGTTTTATTGAAAAGAATTAAGAGTAACGGAGAAAGGATAAAATGAACAAGGAGGCTTTAGGAAAGGTAGGGGTGTGTGGACCGGTGTTTACAGGAAAAATAAAGTGAAAGTATTTAGAAAAGGCTAAAGAGGTCTTTGTGGCATTTATGGTTTTGGGGAAAAGGCGTATGACAGGGTGAATAGGGGGGCAATTGGCAGATTTTGCAGGTGTAGGGTGTAGGAGGTAGGTTACGAAAGCAGTGAAAAGTTTTTACGAGGATAGTGAGGCTCAAGTTGAGTAGTAGGAAAGGGGAAATTTTTTCCCCTAAAAGTAGGCCTTTGACAAGGGTGTGTGATTCACCCGGGGTTTTTTAATATATTTTTTAGATGGGTTGTAAGAGAAGTAAATGCGAGGGTCTTGGCAAGAGGCGTGGAGTTAAAAGATAAAGAATCACACACAGAGTGGGAGTTGTCACAGCTGCTCTTTGCTGATGACACTGGGGCTTTTGGGGAGATTCGAAGAGAAGTTGCAGAGTTTGGGGGAATTTGGTGGGGTTTGTGCAAAAGAAGAAAATTGAAAGTGAATACAGGAAAGAGTAAGGTTATGAGGATAACAAAAAGATTAGATGATGAAAGACTGGATATCAGATTGGAGGGAGAGAGTATGGAGGAGGTGAATGTATTCAGATATTTGGGAGTGGACGTGTCAGCGGATGGGTCTATGAAAGATGAGGTGAATCATAGAATTGATGAGGGAAAAGGGTGAGTGGTGCACTTAGGAGTCTGTGGAGACAAAGAACTGTGTCCTTGGAGGCAAAGAGGGGAATGTATGAGAGAAATAGTTTTACCAACGCTCTTATATGGGTGTGAAGCATGGGTGATGAATGTTGCAGCGAGGAGAAGGCTGGAGGCAGTGGAGATGTCATGTCTGAGAGCAATGTGTGGTGTGAATAAAATTCAGAGAATTCGTAGTTTGGAAGTTAGGAGGAGGTGGGGGGATTACCAAAACGTTGTCCGAGGGCTGAGGAAGGGTTGTTGAGGTGTTTCGGACATTGGAGAGAATGGAGCGAAACAGAATAACTTCAAAGTGTATCAGTCTGTAGTGGAAGGAAGGCGGGGGTTAGGGGTGGGCCCAAAGGAAAGGTTGGAGGGAGGGGGTTAAAGGAGGTTTTGTGTGCGAGGGGCTTGGACTTCCAGCAGGCATGCGTGAGCGTTTTTTGAATAGGAGTGAATGGAGACAAATGGTTTTTAATACTTGACGTGCTGTTGGAGTGTGAGCAAAGTAACATTGATGAAGGGGTTCAGGGAAAACCGGCAGGCCGGACTTGAGTCCTGGAGATGGGAAGTACAGTGCCTGCACTCTGAAGGAGGGGTTTAATGTTGCAGTTTAAAAAATTTCTGGCAAGACAGTGAGGAGTGAATGATGGTGAAAGTTTTTCTTTTTCGGGCCACCCTGCCATGGTGGGAATCGGCCAGTGTGATAATAAAAAATAAATATATATATATGTATATATAAGAGAGGGAGTTGGGCTTATGATATACAGGGATACCTTTCTCGGATCAATGTGGTAAGAGGAGCTGGGCTTATAGATATGTTTGTTGTCACAATACAGGGCCGTCTGTTGCAACGTCCCACATTGCCACTCATCCTTCGAAGAGGGCTCTTGATCCAAGACTTGGAGGTTCCCTCCTATTCCTCGTATCAAGCCTGATTACTTCCCATTACTTCCCATTTCTCAAACGCTGCATAAACCTTACTGGTTTTACTGCTATTCCATGGATATACAAATAATGAAGGAAAAATAAAAATGAAAACAGCGCCCCCTGTTTGGGTGAGTAAGAGAGGAAAACAAATATACAAATACTTAGAGTAATAAAAAACGCCATCTCTTGAGAGAGAACCTCACAAAGACCTCCATCACGGCAGTGGCGAATTCGATTACAGGGCGGGAGATGGTGGTGTCAGCCATTGAGCTCTCTCTCTCTCTCTCTCCCCTCTCTCTCTCTCTCTCTCTCCTCTCTCTCTCTTTTCTCTCTCTCTCTCTCTCTCTCCCCTCTCTCTCTCTCTCTCTCTCTCTCTCTCTCTCTCCCTGGCTCTCTTTCTCTGTCTCCTTTCCCTGTCTCTCTCTGTCTCTGAATCTATCTGTCTCTCTCTCTCCCTCCTGGCTCTCTCTCTCTCTCTCTCATTTTTTTTTTACACAGGGTTTGACAAGGTAAGCATCCCTAGCTTTATTGACAAGCTATTTACAGGTTAAGGATTCCTAATTTTATTGGCAAGCTAAGAGCTGCTACCTACAACAGTTTCATTTGAAAGCATTTTATTGTTATGAGACATACAAGTAGGGAACAGGATGAAGTTGGAGCCATCTGGGGGCCCAGCATTTTCATTTGATCAACTGGCTTTATCTCTTTTGACATCATTATGCTGTACAAATTTGTGTTCCATACTCGAGTCATCCTGGGTATTAGGATCTCAGATAGAGTAAAAGTTCTGGAGAAGGGTACAGCCAAAAGTGAAGTTACTGTTTTCTCCCCGTCTTGGGGCATAAAAGCTTGTTTCAAGCTGTCCTTCGAAGTGGATCCAAGTGTGGTACTTTGACAATATTGGCCTTATACATAACAGTAAGGCCACCCACATCCCTCCTATTTTTGAAGGCTCTGCTGAAATGACAGATCTATCCGGGATGGGTCCAGGCGAGAGATGAGACGTCTTGCTCGTTCTTTACTCTGTCAAGCAGTCGCAGATGAGAGGGGGGGCAGGAAAACCAAGAAAGTGGAGCATACTCAAGGTGCGAGCTTACTTGTGCCTCGTACAGAATCTTGCAACCCCTACTGTCAAGTAGATGGGAGAACGGCGAAGTGCTGTAAGCTTCCTGGCTGCCTTGTTTGCAAGATTTACAACATGGTTCTTCATGGTTAGTTTGGAGTCAAATTTCACCCAAGGATATCAACTTCTTCTCCGGGTGCCAACACCCTCCCATTCTTTCCTTACTACTGCACCAGCATTACCATCATGGTGCCTAGAGACGATCATCATTTGCGTTTTCTCATGTCAAATGTTACTTGCCATCTATTTCCCCAAGCTGATATAGCTCTCAGCTGGTGATTCATGTAGCTTAGAGCAGCTGGCATTTCTTCTCTTGGATAAGTGAATGTCAGTGTGCAGTCGTCTGCATTGCATGTGATTTGGAATGAGATGAAGAAGGTCGTTGAAGTAGACATTCCTAACAATGGTCCAGCACGCTTCCTTGTGGAACACTTGCCCCAATAGGATGTCTTGCTGATTCCGTTCCCATTGAGAACTACACTTAGAGATCTATCATGAAGGTAATCACTGAGGAGACATTAGCATAGAACCTGCAAATTTCCCCGTGCTTGAAATTTTGCTAAGAGGCCCTGGTGCCACAAACCCCCTCCGAAAGCGCCAGCAATGTCTCTCTCTCTCTCTCTCTCATCTCTCTCTCTCTCCTCTCTCTCTCTCTCTCTCTATTTGTCTCTGTATCTCTCCCCTCTGTTTTCCTGTCTTATGTCTGTCTGTTGTCTGTCCGTCTGTCTCTTCCTCTCTCTCTCTCTCTCTCTCTGACTTTTTTTCTCTATTATTATTATTATTATTATTATTATTTTATTATTATTATATTAATTATGAAGCACTTAACTCTTAAGGATAACCAGCACCTGAAAATGGGGTTGATCATCGGAATGGGTAGGTAGCTCCAATTGGTGGATCAGAGCCCTTCAACAGCATTAAGGCCCTTGCAGAGAAATTTGATTCCCACACTATTTTTCCCGAGCTTTTTTAATATTTTCACAGTATTTTAGTCTTCTTCTGAATATGAATTCATACGCAAAACTTAAAGGATGGTTTTTAATATTTTTTTCATTATTTCTTAAATAGGTAATCAAAAATGGTAGGTTCTTACATTTTCCAGAACCCAAAATTGATGTTCAGAAAGCCGTTTTTATTTCCAACTTATTTTGTAAACAAACGTTAAGTTTCCCTTTTAAAAAAAAGTTGAATCTGTTACAAGAGTTTTATCCCTTGGGGGAAGTTAGAGTTATATTTAAGCCCAATACTCTATTTACGTCCTTTAAGTTCAAAGATGTTCTTCCCTTTTATTTCAATCCTCTGTAATTTGCAAATATAATTGGGCAAAGCTTAATGTTTGTTTATATTTGGGAAAACAGGAGTTAACTGGAAAGGGCCGCATCTTTGAACCCCTTGGGCAGATCTATTAGAGCAAATAGGCAATTGAGTAAACCCCTAATTAGTGCATACCAACACTGTGAAGCCACAGACTTCACTATAACATGAAATAAATTTACTTTGTTGCCCAGCAATCCAGTATCTAAGCTGGCAACAGTAGACTTCAAACCCCGGTTCTCAAAACTTTCTTGCCCCATTCAAACCCTTCAAATTTATATGGAATGATATTCCTCCTTCCCAAAATTGTCTGATCAAAAGATGATCAAATCGGATAAATTTCATAACTAATTACTTAACAAACAAAAGTTCAATAGAAGCCCGGGCATTTTTAAATTCATTTGATTTGATAAGATTACAACAATTTAGAAACCTGTGATTGTTTTGTCTTCTTCAATTCTGGATCAGCGGCTAAATGCTTGAAGGGCAACAAGCGGAGCTCATTTTCAAAACCTGTAATCTACTTCGTTTGTTTCGTTTTTTTTGCAACAGAGTTGAAAAGCCCGAAAATCTTGACAGTCAACTGAATTTAAATGGATTTCGCACTAAATCAAACTCATCATCACTAAGTTTAGGAAAAAGCAGTATTCATTTTCCAATGCGTCAAATGCTGCAAAATTTCATGTTTTTAAATTTGTAAGCACTAGTTTTTCACCCCAAGCAAAAATAATTGATGATTTTCCAAACACTGCAAATTTTTGGTCTTGACCTTCTCTTCAATTTTTCCCTGTTGAGTCCAGCTTCACTTCTGAAACATTTCCCATGACGTTTCAAAAATTCTTTTGTTTTGTCCTTGTGTGAGGAATGAACATTTGCAAATGTTGCTTTCGCTTTCTTGGTTTCATAGGATCATTTAACAAAACTTTGTTACAAAAAAACACATTAAGGTCTTTTCTTCTCCGTTGATGTGATGGATGTTAGCCATATTGAATATATGAAAAAATTGTACACTCTTTTTTTTTTGACAGTCATGATGGGATCCAAATTTTTCGAAAAAAACAAAAATATCAGATAAAAGTAAAATATTTTTTTTTATTTTTATTTAATCTGTGACATTTAATAAACTTTTTTAAATGTCACAGACTAATTTCAACCAAATACTATTCTACAGATTGTACTATCTACGGACATCACCTTTATTGGGGTGTGGTCGATTCCCCTTGAAACTCCCCTAAAATTTTCCCCAGGGAGGGAGTTCCCTGACTGAGAACCCCTGCTACACTGTTAAGACGAGTCTTCCCAGGGTAGGAGTTCCTCTGATTGAGAAACTCTTGCTTCAACTGTTAGAGACAGTCTTCCTGGTGGAGTTTTCCTGATTGAAACTCTTTTTACATTGTTTAAAACGAGTCTTTCCCGGATGGGAGTTCCCCTGATTGAGAACCTTGCTACATTGTAGAGACGGTCTTCCCCGGGCGGGAGTTCCCTGATTGAGAACTCTTGCTACACTGGTAATAAAAAATAAAGGGCAGAAGAGTTACTTTGTTTCCTTGTTTAATTATAAATTTTTTTTTCTATTTATTTTCTCTTTTCATTACTTATGTTAATTTATTTTAAAATGTTCAAATCTCATTCTTTGTTGATTATTTTGATTTTTGTAATTAACTGATGATGATGAGTTTAACTCCGGGTTAGGCCTGAAATGTAAGTTTGTTTTTGCCGAATAAGCAGAGAAAAATTTGTTTTTGACACAAATTCCGAAATATAATCTGACATAACAAAAAAATATATATCACTGATTCTGAAAAATAGAAAATTTGAATGACTAATGATATATGCACAGAATTTAGCTAAGCAAAGTTACGTTAAGATGGTTAGGTGAGGATTCATCTGTTAGGATTGGTCCAAAAAAAATTTTTTTTACATCACTGCGAATAAAAAAATATTTCTTTCAATCTGCAAAGTTCTGCTCTAGACTCGAAAATTTTTTTTTTATGGGATTTTGGGCCTATTCGGCACAAAAATATATATATATTTTTTTTTTATATATTTTTTTATATATATTTATATATATATATATATATATTTTATTATATATTTATTTATTTATTTTTTTTTATTTTTTCTTTATTTATACATATTATAAGGGAAATGTGGGGTTTGAAAAATTTTATGCAGAAAATTCAAAGGTGGGGAAAATTGGGGAAAAGGGTTTTGTGGATTTAAATAAAAGTTTTAAATCAGAGGCCCAAAAGAGGGGGTTGGGGGGGTTTGGTCTTTTTTGAGAAAAAGGATAAAATTTTAAAATGAAGGGAAAAAGTATAAAAAATTTATAGGGGAAGGAAGGGGGGTAGGGGTCGTCCGGGAAAAGGGTTGGAGAGAGGGGGTTTAAAGGAGGTTTTGTGGGCAAGGGGTTTGGGGATTTCCCGCAAGCGTGCGTGGGGGCCGGTGTTAGATGGAGGAATGGGGGGACGAATGGTATTTGGGGAAATGCGATCTTTTGGGAGTGTGAGAAGGGTAATTTTTAGTAAAGGGGATTCGGGGGAAAACCCGGGGTTTTTTTTAATAGTCGGATTTTGAGTCCTGGAAATGGGAAAATTAAAATCCTGCACTTTAAAGGGGGGTTTTGGGAAATATTGGCAGTTTGGGGGGAAATAGGGTGTGTTTTTTATTGTGTATCTTCTAGATGTTGTTTTGAGCACCTTGCAAAAACATTTGTTAATGTGCGGGGTGGGGTAAAAAGTGTTGAAGATGAAAGATTTTCTTTTTGGGGTTTTTTCTTTCTTTTTTGGGGCCCCCCCCGGCCTCGGTGGGAGAGGGCCCCAAACTTTTTGGGAAAGAAATATTATATAAAATTTTTAATATATATTCAAATATATTATTTTATATTTATATATATATACAATAATTTTAATAAAATTATATATATATATATATATAATTTTTATATATTTTTAAAATATATAATATAATTTTTAAAATATAATATATATATATATTTGTCGGGGAAATTAGGAAAAAAATTTGCCACTTGGTTTTTAAATACCCAACGTTCATTTTGGCCCTTTATAGGACAGTGTAAATTTGTGTATCCCCCAATAATTTCCCCCCCGAAATCTTTTCTAACCAAACCCAAAAAAAATAAAATTTCACTGTGTTTTTTTTATTTTTTAAATTATTGAAAAAAATTAAAATATATTTATTTGGGTTTTTAGGCTAAAAAAAAATTGTTTTTTTTTAATTTAAGGTTAGGTAAGTTTT
>NC_069404.1:87701317-87726317 GCF_026875155.1 Cherax quadricarinatus
CTTTCCAATATGTTTATTCACACGAAATCAGAACTTGAGTAAATCTACAACACACGATACACATGCAGTTTGTCTCACCTTCAGACTCGGTGTTATAGCCCAAAATATATACGTATGTCACACATACTGTAAGCTGGATGGGCAGCCCAAGAGCGATATATCCGAGTAATCGTCTAGATAATAGCCGGCAGAACTGTCAAAGAACAGCGAGCAACCTTCACGGAAAGACAGCAAGTCAGTCTTCATGAATCGTCGTCTCCGAGAGCTCATGGGGGTGATGTGGATTCCAAAGCATAATAGAAAATAGGGTGAGTGAACGCCAACATCACTCATTTCACAAGATACTCTCTTCTTTCAAACGTCTAAAATAATACGAACAGAACAAACTATAAATGAGATGGCAAAGGCCAAACAGCTCAAGAATTTTCACACTGCAGTGGATAGCAGCAGTCAGCAACCTCAGCTGTAGCCTTGAAAACTCCCTGTTTTACACAGTTATGGGCCAGTAGCCCACTAACACAACACTGCAAACAGGGTACAGGTATTCAGTGAGGAACCCATATTGAGTGAGGTACTTATATTGAGTGAGGAACGCATATTGAGTTATGTACAAATATTGAGTGAGCTACACATATCTAGTGGGCTACACATACTGAGTGAGCTACACATATTTAGTGAACTACACATATTGAGCCAACTACACATACTGAGTGAGTTACACATACTGAGTGAGCTACAGGACATAGAGAATATCTCTCATCCACAATGGATGTTTTTGCAAGCTTCGTTGACGTTACAATTACTATTAGATAAAGACTCATGTACTCAGTTTAAGACATTTATTTAGGAAGCTTTTCACCATGAGAAGTTTATTTAGTCCTTCGTAGGAAACATTTCCTCACTAAATATCTTGAAGTGTTCATGTCTTTATCTCCATACTGTGGGTGCACTCACACCTGTTCTCCAGTCTTACCAATATTAGTTTGGTGTATATGGGTGCTGCTTTATTTTTGGTAGTTGTAATAACTCATGTGGACTCCTGCCTGAGTTGTTGGTCAGTGGTGTGTTATAGAGTTGGTGGTAGCTGCTGCTGGAGAGGCAGCAGACGCGGCAGAGGCTGTTGTAGAAATTGAAGGAATTGCCTGGTTGACGGCAGCGGAGGGTAATTCAAGTCAGGATACACATTGTTGTATGTGGGTGACTCTTTCTTATGTGCATTGTGTTATTCATTCCTGTTTGTTGTGAGCTGCCATTTTTATTAGCATATTCTTAGGAATTTTGACTAAGATGTTACTGCACTGTAGCAGGTTATTTAGAATGTGTATGTAACAGTACCTGCAGTCTGAAGAGGGAAGAGGTTGCAGTCATAGAGAAGTCTGACTGTTGTGCTTTCACATTTCTAGAAAGGCGACAATTGAATGAATGATGGTGAATGTGTTTTCTGATTTGGGGCCCCTGCCTTGGCAGGAGACACTCATATAGTCTGCTTTCTTTGAGACCTGTTATCCATCGTCGTCGTTGCATAAACACCGTCTCTCTCTCGAGTTTGCATATTTTCCTTCTTTGCTATAGAGATTTGTGTCTGGAACATAATTTGAGCGCCAAAGAGCTCATCCTCCCGAGGAACTGATTTAGATCTTAAGTGGTCATGTCGTAATAATTCGAGTGCCGTGAGAAGACCACTGATTAAGCATTATACTGTTGTTTTTACTCAGTTTGAGACCTTGTACGTTTGCGAACACAAAACATGCCACTCTACTTATTGCTGAGTGGGAGAGCTTGGTTGGACTTATCACAGTACTGTATCTGTCTCTGATGAGCCGCCACTGTTTTTGATTCCAGTTCAGTATCGCAGCTTCTCAGTGGTGATACATTCTTAACATTCTTTGCCGTTTTGTTCCGCTTCCTGCTACTAAAAAAATCGCGTACGTCAGGCCCATACTGGAGTATACAACACCAGTTTGGAAGCCACACCTGGTCAAGCACGTCAAGAAATCAGAGAAAGTGCAAAAGTTTGCAACAGTAAAACCAGTGAGGAGCAGGGGTGGGGTGGGGACAATAAGGGAACACTGTATCAACATCCGGGGTCCCAGACTTTTCAACATCTTACCAGAAGATATCAGAAGCACTGCTGGAACAAGTGTAGAAGCCTTCAAGAGGAAACTGGACAAGTATCTTCACCAGGTGCCAGATCAACCAGGCTGTGATGGATATGTGGGGCAGCGGGCCTCCAGCAGCAACAGCCTGGTTGACCAGGCAAGCACCAGACGAGCCTGGCCCATGGCCAGGCTCAGAGAGTAGACAAACTCTCGAAACTCTTCAAAGGTATATCAAAGGTAAAACTAGTCCCGGGGCTAAGGGAAATATCCTACGAAGAAAGGTTATGGGAAATCTGCCTGACGACACTGGAGTAGAGGAGGGTTGGGGAGACATGATAACGACATATAAAATACTACGAGGAATTGACAAGGTGGACAAAGACAACATGTTCCAGAGATGGGACTCAGAAACAAGGAGTCACAATTGGAAGTTGAAGACTCAGATGAGTCAAAGGAATGTTAGGAAATTATTTCTTCAGTCATAGAGTTGTCAGGAAGTGGAATAGTCTGGAAAGTAACGTAGTCGAGGCAGGATCCATACACAGTTTTAAGACGAGGTATGATAAAACTCATGGAGCAGGGAGAGAGAGGGCCCAGTGGCTACCAGTGAAGAGGCGGGGCCAGGAGCTATATCTCGGTCCCTGCAACCACAAATAGGTGAGTACACACACACGCACACATACGTACATATATACATGCTTTATATATATATTTATATATATATATTATATATATAAAATATATATATATCATATTATATATAATTATATATATAATGTGTGTGGGGTGTGTGTGTGTGTGTGTGTGTGTGTGTGTGTGTGTGTACAGTGCTGCCATATTGCACTGTCGAATTAATAAGTGTCAATTAAAAATTTAAATTGTTAACAATATTTTTGGCAGCCATTAAAAGCGCTTGTAATTTCATTCGTTCACAAGTATTTTTTTCGCTGCATAAAGCTGTTAACACACTTTTGTCTTATGCAACAGGACTGAGATTTAATGATATTTGTAGGCCCATCTGTATGCATTCATTACATAAGGGTTTAGCGCTTCCATTTGAATGTAAATAAATTGAGCTCAATCTCTTGGTCCCGTCCCGAGGTTTTCCTTTCACTGTATTATTTCCACTTGTTGAGGAATATAGAGATAGTATAATAACCTACATATGTGACATGTTAAGACATTAATGAAAATAAGATACCCGATATCTTAAGTAAATGTCCTAAATTTGCTTGAAACAGATAAGTGAACTGTAGATATAAATCCAGATATACTCCTGTTAACTCTTTTGGGTCGTAGTTCCTCGGCCTTTTGTGTATTCATGTGCTCTTGTGCTACTGTACACAGGATGGATACGGTGTGCACAGTAAACTAGCCACTTCAATGTCAAAATCTAATCTAAAGCTTTACTCACCTGGTGTGTTCCACACACTCGCTACCTTCACCTGGTGTGTTCCACACACTCGCTACCTTCACCTGGTGTGTTCCACACACTACCTTCACCTGGTGTGTTCCACACACTCACTACCTTCACCTGGTGTGTTCCACACACTCACTACCTTCACCTGGTGTGTTCCACACACTCACTACCTTCACCTGGTGTGTTCCACACACTCACTACCTTCACACTGGGGTGTTCCACCCCACTCACTACCTTCACCTGGTGTGTTCCACACACTCGTACCTTCACCTGGTGTGATTCCACACACTCGTACCTTCACCTGGTGTTTCCACACACTCAGTACCTTCACCTGGTGTGTTCCACACACTCGCTACCTTCACCTGGTGTGTTCCACACACTCACTACCTTCACCTGGTGTGTTCCACACACTCGCTACCTTCACCTGGTGTATTCCACACACTCACTACCTTCACCTGGTGTGTTCCACACACACTCGCTACCTTCACCTGGTGTATTCCACACACTCACTACCTTCACCTGGTGTATTCCACACACTCGCTACCTTCACCTGGTGTGTTCCACACACATCGTACCTTCACCTGGTGTGTTCCACATACTCGTACCTTCACCTGGTGTATTCACACACCTCGTATACCTTCACCTGTGTGTTCCAACACACTCGCTACCTTCACCCGGTTGTTTCCACACACACTCGCTACCTTCACCTGGTGTGTTCCACACACACTCGCTACCTTCACCTGGTGTGTTCCACATACTCACTACCTTCACCTGGTGTATTCCACACACTCGCTACCTTCACCTGGTGTGTTCCACACACACTCGCTACCTTCACCTGGTGTTTACCTGGAGAGAGTTTCGGGGGTCAACGCCCCCGCGGCCCGGTCTGTGACCAGGCCGCTACCTTCACCTGGTGTATTCCACACACTCGCTACCTTCACCTGGTGTGTTCCACACACTCAATACCTTCACCTGGTGTGTTCCACACACTCGCTACCTTCACCTGGTGTGTTCCACACACTCACTACCTTCACCTGGTGTGTTCCACACACTCAATACCTTCACCTGGTGTGTTTCACACACTTACTACCTTCACCTGGTGTGTTCACACATCACTCTTTCACCTGGTGTGTTCCCACACTCACTACCTTCATGGGGTGTCCCCACACTCACTTTCTTCCTGGTGTGTTCCACACACTCACTACCTTCACCTGGTGTGTATCCACACACTCTACCTTCACCTGGTGTGTTCCAACACTCACTACCTTCACCTGGTGTGTTCCACACACTCACTAATTCACTGGTGTGTTCCACATACTTACTACTTCATGGTGTGTTCCAACGACTCATACTTACCTGGTGTGTTCCACACACTCGCTACTCTCACCTTGGTGTTCCACATCTCGCTCCTTCACCTGGTGTATTCCACACACTCGCTACCTTCACCTGGTGTGTTCCACACACTCAATACTTCCTGGTGTGTTCACACACTCGCTCCTTCACTGGTGTGTTTCCACACACTTACTACCTTCACCTGTGTGTTCCACACTACTTATCCTTCACCGGGTGTATTCCACACACTCAACCCTTTCCTGGATTCCACAACCACTCCTTTCACCTGGTGTGTTCACACACACTCGCTACTTCACCTGGGGTTCCACATACTCGCTACTCACCTGGGTATTCACACACTCGTACCTTCCCTGGTGTGTTCCACACCTCAATACTTCACCTGGTGTGTCAACACTACCTTCGATGCCTGTTCCTCATTTCTGGTGGCCACTTTGAAAGTAGACACAAACTAGGGCAAGTCACTGCTACTTAGAGTGGTTCCACTTATTTGTGCGCGGGGTCGAATGCGCGGCGCTGGTGTGTGTACTCACTAATTGTACTGCGTAATTGTGGTTGAGAGGGGTCGAGACTCAGCTCCTGGCCCCGCCTCTTCACTGGTCCGCTATGTGGGTCCTCCCTCTCCTGCTCCATGAAATTTCATCGTACTGGTCTTGTGTGTGGTGTGTGTGTGTGTGTGTGTGGTGTGTGTGTGTGAGTTGTGTGTGTGTACTCACCTAGTTGCTCACCTAGTTGAGGTTTGCAGGGGTCGAGTCCAAACTCCTGGCCCCGCCTCTTCCTGGTCGCTATTATGTCACTTTCCCTGAAACCGTGAGCTTTATGTATACCTCTGTTGTGTGTGTGTGTTGTGTGTGTGTGTGTAGTGGTGTGTGTGTGTTGATTGAGCGAGAGAGCGAAAGAGGAGGTGTCATCGGGAGAGTGGAGGTAGTGGAAGCCGCGAAGTGAGGGGAATGGTGTGCTTTTGGTATGGGTGGGGAAAGGGAGGGAGAGGATTTTTAAGGTGGGTTTTTGGGAGGTAAGAAGGAGAATGTTTTGGAAAATTGTTGGGGGGGGGGGGGGGGGGATGCGGGAGATGAGTTTCTCAAAGAAAATTTGAGCAAGATTTTAATTTGATTTGAAAGAGTGTGTCACTCAGTGCCGGGTTTGTGGTTTTGTGTCAGAGAGGTTTAACTTTTGACATCCGGGTTGAGTCGTTTGTGTATTTTTTCCCCAGCTTGTCCGTGCGCTCGTTTTCCCCTATGGAAGAGTCTGTTTTCACATCTGAAGCTACGATGTTTTGTCGTTCTGCGCTGCTTCGGGGGGTTTATTTTCCAATCATCTACGAGTTTTTTCCCAATATATCCCGATATTTCCCCTATTCCTTTTTAAATCTTAATTTGTCCAGCCTTGAATCCATTGTGGGGTCCTGTCAGGGTTTGGATTTTTTCGCTCGTTATTTATATCCCTTTTATTCATTCCTTTTTTTCCTTTTGTATCTTTAATCTGTCTTGAAATTCTGTTTTCAGTAAGTGAAAACTCAGTGACTAGTTTGCTTTCCTGGAAAAATTTCTGACACGGGAAATTCCCGTCATCGCTTTTCTGTCTTTTCCCCACCCCTTTTAAGTCCTTTCTGTAATAGGAGACCAGAATGAGCAGCAAATTTTAAAGTTTTGCTTACTAGTTACCTGGACGGTGTTTCGGGGTCAATCCCCGGGGCCCCAGTCTTACCAGGCCTCTCGGTGGATCGGCGTACTGGGGCCCACACGTAGCCCAAACATACGAACTCCCCTGGCTGATCGGGTATGACCTTGGGATGTGTTCGTTTTCCCCTCTTTGAAGGCAGACAGGGTTACTGGTAATTCCCCTTTAAAATTTGAAGTACAACCTCAAGTCTTTTATTTTTTAAACTCTTCGATATGAAGTCAAGAACCCTTTGCTTTATTTTGAAATTTACAATGATGTTTGATTTAAAAACCCGAAAAGTTAAATATTTACACACTTTTGAACTTTTGGGTATCTTTATTTAGAAAACGTTTCGCTTCCTCAGTCGGACGAGAAAAATAGGGGAAGTGAGAAGGAGTTTGGGGGGAATCAGTTCCTCGGTTGAGTCGATGTGTTAGCCCATCATTTTGAGTAAAGCACAGTTAAGCGGGAGAAGGACTTATATACTGCAGACAGGTGGGGTAAAGCACAGGGGGCGGGATCACCAGTGGAAACCCCACTAGTGTTAGAGGTCGTGTTTGTGGGTTAGGCATATCTCTGTACCGAATGAGGAGCCACTTTTTGGGTGAATGTTCCCATAAAAAGATTCGAAATATTGCAAAAACTTTTTAAATTCTTCGTTTTCTATACTAAATGGACTTAGGATGAAGACTAAGTCAATTCTTGCTGATTCCCCCCTTAATCTCCTTTCTCGTTGTCTAACATGATGTAACAAAATTTTCCGTGCCATTTGATCTGTTTGATAGAATCCCCATTTTTCGAAATGTTCAAATTTCTTCTTCATTATTTTTTTCATTCCTCACTTGGGTGCTTGGCCCAGAAAATTAGTTTATTCAGGCTTCTCTTTCTTGAATATTGGGGTTAAATGCGTTTTTGGAAAATATTATCTCGTGGGCCCCCGACTAGCCTGCCGGGAGCTTTTTGTTGTTCCCTTGGGGCGTTTCCCGTGACCCATCTCTTTGTTCTTCTACCCTTGTGCCTGTCCGAGGCAGTTTCCTTGTCGGTTGCTGGTCACCCCGGGGTGTTTGTCAGCGGCCCTGGCCACATAGTCTGGTGATCTTGGCAAAGTGGTGATTTATCTTTACATGAAAACACCTTCAGTTTCCTGTTTTTTGTAGTAACTTTCAGGAACCCACAGGATGATGAATTAGACACCTGTGAAACACTTGGGTATCTTTTCTGTGGGAAAAAGTTTCACCAACAGTGGCGTCTCGTGCTTACAGAGAAAAATGGTTAAAGTCGAAGGAGGGTTTTTGGTAATCAGTCCCCCAGCCCGGTCGAAGGGGATCAGCCTTTTGTCAAATATTTTAATCGAATGATGGACTGATCCATGACTCCCAAAAATTTGCGTCCCCAGCAACACAAAGATTTCCAACATCCCCCAGCATTTCACAAAACACTCCCGCAACTCTCCCAACATGCACAACACTCTTGCAACACATCCAGCACTGACCAACCTCTTGCCAAAACTCCAAAAACTGCACCCAAAACTCTTGCAAACATCCAGCCTGCACCACACTCTTGCAACAAACTCAAAACTGCCCAAATCTTGCAACACACTCCAACACTGCAAAAAAATCATCATCCCAGAGCAAGGGTTGACTTAGCTCCCTTTTTGTGTTTTGGTATCTCAAAATTTCTTCTTGTTTGTGTAAAAGTTCTTCGTAATTTCTTGGGTTTTTCTCTCGCCCCTCTCTCGCTTTTACCAGACATTTTCTTCCTCCCTCTTTGAGGTGTTGCTTTTGTTATTATATGCTGAGATGGCAGCCGTGAGAGGAAGAGGGAGGGGAGAAGAGGAGGGAGGGAAGAAGAGGAGGGAGGGAAGAGAGGAGGGAGGGAAGAAAAAAGAGGAGGGAGGGAAGAAGAGGAGGGAGGGAAGAAGAGGAGAAGGGAAAACAGGAGGAAGAGAAGAACAGGAGGGAGGGAAGAAGAGGGAGGGAGGGAGGGAGAGAAACTAGACAACCGGTATAAGGAAACACACCCAATGTTTCTACCCTAGCCGGGAATCGAACCCGGACAATAACCGGCTAAAGCTTTCGCTTCATACGGTGAGGTGTCCGCGTTCGATTCCCGGTAAGGGTAGAAACATTAGGCGTGTTTCCTTACACCTGCGTCCATGTTCACCCATCAGTAAAATGGATACATGGGCGTTAGTTGACTGGTGTGGGTCGCATCCTGGGACAAAACTGACTTAATTTGCCCAAAATGCCCAGGATTACAAGCGGCTTTCTATATAGTAGTATGTCATTGTTGTCAGCTAGGACTGTATACCTTGTACATGTACTTGTAGATATAAGGATATTATTATTATTGTTATTAAAGAACAAGAGGAGAGAGAGGGAAGAAGAGGAGGGAGGGAGATGAGAAGAAGGACGGAGGGACTGACAGTCACACCAGTGGTGACTGACATTCACCCCACTGGTGACTGACAGTCACACCAGTGGTGACTGACAGTCACCAGTGGTGTTTCTTTGTAGTTTTTTTATTTTATTCCATTTAAATTCTCTCCAAAATGTATGATTTAAATTTTCTATTTTTTTTTACTTTTTTTCCTGATTTAAGTCATGACTCGCTGTATCAGTCATTATTCAAGAAACTGACAGCTCTGTTAAGCTGTATTCTCTCTCTCTCTCTCCCCCCAGAGAAAAATCAGGAATACTAAACAAAAATTTGAAAGACAAATTGCACAGAACGTCAAAGGTAATCCAAAAGAATTCTTCACATATGTCGGGGGGGGGGGGGGAGGAAAGGGGTAAAAATCAAGGCAGTAACCTTCCACTTGTGAAAATGATGGAATATCAAATAAGAGAAGAGATATGTCATCTAGACTCGACGCAACAGTCGGGTCAGTGTTGTTACAACTACTGGTCTTATGTCGTAACAAAAGGGAAATAATGACTTTTGACGGTTTTTCAGATTTTATTAATTTCGTATTTAAGTCCCTTTTCGTACTTGTAATCGGGTTTTAATAAATAAAATCCCATACGTCGGGGTGTATGTCCCTAGTGACATTCAATAAAAGAACATAATTCTAATTTTAAATTGTCATAATTATTTAATACCACACCAAAAATAATTTATCAATATTAAAAATCTTGATGAAGGAAATTAGTTATTTTCGAGAAAATTTCTAGGATTATTTAAGCTAAAAATCTCTCCAATTTTAATCGTTCTTACCAGGCTTTGAATTCTAAAAAAACAGCAACAATGAAATGAGCGCAAAGGGGGCCCCTGCGCCGGATGAGGCCCTACTTGGGGTGCTGTAAAACCTACTCTGAGCGATGCTGTGAACCTACTCTGAGCGAGTGCTGGAACCTACTCTGACGAGTGTGTGAACCTCCCTTGAGCGAGTGCTGTAAAACCTACCGAGCGAGTCTGTAAACACTGACTGTCCCAGTGAGCTGTAACTGATGTCAGGTTGGATCACGTGACTTGGCAGGGGAGGCGTACTTAAATAGTAACGGGCCCTCCAACTGTAGTTTCCCACTAATGAAATAAACTGTTATAAACCCTAACAATATAATATAACTTTAGCATTAACATATATATTTTATATATTATATATTTATTATTATTTATAATATTTTATATTTTTTAATATAAAAAAATTAGAAAAAATTTCCCTAGTAAAAAATATGTGGGTATGGTTACTCGTAACTTGTTCACTGCTGAACGCGACGCCAACGTCGTCAGCGCAGTTTTTCCTTTTAAACAGGCCTGACATGGACAAACAAAATTTTTCAAAAAATTACACCCATGGCAGATAAAATTTTGGGAGAAGTTGAAGTCAACAAGCCAACGACCCAAAGAAATCCCGCCTTCCGGATGAAAAGAATGTTGATACCAAACGCTTACCCACTAATGAAATTATTAATTTTTCATTGAAAAAAAGATCCCAATGATCTGGGAACTAGCATATTTTCCCCCCCATTTTTAAAAGGGAAAACATGACTTGTTTTCTAATTTTGGGTCCAATAAAAGTGTTCTTTTGGGTAAGAAATTTGGGATAAATTTTAGGGAAGAAGAGCCATTTTTCGGAAAATATAGCAATACCCAGAAAGAGTTTTTATTTCTCGGGAAAAAGATTTTTGACTTACTCAAATTTTTAAATCATATATTCAAAAGAATGGAAGAAAAATTTCCAACAGACATATGTATCTGATTTCCAAAAGGCTTCTGAAAGGGGTCCTCATCGAGGGATGGGGGAAAAAATAAAACACAAGGCCTGGTAATACCTCATGTTTGGAAAAAGTGACACTGTCAGACAAGAAACGGGGAGTGGTACTAAACGGAGATGCTGAGTGGGTTACCGAAAAGAATGAAATTCCTTGGTCTGATCTTTTTTCCACGATGCAAATGAATGAGCTCGAGTGGGGCAATATCTGGAGCACCTGGGGATGCGGGGGTCAAAGCCCCCGCGCCCGTCCTTGACCAGGCTCCCGGTGGTCAAGCCCCTGATCACCCAAAGGGATTTTACTGGGGGGAGGTGTTAAACAGTTTGGGGCCCCAAGCACTTACTGTGTCTTCTTTAGGTCCCAACGGGTCCCAAAATTTTTCGGATGTTGCACCGCCTGCCGGTCTTTTGCTTATTAAGGAATGATTTATGTGTGGGATTTTGGGACCAGTCCCTCAAAGATTTTCCGGTGTAGCTTATAGGATTTTTCCTCGCCTGCCCCCAGAGAGTACACGTAAAGTGCTTCCAAGCATTCCCATATTAGATGTTTGACAAAAACTTAATGTAAGAAAAGGTTTCTCTGATTTTCTCTAGACCTGCGTTTCTCTGCTTAATGGAGATGTTAATGTACAGCAGTTTTCCAGTAGAAGGAAGTGATTTAAAAAGGATCTTCATTGAGTTGGCATCCCTTGAGTTGAAGGTTTCTTACCCATCTATCATTTTTCTTCCAATGTGATAGTGACACGTTTTGCCCTTTAAGGTGAGTCCTCTCATTCCCACTCCCAGATCCTTTCATTTTTCCACTTTGTCACTATTTGCTGTTTCCCTGAAATTTTTTTCTGAGTTCCAGTACCATCCATTTTTTTAAGTTACATATGTCTTTGCTTTGTTAGAAACAGCCCAGAGCCACTTGCCTGTTAAACCTGTTGCGTATGGTGGGTCGAGACGACAACGTAACTGACGAGTTGTCGCATAGTTGTGACCCCCTGTATATTTTATTTGGTTCAAAGAAACCATCCATATGTTTTACATAGCTGCCCCCTTTGCTAGACTTAGTGGTGCATGTGTGACGTCCATGATCCCGCATGTGAGCGTGGGGCCCTTTGCCTCTTCCTCATTTCAACATAACCTAAAAGCAACATCAGATTTAATCAAAATGGAAACCCGCTGATGTTGTCAGTAAAATGCAATGATTTAGCGCTTGGTTTTGATTATAAAAAAAGTCAGTAAATGAAAATTGGTATTTATCAGGTAAAAAAGCTTGTTCAAAAGATACATGGTGCCTTTTGGAAGGAGCGCCAGAGCCCTTCAGCCTAATACTTAAATGGTCGAAAGGGTTTTTGGGGGGGAGAACGGGGGGGCGAAAAATTTGTGGAAAAACCGGGTTCGGGAAAAACAGACAGGTTGATGTTTATAATTTTTGCGCATTTTGGATATTTTTATTGGGGGAAACGTTTCGCCAACTAGGGGTTTTCCTCAGCCAATACAGAGTTGAGATGTTGCTCAGGAATCTTTACCTCTCCTCATTGTTCACTGAACTCCTCATTTAACCCATGCTAAAATCCGCCCCGTTTGTGTATGTAAAGAAAAAGGACAAAGTGCAACTAATGTGAATTTATTGGGGAACGTTCGCTTTTCCAGGAGCTTTTCAAGCATTACAAAAAAAATAATGGACACAGAGGGATATAAGGCTCGATGGGTGCAAACAGTGGGTAACATTTCGATGTTCATAGGGTAGTAGTAGTATAGTAGTGTAGTAGAGTGGAGTGCAAAAGTAATATAATATGATGAGCAATTGATTCGTACAAGAGAAAAAGGGATAAAAAAAGCTTTACTTGGGTAACATAAAATGGGTTGGACATAAAAAACAAGCTGCCTTTTTCCAAAAGTATATTTTGTCCAACCTTTTTTTGTTACCCAAGAATACTTTTATACCTTTTACCTTTTCGAATCAATTGCTCATCATTTTATTTTTTGTCATTATACTCCCTTAAATATCCCACTAGTGAACATCAAAAAGTTACCTCACTAGTATTGCACCTCACTCTGAGCCTTTATATCCCTGGCCAGTTTGTTTGAAAGGCTTGAAAAACCCCTGGAGAGCAAAACGTTTCCCCACAATAAATGCACATTAGTTCACTTGTGCCCTTTTTCTTTCATATGTCGGTAATTCTACCAATTTATTACTTTTGTCGAATCATCAACAGTGGGGGTATATGAAGTCAATGATTCCTAATGTTTATACAGGGGTTTGCACCGGAATATCATTTGAAAACGAATAATAATGTAGAGTTGCAGAAGTTGAGGTTGTGGCATTTGATCAGAATCAGTGGAAAGCAGAAGTGAACCACTTGAACCACAGCCTGCAGTGGTAGGGGAGCAACAGTAGTACTCCAAGAAAGAAACAGCACTAATTTAGAAGATGGTTTGGCCCCCTTGTTCCCCCGGTTCCATCACTAGGTAAATTCCTGAAAATTTTTTAAAATTTGGGATGGTTATTTTTTTTCCCCTGGTGGGTTTTTTTTATTCTGCCCACAAACACAGATAATTCACGATAGCCCTTAATAAGGTGGATAATAGAGAGTTCTTTTCAACAGATAGCCCTGGATGATACCCGGGGGGAACAACCCGATACCGACGTGTTAGTCAAAAACCAGCTGAATAAAGCAAATATCGGCGATTTTTTAAGGGGGCCGTACCGGCATGATATACCGAACCCCAAAAATAACCCGATACCGGCGAAATTTGCAGATACCGGTGATATAACCAGATACCCGGATGTATAGCCAGATCGGCATGAATAAAAAAGATCCCGGGAGATAACCCAAACCCGGCATGATATAGCCCGAACCGGCATGATTAAAAAAGATACCGGCAGTTACCCGTCCGGCATGAATTGCCAATACGGCTGATAAGCCAGATTTCGGGATATAGCCGAACCCGGGGGGATATAAAAAGTTAGTGTAACGTCCCCATATAAACCTCTTTGGCCCCTACTACGTCTTTCATCTCTTCCTTCTTGTCTCTCTTCTCTCCCTCTCTCCTCTCTTTTCTCTCTCCCTTTTCTCTTTTCTCCCCTCTCTCTCTCCTTCTTTTTTTCCCTTTTAAAAAATTTTGAAAAAATATTGTAATTTGGGGTTTTTAATTTATTTTTTTTTATCACATGCTCCCAAAATTTTTCCCAAAAATTTTTTTTTTTTTTTTACATTCCATTCCCCCAAGGGGGTGCCCATAAAAAAATTTTCCACATTACCCCTCCTTTTGCCCGAATGTTTTCACAAGTTTTTTCGCCTTAAAACCCCCCCTTTTAATAGGTTACTTTCCCCCCCCAACCACCCAGCGGTTTTAACCCCCTTATTGTTCTTTTTCACAAAAACGCAGCGAAAAAACCTTTGTTCCCCCTCCCTTTAAAAGTAGATCCTGGGGCCGTTGCCCCTTTTTTTTTTTAAATTTTTTTAAAGAAATTGGGGCTCGTAAAAAAAGGTTTTTTAAATTTATTTTTTCTTTTTTCTTCCCCCTTTTATCATTATTCTTTATTTTCCCCTTCCCCTTTTTACTTTTTTCTTATTTTTTCACCCTTTTTTCTTTATTTTTTCCCCAATTTTCCCCTTTTTTTTTATTTTTTTTTTTATCCCTTTTTTTTTTCATGTTTTTTTTTTACATTTTTTTACAAATTTATAAGTTACTCCCTTTTAGTTTTTTTAAAAACTTTTACTTTAAATCAAAAAAACGGGGTGAAAGGGGATCGGGCCCTCAGCCAACGGCTTGTTTATTTCTTTTCTTTCTTTAACTTTTTTCTGGTTTTTTTTTCCTTCATTTCTTCAGTCTCTTGCTCTTTCTTTGATCAAAGCCATTTTCTGCATTATTCTTTCATTTCTTTTTAAATTTTAACCTGCTTCTTTTTCTGGTTTTTTTTTTTTTTTTTTTTTTAAAAAAATTTTTCTTTAATTAAAAAACTTTGTTTCGTATTTTTAAAATAATCCTTGAATAAAAAATTACAATTTTAAAAACCGCTTTTAATTGGCTTTTTCCCAAAAAATTTAGTTTTTTAGGTGCCCCACAAGTGTTTTCCCCCAACCCATTTTACAGGGGGCATAAAAAAGGGAAGGGAAAATGCCCCCAAAAGTTTTTTCCCCCTTCCCTTTGAACGAACCCCGATCCTCACCGTGTGAAAGGGGGCTCGGTCAACCAGGCCACGGGGCACCCCTAATAGAAGCAGTTGTCTATGTTTTTTCATTTTTGATGGTTAACTGTACGTAAATATAATCAATTTAGTTTTGGTTTCACTAGCCTACCTACCCTTAACCTACAAAAAGCAGCATTTTGTTTTTTAATTCCCCGAACTGTGAATTTGGGAAAGGTTTTTTTGGGTGCTCACGTGACCAATTCTCCGAAAGAAAAAATTAATTCCTTTTTTCCCAAATAAGAAGTAAGGAAGGTTTTTAGGCCAAATACATAAGAAAATTTTAAAAAAGTTTAAAATTTTTCCCGGCCCTTTTAAGTACTTTTTCCCTTTGGGGGGTACCCCTTTCCCCTGTTTCTACTGATATTCTGATTAAAACTAGTTTAACTCCCCTAGCCCCTGAGTCTGTGATTTTAGTATAAACTAGTCATTACTCCACCTTGATTTTGTTTTTAAAAACTATGGTTCAAGTAACTCTTCCCCCTTTGAATTTGTTTTTTTGCTTTAAAGGTTGAAGGGGAGGAGTTGGCCCTCTTTTTTTTATATTTTATTTTCAAAATTTTTTTTTAGGGATTTTTATGTCCTCTTCTCATAATTATTTTTTTTCAAAAAAAAATTTTCCCAAAACCCCCACGGGTAAGTTTGGGTTGCGCATGCCCCAAATTTTTTGGGGGGCACTATCGCCCCCCCCCGGGTACCAAACCTTTTTTCGTCAGGTTAGGCAAGACCCAAAAAGGAAAAATTTACATTTTATCCGAAGTTTGTTTAAAGTGCTTCTTTAGGGTTAAAAAATTTTGGGAGGGCAAGAATTAAAACGAGAATCACCATCACCTTAAGGGTTTTTAAAATTTTTGATTTCAATCCTCAGCCGGGAAATTTTGTTCCGACTTTAAAAAAATTTTCCGGTGAGGAAAATTTCCCTAAATTAAATTCAAGGGTTTAAAAGGTATTCTCTTAAATTTACGTTGCCTACTTTCCCCGTTTTTTTCCGGGGAAAACTGTTCAAACGTTTTTATTTTTGCTAAAATTTTTTAGTTTTTTCCAAAGTCTTTATACCTTTGAAGTACCAGTTCTTTTTTCGGTAGTTTATCAAAGTCTGGGAACTTTTTTCATCACGTTTTCTTTTCGCTTCTCTGTGTAAATTGTAAAAAAAGATTATATTTTTGGGCAAAATTTACAATGTATTTTACATTTTTGGTTTGTTAAGTACAAGTAACTGCCGGAGCAGTTACGAATTTTTATAAAAAAAAAAAAATTGCGTATGTTCAAAAAAGTTTTTTTAAATAAAGTTTGGATACAAGTTTACGGTCAGAATTTTAATAATAATATTAATATTTTTTTTTTGTAATGTATGCAATTGAATTTTTCAAAAAAAAAGACACACACGGAAGATGGATGGAAAAAAATAAGAAAAAAAAAGGGGAGAGAAGAGAAGAAAAAAAGAGAGAAAAGAGAGGGGAAAGGGGAGGGGGAGAGAGAGAGAGAGAGAGAGAGAGGAAGAGAGGGGAGAGAGGAAGGGGAGAGAGAGAGAGAGAGAAAAGGGGAGAGAGATACACACTAAGACTACTCTTCAAAGCTCAATATGATAAAATTTGGGAAAATTTTTCCCTCTACTAAATTAATCCTTATTTCCAATAACTATTAAAAGATTACTGAGATATGATTTCCTATTTTAGCCCAGACAAAGCCTCAATATTTTTTAAAATTTTAAAAATTTCCACTTTAATGAACAATAATCTGTCTTATGATTCAGCCTTGCGTGATTTTTTTTATTAAATCCCGTATTTTCTTTTTTTCTCCTTCATTCTCTAGTGGCATCCTCTCTTTATTGTAATTGTAGCGACGTCTTCTTTCAATTTAAACCCCCTCCCCCCCCAAAAAAAATAAAACTAAGTGCAAACATTGTGTGGAAAATAGCAAGGCTGGCAAAAAAAAAAAAAAAAACGTAGTGTGAGACGCAGAGCTGCACTCTCTGTAAGTGACGTCACTAGGTGAAGGAGGCTGGAAGGAGAGGACAAACAAGGCAGTAAAACCACATTGATCAATCATGTGATGCGGGAGGCGTGTTGTGGTGGCACTGCATCATCCTTCTCCCTGCCCCAAAAACTGACGCTGCTTACGTCAGGTTAGGTTAGTCCCAGCTTTCACGGGTGATACAAATTGTCTCTAGAGGCAATTTTGTATCAAAAAGCGCTCTCATTCAACCTTCCAGATGTATTGTTTGATTGTAATGGACACCAGATTCTCTTCTCATCGAAGGAGGAAGCTTGTGTTAGTAGTGTGTTGGACTCACTATTAACGGAGGGAGGATCGAGCCTTCCCCAAATCTTGCTTTGAATAACCCGCGAGAATATTGACTTTTACAAAAATAAATTAAGAAAAGCTTCTTGTCTGAGTGATAAGAAAATCATTATCACTACGACACTCGGGAGAATTAAACAAAAAAAAAAAAAGAAAAAATAGTTAGGCTTGTAATACTAGCGTGGAAACTGTTACTCAAGTCATGGAATTGTAAGAGGCACCGGAGAGTTAGAAATTCTCTTTCACAATTTGACTTCATATCAGTTACTTCAATATATATGACTTCATATCAGTTACTTCAACTCAGTAGGTCTCTTTCTGCCTTGTCTAGAGTAAGAGATAAGATTTCGTTCGGATTTTTAACCCCGGAGGGTTAGCCACCCAGGATAACCCAAGAAAGTCAGTGCGTCATCGAGGACTGTCTAACTTATTTCCATTGGGGTCCTTAATCTTGTCCCCCAGGATGCGACCCACACCAGTCGACTAACACCCAGGTACCTATTTGCTGCTAGGTGAACAGGACAACAGGTGTAAGGAAACGTGTCGAATGTTTCCACCCGCCGGGAATCGAACCCGGGCCCTCCGTATGTGAAGCGGGAGCTTTAGCCACCAGGCCACCTCTCTTCTCTTGTCCAGAGAGCTGCTTCTCTTCTACTCTTGTCCAAAGAGCTGCTTCTCTTCTGCTCTTGTCCAGAGAGCTGCTTCTCCTCTACTCACGTCAAGAGTACTACTTGTCTACTCTTGTCAAGAGTGCTGCTTCTTCTGTACTCTTGTCAAGTTCTGGTGTGGAGAAACTTGTTAGATAAGTACACTTTTCTGTATAATAATAGGAGATACATTATAATGGAAAGGCACTAATCTTTGTTTACAGCTCAGATCCCCTGCAGCTGCGGTTCAAGAGATTTGCTTCTAGGGGGGCTGTCTCGTTCCACTTCCACGGGAGCCGTAGATGATAAATAACCCAGGGTTACCTTTATATATTATACCATTATAACAGAACCGGAATTTGGTGGGTTATTCATACTTTTTTTTTTTGTGTGTGGTATGCATATCGCGGTGTCTTCTGGTCAACCCAAGAAACCCCCATATATACCTATTAGCTGCAGCTAAAACATTTGGTATGAGTTTTCCAGATTCACCTGGGTGTTTGTAGCGTACCTTAGGTGGTGACGCCGTTATCGATGGCTTGATCGAAGAATGCTGGACGTAGTCCTCGGGGTCGTTGCATATTAGTGTTCTTTCACCTGCAACGCGCCGGGTTTCCCACACCGTCACTCAGTACCATCACATGTTCATGAGTTTCGTGGTATCATCCACGGGTAGAGAGAATGTTATCAGACCACTGTATTTTACTTTTAGGTCTCCAATGTTTACACTAGAAAAATGACGCGGAGGGCACTTAAGTTCATGCACTCGTGACGTTGCTTTACCGCAGGGTTTCGTACTCATATTTTGCACTAGAATAATTCTTAGTGTCCCGGAGATTGCCAGTATGATCAAAAGTCTATGAACGCACACTTCACTGCTGTTTCTTTGTTGTTTGCGGGAGGAACTACGCACTTGCAGTGTTCTTCGTAACACGTTCACGCCCTGAGTACGTATCGCAGTTTGAGGCTTCCCATCCCGCGGTACTGTCCAGCAAGGATTTTTGCTGACAAATGGTCCAAACTACTTCATGTCAGTCTTTGCAACAGGACACAACCTGAATCACTGTTTCATGGTGTTCTAGACGCTGGAAGGGTGCCATAATACCCTTAGGTTTTTGATTAAGTAAGAGATGGTTTTATTTGAATTTTTAATGTTATGGAGAAATAGCAGTTCCCTCATGTTCCCACTCCCTAAGTATAAGTGAGTAAAGAGCTGTGTCTTGAGACACCTCGTCAACCATGTGTTTCTGATAATTCTGGTGTGGGAGTGAGGAAGCAAGACGGTTCACAACCCCTTCTGAGACGGCTACCCTCTTTGGAGAGGGTTTATTACCCCTCCTTCACCAGGGGAATACCGCCCCCCTTTATTAAAATTTAAGATTTTTTCTTCACAGCTGCTTCTTCTCTACTCATGTCCAGAGAAGTGTTCTCATCAACTTTTGTCAAGAGTGCTGTCCTTCTTATGCCTGTTAAATTTTAACACTGTTCCTCCAATACTCCTCCCTTAAGGCACCTCCAACACTGCGCCATCACTACTTCACCCAACATTCTCCAAAACTCCCCCAACATTCCTTCTCCAGGTGTGCCTCGTTCTTGAGACCTGTGTCTCGAGGCTGTAATTAAAACATAAAAATCGTCCGCATCCATTGATCCTTACTGCCCAGAGGGAGAGAGGGAGAATGGAGGGAGGGGAAGGGGGGGAGGAAGGAGTTTGGGAGGGAAAAACAAAAAAAAGAAAGGAAACGGAATAAAAGTGGAGAGAAGGGGATTTAATAGTGGAAAAATAGTAGTGTAGAGTATGGAGTAGGAAGAATGCGGGGGGTAAAAAAAAAAAAAATAGAAAAGGGGTGGGTAGAACGGGGAGAGAAGTAAGGAAAAACAGTATTTGTAGGGGGGGAAGCAGTAGGAAAAGAAGAGGGCGAGATAGCGTGGGAGGAGAAATATTAAGAAAAAAATATTATTAGAAGGGGGTAGAAGCGCAGCGCAGCCTCGCGCAGCAGCAAAACAACAAAACAACAACAACAAAACCCCTAGCACAACACAGCAGCAGAGCACCCCCGGGGACAGCACAGCAAGCAAAAAAAGGGAAAGGAGAGAAAGAGAAGTGGGGCCCCAAGAAGAGTAGAGAAAAGGCAAAAACAGGCCCCAAAACAGCACAGCAGAAGCGCAACAGCAGACACCAGCAGAGCAAAAAGAAGACAGCAGCACCGCAGAAACGCGCACCAGCGCAGCAGGTTAGACACAGCGCACAGCAGCAAAAGAAAAAAAAAAAAAACCCCCCCCCACTCCAAAGATAAAAAAACCCCCCCCCCCCCCCCCCCCCCCCCCCCCCCCAAAACAAAAAAAAAAAAAAACAAAACCCAAAAAAAGAAATCGAAAGGAGAAAACCGCCCACCAAAAGGGAAAAAGGAAAAGAAAAGGGGGAAAGAAAAAAAACGGCAGAAGTAGCAAGCAGCAGCGCACAGAGCAGCAGCAGCCCAGAAACAGCAGACGCAGCAGCAGCGCAGCAGCAGCACCCGTATACAGAAGCAGCAGCAAAAAGCGCGCAGCAGCAGGCAGCAGCGAACGGGGCCAGCAGCGTAGAAGAGAGAAAAGCAGCAAGCAGCAGAAAAGGCAGCGCAGCAGCGCAGCAACAGCAGCAGCAGCACACAGCAGCAGCAACCCAGCAGTAGTAGTAGCAGCAGCAGCAGCAGCAACAGCAGCAGCAGCAGCAGCAGCAGAAATCAGCAGCAGCAGTAGCAGCAGCAGTATAGTAGCAGCAGCCAGCAGCGCAGCAGTAACAGTAGCACCGGGCAGTTAGCCAGTAACGAGTAGCAGCAGAAAAAGTAGCGCAGCTAGAAGTAAGCAGACAGCAGCTGCAGCAGAACAGTAGCAGCAGCAGCAGCAGTAACAGTAGCAGAGCAGTAGCAGCAGCAAGCCCGAGTAGAGCGCAGCCCCCCAGCAGCAGCTAGAGCAGCAGCAGCAGCAGCAGCCAGTTAGCAGCAGCATAGTAGTAGCAGCAGCAGAAACAACACAACAACAACAGCAGCAGATCGCGCAGCATTCACCCAGCAGCAGCAGCAGTAGCAGCATCAGCAGCAGCAGCAGCAGCAATAGTGTCAGCAGCAGTAGCAGCTAGCAGCAACAGCAACAACAAAAAACAACAACAACACAAACAAACCAACAAACAACAACAACAACAACAACACAACAACAGCAGCAGCAGCAGCAGCAGTAGTAGTAGTAGTAGCTGCAATGCCAGCGCGCAGTAGTTTAGTAACAGCAACAGCAGCAGCAGCATTGTTAGCAGCCATGCAGCAGCAAAGCTGCAGCCAGCAGCAGCAGCAGCACAGCAAGTAGTAGTAGTAGTAGTTGTGTAGTTGTCAACAGTAGCAGCAGCAGCAGCAGCAGCAGCCAGCAGCGAGCACAATTGGCAGCTGCAGCTAGTAGTAGTAGCAGCTGCCCTGCAGCTGCGTAGTGTAGTAGTAGTTAGTAGAGTAGTAGTAGCAGCTGCAAGCTAGCAAGCAGCAGCAGTAGTAGTAGTAGTAGTTTAGTAGGAGTATAGTAGTAGCAGCAAGCAGCAGCAGCAGCAGCAGCAGACACCCACAAGCGCTGCAGCAGCAGCAGCAGCAGCAGCAGCGGCAGACCAGCAAGCAGCAACAACAGCAGCAGCGAGTAGCAGCAGCACAGCAGCAGAAGCAGCAACACAGCAGCAGCTGCCGAAGCAGCAGCAGCAGCAGTAGCAGTATCAGCAGCAGAAGCAGCAAGCAGCTAGCAGCAACAGCACACCAGCAACAACCAGAGGCGCCGGAGCAACAGCAGTCAGCAGCGCAGCAGCAGCCACACAGCAGCAGCCCACAGCAGCAGCAGTAGCAGCATCAGCGCAGCAGCAGCTGCGCAGCAGCAGTAGTAGTAGTAGTAGTTGTAGTTGTATTTAGTAGTAGCAGCAGCAGCAGCAGCTGCAGCAGCAGCAGCAGCAGAAGCAGCAGGGAACAGGCAGCAGCAGCAGCAACAACAACAACAACAACCACAACAAACAACAAAGCAGCAGCAGCAGGAAACAGCAGCAGCACAGGCAGTAGCAGCTGCAGCTGCAGCAAGGAGGAGGAAACAGCAACTGCAATGCAGTAGCAGCAGCAGCAGAAGCAGCAGGGAACAGCAGCAGCAGCAACAACAAACAGCAACCACATAACAGCAGACAGCAGCAAGGAAAAGGACAGCAGCAGCAGCAGTAGTACTCAGTAGCAGCAAGCAGCAGCAGCACGCAGCAGCCCAGCAGCAGCATCCTTCATCATCATCATCACGCAGCAGCAGCGCAGCAGCAGCAGCCGCAGCAAGAGAAGCAGCATTAGCAGTAGCAGCAGCAGTTAGCTGCCAGCAGCCGCAGCCGCAACCGCAGCAGCCGCAGGCAAGCAAGTCAGCAAACAGCAGCAGCGCAGAGGAGCAGCAGCAGCAGCAGCCACAGCAGCAAGCAGCAGCAGCCGATAAACAGCAGCAGCAGCAGCAGCAGTCGCAGTAGCAGCATCAGCCAGTAGCAGCAGCAAGCAGCAGCAGCAGCAGCAGCAGGCACAGCAGCAGCAGCCAGCTGCAGCAGCAAACAGCCATGTAACAGTCTGCAGCAGCAGAGGCAGCACCACAACGCGCAGCATCAGCAATCAGCCAGCAGCAGCAGCAGTAGCAGGCAGCAGCAGCAACAGCACCAGCATTGGCAGCTGCAGCAGCAGCACAGTAGTAGTAGCAGCAGCAGTGCTAGCAAGAAGTAGCAGTGCAGCAGCAGCAGTAGTAACAGCAGCTGCAGCAGCAGCAGCCGCAGCAGGCAGCAGCAGTTAGCCAGCAGCAGCAGCAGCAGCATTAGCAGCAGCAGCAGCAGCGCAGCAGCAGCAGCAGCAAGTAGCAGCAGCAGCAGCACGCAGACAGCAACAACAGCCAGCAGCAGAGCATGCATTAGTAAGTAGTAGCAACAGTAGTAGCAGCAGCAGGAGCAGGAGCAGCAGCAGCAGAGTAAGTAGTAGTAGTAGCAGCGTAGCAGCAGCCGCAAAGCAGCAGCAGCTGCAGCAAGTAGTCAGGAGCATTAGCAGCAGCAGCAGCAGCCAGCAGCAGCAGCAGCAGCCGCAGCAGCAACACAACAGGGCAGCAGCAGTTAGTAGTAGTGGTGGTAGTAGTAGTCAGCAGCAGCAGCAGCAGCAGCAGCAGCAGCAGCAGCAGCAGCAGCAGCAGCAGCAAACAACAACACAACAGCAGCAGCAGCAGCCAGCTGCAAGCAGCAGCAGTATCAGCAGCTGCAGCAGCAACAACACATCCGCAGCAGCAGCAGCACAGAGCAGCAGCAGCAGCAGCAGGGGCCCAGCAGCAGCAGCAGCAGAACAGGCAGCAAGCAGCAGCAGCACAACAACAACAGCAGTGCAGTTAAGCAGCAGAAGCAGCAGAAGCAGCAGCAGCACAGCAACAGCCAGCAGAAGCAGCAGCAGCAGCAGCAGACAGTTTCAGCAGCAGCAGCAAGCAGAGCAACAACAGCAGCAGCGCAGCATAAGAGCAGCAGCAGCAGCAGCAGCAGCAGGAGTAGTAAGTAGTAGCCAGTAGCAGGCAGCAGCCGCCAGCAGAGCAGCCGCAGCTGCAGCGCAGCAAGCAGCAGCAGCGCAGCAACGCAAGCAGCTAGCAGCAGGAGCCGCAGCAGCAGTAGTAGTAGCAAGCAGCAGCAGCAGCAGTAGTAGTAGCAGCCAGCAGCACGCAGCAGCAGCAGTAACAGTAGCAGCAGCAGTAGCAGCAGCAGCAGCAGCTGCAGCAGCAGCGGCCAGTAAGCCGCAGCAGCAGCCGCAGCAGTAGTAGTAGTAGCAGCAGCAGCCGGCAGCAGAAGCAGCAGCAGTGTAGTGGCAGTAGTAGTAGCAGCAGAGGCACAACAACAAACTCGCAACAGCAAGCAGCATCAGCAGCAGCATTCAGCAAGCAGCAGAGCAGCAATAGTATCAGCGAGTAGCAGTGCAGCACCAGCAACAACAACAAAACAAACAACAACACAACAACAACAAACAGTAGAGCAGCGTTAGGCAGCAGCAGGCAGCAGCAGCAGACAAGCAGCAGCCAGCAGCAGCAGCAGCAGCGCAGCAGTAGCAGCAGCAGCAGCAGCAGCAGTTAGTAGCAGCAGCAGCAGCAGCAGCAGCAGCAGGAGCAGCAGCAGCAGGAGAACTGCAGCCGCAAGCAGCAGCAGCAGCAGCAGCAGCAGCAGCAGCAGCAGCAGCAGCAGCAGCAGGAGCAGCAGCAGCAGCAGCAGTAGTAGCAGCAGCAGCAGCAGCAGCAGCAGCTGCAAGCAGCAGGAGGCAGCAGCGGAGCAGCAGCAGCAGCAGCAGCAGCAGCAGCAGCATGCAGCAGGAGCAGCAAGCGAGGCAGCAGCAGTAGCAGTGCAGTAGTAGTGGCAGCAGCAGCTGCTGCAGCGTAACAGTAGCAGCGCTGTAGCAGTAAACAGTAGGCAGCAGCAGTCTTGCAGCAGCAGTAGTAGTAGCAGCAGCAGCAGCAGCAGCAGTAACAGTAGAAGCAGCAGCAGCAGTAACAGTAGCAGCAGCAGTAGCAGCAGCAGTAGTAGTAGCAGCAGCAGCAACAACAAAACAACAACAGCAGCAGCATCAGCAGTAGCACAAGCAGCAGCAGCAAGCAGAATAGTATCAGCAGCAGTAGCAGTAGCAGCAAACAGCAACAACAACACAACACAACTACAACAACAACAACAACAACAACAACAGCAGCAGCAGCAGCAGCATGCGCAGCAGTGTAGTAGTAGTAGTAGTAGCAGCAATACAGCAGCAGCAGTAGTAGTAGCAGCTAACAGCAGCAGGCAGCAGCAGTAGCAGCAGCAGCCAGCAGCAGCAGCACAGCAAGCAGCCAGCTCCAGCACGGCACTTGTAGTAGTAGTAGTAGTAGTAGTAGCAGCAGCAGCAGCAGCAGCAGCAGCACATAGCAGCAAGCCCAGCCAGTAGTAGTAGCGCGCAACAGCAGCAGCAGCAGTAGTAGTATTAGTAGTAGTAGCAGCAGCTAGACAGCAGCAGCAGTAGTAGTATTAGTGTAGTAGTTTAGCAGCAGCAGCAGCAGCAGCAGCAGCAGCAGCAGCCAGCAGCAGCAGCAGCGGCAGCCAGCAGCAGCAGTAACAAACAGCAG
>NC_069404.1:87731317-87738998 GCF_026875155.1 Cherax quadricarinatus
TATTAAAACGTTATTTATTGTTATTATCCATTCATATTACGTCTCGCAATTAATGAATAACCTAATGAGTAAAAATATTTATCTCCATATATAAGAATGATGTTTGAGACAAGCGCTGACTAAATTTCCGGAAAAACAGACAAGTGAATATTATTTGTTTCTTAAAGAACATAAGAAAAAGTGTTGTCACTTGCAGCCAAAAAGTACTGAGGGGAAAAAATAAGAAATAGATGGCTTCAGTCTCAATATCTATTGTTACAATTAAGTCACAAATATGTTTTTCTTCGGGATGAAATCTGTGTCACTTCAGTGTTCTAAAGTTTGAAGCTTTAATCACACTCTTTCTTATATTTCCAGTGTCGTATGCAGTTATTAGATCAGTTAATTTTGGGAAGTTAAGCATCACTGTCCTGGGAAACCTCCATATCCTTATGGTTCAGTTTTTCTTTTACTGTTCTTCTCAAACTGTATCGCACCCTCATCACTAACTTTAGCTACATAATGATGGGAAATTTAATAGTGTTGGAATCAAACAAGTACACGTCTCCTTTCTTAATATTTAGGAAACTGACGCGGTCTTATGATTATTGATTCGACAGATGCAGGTAGAAGCTGCCTCAGAGAAGGGCAGCCGATCTACATGTCGACTCTCCGCTTTTGAAGAAGGCTTTGGAGGCTTCTTCGTTTTCACGTGGATTTATACTGAAACAGCGTTAAATAAATTTTCTTTTTTTCTTTTTATCAGGGCCTTATTGTGATCTGACTAGAGACACTCACCTCTTCTGGCTAGGTTATAAAAGTTCGGAACTCCTCGGTATACTTATACTGATAATCGTCACGATTTATCACACTCGAAGATTTATGAACACATGTTCCAGGGTCACGAATGGGCAAAAAGTTCCCATTTATACTAGGCTTTCCTGCATAAACTTAATTCAGAAAGTCCAGGGGTCTCCAATTGGAAATCTGGTCATGTGTGTCCCACCCGGCTATCGATTCAGTCTGTTAGAACATTCAGCCCGCCACTAAATGTCTTCAGGGGCTGTTAACAGAACAGCATTAGGGGCTGCATAATGCTGGTTGGAACTGGACCGACAAACACACATTTCCTCTCCCGTTTTAATACTGGGAAGAAGACATACGAGGATACGATATCATCATTTAACAATTTGAGCTCGTCCCTGGGTACACTGCTCTTACTGTACTTAATCAAAACGTTTTGAAATAGTCTATGAAAAAATCATAATAAAGCAGCTCTCCAAGTACCAAGTTCCTCGAATACCAAGTTTCAATTTTCCTCGAATACCAAGTTCCAAGTTCCTCGAATACCAAGTTCCTTGATGTAAAACTTGTCTCACAGCAAAGCAGCAGACATTAATGAAGCTGACGACTTTGTGGTCAGTGTGCTTACCACCTTCTCGACAGCATGAGTTATCAGTAACGTTTGTTTCATTCAGCTACCTGTAGATGAAGGGTTCGAAGAACCGACATGTTGATAAATTAGACACATGTGAAAACTCTTGGGTATTTTTATTGAGGAAACGTTTCGCCCCCACAGTGGCTTCATCAGTCCATACGTAGGAGAAACTTGAAGAACAGGAGGAAATGAGGTAATCAGCCCCTCACCTTGAGTCGATGTGTTCAGTCCATCAATCTTGAAATAGAATACGGCAAAATCAGGTAGAAGCAGCTTATAAACCGTAATGGCAGGAGAGGTGCAGCAGTCAAAGGTGGTGTCACATTTGTTCAATGTGGAAGTAGGTCGTGCCCAAGAATTAGGCAAGCGAAGAATTCCTAAGTATTAAGATCCCAAGAAGTTGCAGTGTCCGACAGATTTGTAGTTTGAATGGTTCAGAAACCGACAGTTGATAAATTAGACACGGTGCAACTCTTGGTATCTTTATTGAGGAAACGTTTCGCCACACAGTGGCTTAAACAGTCCATACGTAGGAGAAATTTGAAGAACAGGAGGAGAATGAGGCAATCAGTCCCTCAACCTTGCCTAATTCTTGGGCACGACCTACTTCCACTTTGAACAAATGTGACACGACCTATGACTGTTGCAAACCCCTCCTGCCATAAAAGGTTTTTTTTTAAACTGCTTCTACGCTGATATGCCGTATTCTATTCAAGATTGATGGACTGAACACATCGACTCAAGGTTGAGGGACGAAATTTCCTCCCTTCTCCTCCTGTTCTTCCCAAATTTCTCTTACGTATGGACGATGAAGCCACTGTGTGGCGAAAAAGTTTCCTCAATAAAGATACCAAGATTGCACATTGTCTAATTTATCATCATGCTACCTGCGTTCAGAATTCAGTCAGTGGCTAAATGTAAGCGTTGACAGCAAGTATCCACCTCTGTTTTTTTCTGACACAGCAGCTCTCTTTCCTTAAATATGTTGGCACTGTCTCTTCTGTCAAAGGTTACAATGACGCTCCAGGAGAGCATTTATTCAGTGTTGTCAGGCAGATTTTCATTACAATTAGGAATGTGCCTCTGATGATTATTCTAAAAAGCTAGAATGAAGTTGTGCTGATCCGCTACACTAAAAGCTAGGTAAAAGCTAGGCCAAAATCTCCCGAAGCTGTAATATTTTAGGCTATTGCTTCCTCCTCTATATAACGAAGTTCCCTCTCCAAGACGCAGCCAGGTTTCCTCAGTCCTTCCAGAATGGAAGTGCTGATGATTGATTTTTAGTTTCCATATTCAATACATATATATATATATATATATATATATATATATATATATATATATAATATATATATATATTATATAATATATATATATATATATATATATATATATATAATATAGCGACAATGCGAAAATGAAATATCATCGAAAGTCAATCTGACCCGAACCTGTTGTATAGCCACATCAAGAGGAAAATAACAGTCAAAGGCCAGGAAATCAGGATGAGGAAGGATGGTGGGGGTTCACAAGAAACGTCCAAAGCATATGAGGAGCTCAACATGAGATTTAAAGAAGTGTTTAAGTGGAGTCAGGAAGGATTCCAGGAAGTCAGAATAGGGAAGTACACTAACAAAGGATATACCAACAATCCTTGATGAAATACGTACAACGAGGAGGAGGAGGGGGAGAAGCTGCCATGGGGAACTTGACACCTCAAAGCGGTGGGACCGGACAATCATCTCTTCATGGGTCCTTGTAGGGGGAAAAGAATTCTTGTGCCACTAACAAAAATCTTCAACACATCCACTGAAACTGGGCAATTTACCTGAGGCATGGAAGATGGCAAATATAGTCCCAATTTTTAAGAAAGAAGACAGACACAAAGCATTAAACACAAACCTGTGTCACTGACGTGTATAGTATGCAAAGTCATAACAGGAAAGGCACTGCATTGGATCACAGAATATCTGATAGGAGCAACAATGAGTCATGGTACATGACGATGTTCAGAGTGGGCGCCTGTGACAAGAGGGGTTTCCCACAGGGTCAGTCCTAGAACCTGTGCTGTTTTTGGTATATGTGAATGACTGACGGAAAGGATATACTTAGAAGTGTCCATGTTTGCAGATGCTGTGAAGTTAATGTGGAAAATTTAAATCGGATAAAGAAATCAGTCAGACTGCAAAGAGCCCTGGACAGGCTGGCTAAACTGGTCTAGCAACTGGTTCCTTGAAATTTAACCCCGCCAAATACAATGTCATGAAGATCGGGAAGGGAAAAGAAGACCGCAGACAGAGTTAATCAGGTGGCCAATGACTGCAAACATCACTCAAGGAAAAGATTTTGGGGGTGAGTGTAATATAGAGGACATCTGAGGCACACATCAACCAGATAACGCTGCAGCATGTGGGCGCCTGGCAAACCTGGAAATAGCGTTCCAGTCTCTCAATAAGGAATCAGTTAAAGACCTGTACAACGGGTAGGTCAGGCCCATGTTGGAGAATGCAGCACCAGTTTGGAATTCAAAACCTGGTAAAACACGGGGAAAGAAATTTAAAAAAGTGCAAAGGTTTGCAACAAGACAGTCCCGGAGCTAATGGGATTGTCCTACGAAGAAAGTTTAAGGGGAAGTCGCCTGACGACACTGGAGGACAGGAGGGTCAGGAGACATGAAAAACGACATAAAAAAATACGCGAGGAACTGACAAGTGGACAAGGACAGATGTTCCAGTGATGGGACACAGAAACAAGAGGTCGCAATTGGAAGCTGAAGATTCCGATGAGTCAAAGGGGTGTTAGGAATATTTCTTCAGCCATAGAGTTGTCAGGAAGCGGAAAAACCAAGGGGCCAGGAGCTATGAATCGACCCCTGCAATCACAAATAGGTGAGTACACACACACACACAAAACACACACACACACACACACACACATACATATAAAATTATATAATATATAATTATATATATATATATATATATATATGTATATATATATATATATATATATACATATATATATATATTATATATATATATATATTATACTATTTATATATATATAATATATATATATATATATAAAAATTTTATTTTATATATATATATATATATATATATGTCGTGCCGAATAGGCAGAACTTTCGATCTTGGCTTAAATAGCAACGTCATCTTTCCATATAGGACAAGTGAAAATTTGTGTATGCCATAATTTCGCCAAAAACGTCCTGAACCTAACGAAAAAAATATTTTTCACTGTGTTTGTTTAGTATTAAATTATTGTAAACAAATCTAAAAATATATTTAGTTGGGTTAGGCTAAAATAAATTGCGCCCTTTTTATAATAAGGGTTTGGTAAGTTTTCTAAATTCCTTTTGGTGCAAAATTATAAATTTTTACATCAACATTAATGAAAAAAATATATCTTCAAACGTATAAGAGAAAATTTTAGAAAGGACTTATTTTAAATGATTCTTGCTAATTGACCCAGTTTTACATATTCGGCACGACATATATAAATATATATATATATATATATAATATAATATATATATATATATATATATATATATATTATATAATATATATTTTATATATATATATGTATACATATATATAACGTAACCCCATTCGACGTATTATTATTATTTACCAATCTCTTTAAATGTTGCTTGTACCAATTCGCTTCTTGCACAACTTTTTAAATTAAAAATACGCCTACGTTTTTCTTTGAAAATTCACGCTGGGCAATTTGCAGTGAGTCCCCCGTGGGTCACCTCGTCTAAATTGCTTCGCCAAACACAATTTACTGACCACTGTCGCTGTGTTAGGCAGAGGGGAGACACAGATAAAACCAGAGTGACAGGGAGACATAGGGAGTGAGAAATGTTCAATATTAAAGTCACTATACCAATAATTTGCAGAAGACTGTAAAAAATAGGAAGCCTATTGGCCTATGTGAAAAAGGTTTTTGTCTATATTCGTAATTTAGTTTTTTAAGCTTCTCAAGCAATAGCTTCCAGTGGTGCTTCACGGTAGGTAACTTCGCTGAGTCTAGCTCTCCACTTATGATGTGATGAGCAAAATGCATCTGGGGATCTTTTTTGCTGGAAAGATTCGCCTACACAGTAGGCTCTTCAGTCAAATACGAGGCAGTAGGATCGATACCATGCCTAACCTTCTAGGGCAGGGTAGGTTTCCTGAGCCCGAGCCGTTAGCTCATAAGACTGTCATTCCCATTAGCCCCCTTGGGGCGGGGATGGCAGACCAGAGAGGCCTAGCTTGTGGCTAGGGCCCGGGACAGTTGGTCCCAAAGATGAGGAGGTACTTGTGCCTCCTCCCATGGGAGCTTAGGTCTCAGACACTCCCTAAAGAGGGAGCCAAGGGCCCGGGGCCACCACTTGGAAAAGGCCCGGGCCGGGAGAATACCGGCTAATCTTTAATAATAATAATAATAATAATAATAAAAGGCAGTAGGTGTATTAGTGAAGTAAGGATAATGTAATCAGTCCATCAACCTTGGAGAATTAGTATTTGAGGTGTTCAGACACAGCCTGGAGAAGAGTTCAGCTCCATGAAGCTGAGTATACACTGAAAAAAAAAATATCTTAGTGTATATAAACTGAGTTTACTTTAATAAGTATTTTGTGGTTGAAAACATTCGTGATATTAGTGTACATATTAACTGCGGTCTTAATAGGAGCTCGACGCTCACTGAAACGTCAGCATTGGAAGCACAATGTCCTCAAGAGGCCCAGGAGATGTAGGTCAACACCCTTAAGAGACTAGTTTTCCCTTGAAGTTTTTGCCACTACGTTGTGCGAGACGTAAGCAATAATTGTTTTCATGGGGCAGTTAGTCTGGCTGCCATATCACAAGACTAGTGTATTGATCTTCATTAAACTCGCAACAGTTATCTCGTACACCAGAGCGTAGTATTTTTCCCTCACTGCAATTATTGTATTGTTTGACGTAAGTTTTTTTTCTGAATTTGCTGCAGGATATGAGATAAAAATTCGTACCTTCTAAAAGGCTATAAAAAACTACATAAAAATTATATGGTGTAGACTTAATGCAGTCTGAGTTTTTTTTTTTTAATTAAGAGCTTGATATTCTAATTCTCTGTTGTAAAATGATTATTAATAATATTAATTTTTTTTAAAGAGGTCTGGGTCAAATGGTCAAAAGCTGTAGTGGCGGGTCGTCGTACGACTAGAACCAGCGTCGGGAAACAATTGTCCTGTTTCTTGACAAATATTTCAACAATAATTCAAAATTCTTTTGTGATACAAGTTTGATAAATATGATACCCGACAATTATTTTTTATGTAAATTAAGATATTTTCACTTAGGAAGCCTAATACAAATCCACGCAGTGCTCAAGATTGGAAATTTTATACTATTTAAGACCATGCAATAGTTCAGAAAATAGTATTTAATTTAAAGATAAACTAAAAAAGAGAAGTTTCTCCTCTAGTAAAACCGAACTTTTGAGAGTGAGGGGACGCAGGGAGGGAAGAATGTGGGGAGACGAAACACCTACATGGTAGACGCAGGTAGACACACTGGTCACCTGCAGACTTATAAGTATGTATGTTGTGCCGAATATATAAAACTTGCAATCTTGGCTTAAATAGCTACGCTTATCTTGCCATATAAGGCAAGTGAAAATTTGTGTATGCAATAATTTCGCAAAAAATCACTCTGAACCTAACGAAAAAAATATATGTCATAGTGTTTGTTATTATTAAATTATTGTAAACTTATCTAAAATATGTTTTTGTTCCAATTAGGCTAAAATAAATTGCACTTGTTATAATAAGGTTAGGTAAGTTTTCTAAGATTCTTTGGTACTAAATTACAATTTTTTACTTAACATTAATGAAAAAATATATCTTTAAACGTATAAGAGAAAATTTTTGAAAGAACTTAATTTTAAATGAGTTCTTGCTAATTGACCAGTTTTACCTATTAGGCACGACATATATATATATATATATATATATATATATCTATAATATATATATATAATATATATATATATATAATATTATTGTCGTGCCGAACAGCAGAACTTGCCATATATAGGACAAGCGAAAATTTGTGTATGAAATAATTTCGCCAAAATCATTCTGTGTTTGTTTAGTATATAAATTATTGTAAACAAATCTAAAAATATATTTAGTTTGGGTAAGGCTAAAATAAATTGTTCTTCTTATAATAAGGTTAGGTAAATTTCTAAGATTCTTTTTCGTGCAAAATT
>NC_069404.1:87739498-87746998 GCF_026875155.1 Cherax quadricarinatus
GCTGGGGGGGAACAGTCTTGGGCCCAAGACACTTACTGTGTCTTCTCTTAGTGTACCAACGGCGTCCCTACTTTTCGGTATGTTGCACCGCCTGCCGAGTCTTTTGCTTATGTAAGGAATGATTTATGTGTGGAGATTTGGGACCAGTCCCTCTAAGATTTTCCAGGTGTAGCTTATGAGGTATCTCTCTCGCCTGCACTCCAGAGAGTACACGTCAAGTGCTTCCAAGCATTCCCAGTAGTTAAGATGTTTGACAGAACTTATCATGTACAGTAAAGGTTCTCTGTATATTCTCTAGACCTGCAGTTTCACCTGCCTTGAATGGAGATGTTAATGTACAGCAGTATTCCAGCCTAGAGAGAGCAAGTGATTTAAAAAAGATCATCATTGAGTTGGCATCCCTTGAGTTGAAGGTTCTCATTACCCATCTTATCATTTTCTTCGCAAATGTGATAGTGACACTGTTGTGATCCTTTAAGGTGAGATCCTCTGACATTGCCACTCCCAGATCCTTTACACTACTTTTCCACTCTTGTCAGCATAGTTGCTGATTCCCTGTATATGTTATCTGAGTATCCTAGTACCATCCATATGTTTTAAGTTACATATGTCTTTGCTATTGTATAGAAACAGCCCAGAGCCACTTGCCTGTTCAACCTGTTGCGTATGGTATGTCGAGACGACATACGTAACATGACCGAGTTGTCAGCATAGTTGCTGATCCCCTGTATATGTTATTTGAGTATCATAGCACCATCCATATGTTTTACATAGCTGTCCCCTTTGCTAGACTTAGTGGCTAGCATGTGTGACGTCACATGATGCCGCATGTGAGCGTAAGACGCTCTGCCTCTTCCTCAGTTCACACATAGACCTAAAAGCAACATACAGATTTATATCAAAATGGAATACCCGCTGATGTTGTCAGTAAAATGCTAATGAGTTTAGCGCTTGGTTTTGATTATAATAATAATGTCAGTACAATGACAATAGAGTCATTTATCAGGTGAAAAAGCTTGTTCTAAGTATACATGGTGCCATTGTGGAAGGAGCTGCCAGAGCCTTCACGACCTAATACGTTAATGGTCAGCAAGGTATGGTGAGGGAGAACAGGGGGGCGAGAAATTGTGGATAACTGGTTCAGAGAACAGACAGGTTGATGAATTATACACTTTAGCAGCACTTGGATATCTTTATTGTGGAAACGTTTCGCCAACTAGTGGCTTCCTCAGTCCAATACAGAGTTGAGATGTTGCTCAGGATACTCGTTACCTCTCTCATCTGTTCACTGAACTCCTCACTTAACCCATGCTAAAATCCGCACCGTTTGTCGTATGTAAAGTAAAAGGACACAAGTGCAACTAATGTGACATTTATTGTGGCAACGTTTCGCTCTCCAGGAGCTTTATCAAGCCATTACAAACAATACATGGACACAGAGGGTATATAAAGGCTCAGAGTGAGGTGCAATACTAGTGAGGTAACATTTCGATGTTCACTAGTGGTAGTAGTAGTAGTAGTAGTAGTAGTAGTAGTGGTAGTGACAAAAGTAATATAATATGATAGAGCAATTGATTCGTACAAGAGTAAAAGGATATAAAAGCTATTACTTGGGTAACATAAAAATAGGTTGGACACTGAAACAAGCTGCCTCTTTCCAGTCTATATTTGTCCAACCTATTTTTATGTTACCCAAGTAATAGCTTTTATATCCTTTTACTCTTGTACGAATCAATTGCTCTATCATATTATATTACTTTTGTCACTACTACTACTACTACTACTACTACCACTAGTGAACATCGAAATGTTACCTCACTAGTATTGCACCTCACTCTGAGCCTTTATATACCCTGTGTCCATGTATTGTTTGTAATGGCTTGATAAAGCTCCTGGAGAGCGAAACGTTGCCACAATAAATGTCACATTAGTTGCACTTGTGTCCTTTTACTTTACATATTGTCGGTAATTCTACCAACTTTATTACAGTTTGTCGTATACATACAACAGATAGGGTACTATGAAGTCAATCGATTCCTAATGTTTATACAGCGGTTGCACCAGGACTATCACTTGACACGAATCAATAATAGTAGGAGTTGCAGAAGTTGAGGGTTGTGGCAGTTGTATTCAGAATCAGTGGTAAGCAGAAGTAGAACCACTTGTACACACAGCTCTGTCAGTGGTAGTGGAGCAACAGTAGTACTCCAAGAAAGAAACAGCACTAATTTAGAAGAGGTGGTTCTGGCCCACTTGTTCCCACCGGTTCCATCACTCAGGTAAATTCCATGAAATTTTTCAATATGGTATGGTATATTTTTTTCCCCTGTGTAGGGTTCTTTTCTATTCATGCCTCACAAACACAGATAATTCACGATAGCCCTTAATATAGGTGGATAATAGAGAGTTCTTCTCAACAGATAGCCCTGGCATGATACCGGCGGGATACAACCAGATACCGACGTGATATAGTCAAACACCAGCTGAATATAGCCAAATATCGGCATGATATAGCCAGATACCGGCATGATATAGCCAGATACCGGCATGATATAACCAGATACCGGCATGATATAGCCAGATACCGGCATGATATAACCAGATACCGGCATGATATAGCCAGATACCGGCATGATATAGCCAGATACCGGCATGATATAGCCAGATACCGGCATGATATAGCCAGATACCGGCATGATATAACTACATGATAACCGGATGATATATAGCCAGATACCGGCATGATATAGCCAAAAGATAACCGGCATTGATATTTAAAAACAGATACCGGCATGATATAGCCAGATACCGGCATGATATAGCCAGATTGCAGTAAGATATAGCCAGATACCGGCGGGATATAAACCATGGAAACTTTAAGAATGGCCATTACCATCCGGCTTTCAATCGGCATGTATGCTCATCCTCTATCCTTCAGTATATACCTTTCCCTGATATACCTCCCTGATATCCTTCGTAATATAGCCGTCCCATATTAGCCTCTGATATCCAGTCCTGATTCCTCCCGCTCTATCCATTCTCTCCTCCCGCTGATATCCATCCGCAAAATTCCTTAAAGATATGCAGAAGGATTACAATATATTGTATTACCGGCTGGATTACAATTTCGGCTGCTGCTAGATATCCAGCATCGGCTCATATTATTATTTTTATTTTTAAAATTTTTTTTTATATACCGCAATATGGCCGGATTAAGCCACCAAGGCAGGATAGGCCCGAAAAAGAAAAAACTTATACCAACCGCATTGAATCCAAATTCACTGTCTTGCCAGAAGGGTGTTATACCAATCTTACAGTTGAGTAAAATGCCAACCCCTTAATACCAGATCCCATCGATAGTGCCCGGCACTGTATACCTCCCATATCCAGACCCGCATGTTCCGGCCTGCCAGGTATCCCTGAACCAACCTTTCCAATAAATGTTACTTCGGCTCACAGCCAATACCGGCAATAATATGAAAACCCATTTGTCTCCATTCACTCCTATTCTATCATCGTCTCTCGTCATGCCTGCTGCTCTCTCCTCTCTCTCTCTACACTCTTCTCTCTCTCTCTTCCTCTCTCTCTTCTCGATTAGTTGTGATAGATAAATATGTAATAGGCGGTATCTCGGTCGATTCCAGTGCTTCATTTATTCTCTACTTTTCTAAGAATCCTGTTTGAGGCTCGTAAAAGCCGTTTTAATTCATTTTTCTCTTATTTTCCCTCCTTTTCTATCATATTTCTAATATTTTCCACTTAACCTCTTCTACTTAGTTCTCTATTTTTTCACCTTTTTTTCTTTATTTTATCAAAACCATAATGCCTGGCTTGGTTATTTGGTTCATGTTTTTTTTTTTATTCACACAAGTGTTTTTACTAAGTTATATTAAGAGTTACTATCTTTATTTACAAGTTTATAATTGTTACCTGCCTCAGCTCATTTAAAAGCTTTTATATTCTTATGAAACATGCAAATAGGGACGAGGGTGAAGCTGGAGCCATCAAGGCCATCAGCCAAGCTTGGTTTTTCTTGCTCTTCATTTCTTTAATGCTTTCTTAAGCCTAGGTTTGTTCTGTTTTTTTTTTTCCTTCATTTCTTCAGTCTCTTGCTCTTTCTTTCGATCCAAAGCCATTTTCTGCATTATTCTTTCATTTCTTTTTAAATCAACCTTGCTTCTTTTTCTAGGTTTTTCTATCCTGTCCTCCAACTTTAACAAGGAGCAACGATGTTGTGTTCTGATAATAGTAATAAATAATTTCTTTGTATCTACAAGTACATGTACAAGGTATACAGTCCTAGCTGACATAAATGACATACTACTATATAGAAAGCCGCTTGTAATGCTGTGCTTTTCGGGCAAATTAGGTCAGTTTTGTCCCAGGATGCGACCTACACCAGTCGACTACCTCCCAGGTACCCATTTTACTGATGGGGAACATAGACAACCGGTGTAAGGAAACATGCTCAATGTTTTTGCCTTCCTTAGGAATCGAACCCAGATCCTCACCGTGTGAAGCGAGAGCTCGGTCAACCAGGCCAGGGGGCACCACTAATAGAAGCAGTTCGTCTATGTTAATTCATTTTTGATGGTTAACTGTACGTAAATATAGATCAATTTACGTTTGGTTACTCTAGCCTCACCTAACCTACCTTAACCTACAATAAGCAGCATTTTGTTTTTGAAATCCACGAACTGTGATGTGTGAAGGTCAGGTTGCCGCTCACGTGCATGCCAAGTTCTCCGTAACACGAAATAATGAAATTCCGTTAAGTTCCCTGTCCCTCTAAATATCAGCAAGAATAAGTAAGTTTATATAGGCACAGGTATACATAAGTACAATTATCATGCATAGTGTAAATTACCTAGGATAACCCAAAAAAGTCAAAGTAACTTATTTCCATTGGGGTCTCACTTGCCTCATAGTTACCACTACTGCATGATCTCTGACCCTTAATAACATAGTTGAACATGCACTACGCACTTGATGTCTGATGATTCCTGGGTGAGTATCACATCTAGTACAGTTATTCTGCCACCTCTGATACTGTCGACTTTTTAAAAAGCTGACTGGAATACTTAAGCTACATCTCATCTCCATCAGTGATTGAAATTTTGTTATTCCAGCTTTACATGGTCTCCGAGAGTGAGGAGCTCTGTGCCACTTCTTTGATTTTCATGATCACTTTATTGTTGCTTAGATTTTTTTGCTGTTTGATGAGGATTGTTAATGATCCTCATTCTCTTTATAATTATTATTTTTACCCAAAAAAATATGCTAAATCCCCACGGGTCAATGTTATGGTCCTCGTCTTGCAGTGGCAATATTTAGTTGGTGTGTCACTGCATGCTGCCCACCTGGGTATATCCAACCGGTTGTCGTACCAGTTGTTAGATAAGACACATAGGCAACATTTAGGCAACTTTATTCCGAAACGTTTCGCCTACACAGTAGACTTCTTCAGTCGAGTACAGAAAGTAGGCAGGAGCAGTAGAGATGTGAAGACGATGTAATCAGTCCATCAACCTTGAAGTTGTAGATTTGAGGTTGTCATTCCCTCAGCCTGGAGAAGTTCTGTTCCAAACTTTACAACAGAACTTCTCCAGGCTGAGGGACTGACAACCTCAAATCTACAACTTCAAGGGTGATGGACTGATTACATCGTCTTCACATCTCTACTGCTCCTGCCTACTTTCTGTACTCGACTGAAGAAGTCTACTGTGTAGGCGAAACGTTTCGGAATAAAGTTGCCTAAATGTTGCCTATGTGTCTTATCTACCAACCTGTCGGTATTGTATACCATTTGATAATGTACCAGTTGGCTTTTGTTCGCGTAGTTTATCTAAGTCTGGGATACTGTTCATCACGTTTTCTAGTTCGTCTTCTCTGTCGTAAATATGTAAACAAAGATTATATTTCTTGCAAAAGTTACAATGTATAATTACATTTTTGGTTTGTTAAGTACAAGTAACTGCCGGAGCAGTTACGAAGTTATGAAAACAATTGCGTATGTTCATAAAATGTTTATTTAATCAAGTTTGGTATACAAGTTATGACGGTCAGAATTTAATAATAATATTAATATTTATTTTATTTGTAATGTATGCAATTAGAAATTCAGAAAAAAAGACACACACAGTAAGATGGATAGGAAAAAATAAGAAAATGAAAGAGAGAGAGAGAGAGAGAGAGAGAGAGAGAGAGAGAGAGAGAGAGAGAGAGAGAGAGAGAGAGAGAGAGAGAGAGAGAGAGAGAGAGAGAGAGAGATACACACTAAGACGTACTCTTCAAAGCTCAATATGATATAATTGGAAAAGTTTTCCTCTACTGAATTAATCCTTATTTCCAATAACTATTAAAAGATTACTGAGATATGATTTCCTATTTTAGCCCAGACAAAAGCCTCAATATTTTTTAAACTTTAAATTTCCACTTTAATTAACAATAATCTGTCTTATGATTCAGCCTTGCGTGATTTTTTTTATTAAATACAGTACTTTCTTTTTTTCTCCTTCATTCTCTAGTGGCATCCTCTCTTCATTGTAATGTAGCGACGTCTTCTTTCAATTTAAACCCCCTCCCCCCCAAAAAAATAAAACTAAGTGCAAACATTGTGTGGAAATATAGCAAGGCTGGCAAAAAAAAAAAAAAGTAGTGTCAGACGCAGAGCTGCACTCTCTGTAAGTGACGTCACTAGGCTGAAGGAGGCTGGAAGGAGAGGACAAACAAGGCAGTAAAACCACATTGACTCAATCATGTGATGCGGGAGGCGTGTTGTGGTGGCACTGCCATCATCCTTCTGCTGCCCCACAACTGACGCTGCTTACGTCAGGTAGGTTAGTGCCAGCTTTCACGGGTGATACAAAATTGTCTCTAGAGGCAATTTTGTATCATAAGCGCTCTCATTCAACCTTCCAGATGTATTGTTTGATTGTAATGGACACCAGATTCTCTTCTCATCGAAGGAGGAAGCTTGTGTTAGTAGTGTGTTGGACTCACTATTAACGGAGGGAGGATCGAGCCTTCACCAAATCTTGCTTTGAATAACCCGCGAGGATATTGACTTTTACAAAAATAAATTAAGAAAAGCTTCTTGTCTGAGTATAAGAAAATCATTATCACTACGACACGCGGGAGAATTAAACAAAAAAAAAAAAAGAAAAAAATAGTTAGGCTTGTAATACTGTTAGTTAGGCTTGGAAACTGTTACTCAAGTCATGGAATTGTAAGAGGCACCGGAGAGTTAGAAATTCTCTTTCACAATTTGACTTCATATCAGTTACTTCAATATATTTGACTTCATATCAGTTACTTCAACTCAGTAGGTCTCTTTCTGCCTTGTCTAGAGTAGTTAAAACATCTGAGGGAACTCCTCTCTTCTCTTGTCCAGAGAGCTGCTTCTCTTCTACTCTTGTCCAGAGAGCTGCTTCTCTTCTGCTCTTGTCCAGAGAGCCGCTTCTCCTCTACTCACGTCAAGAGTACTACTTGTCTACTCTT
>NC_069404.1:87759498-87771998 GCF_026875155.1 Cherax quadricarinatus
GAGCCTCACTATCCTCGTAAAAACTCTTCACTGCTTTCAGTAACCTACCTCCTACACCATACACTTGCAACATCTGCCACATTGCCCCCTATCCACCCTATCATACGCCTTTTCCAAATCCATAAATGCCACAAAGACCTCTTTAGCCTTATCTAAATACTGTTCACTTATATGTTTCACTGTAAACAACCTGGTCCACACACCCCCTACCTTTCCTAAAGCCTCCTTGTTCATCTGCTATCCTATTCTCCGTCTTACTCTTAATTCTTTCAATTATAACTCTACCATACACTTTACCAGGTACACTCAACAGACTTATCCCCCTATAATTTTTTGCACTCTCTTTTATCCCTTTGCCTTTATACAAAGGAACTATGCATGCTCTCTGCCAATCCCTAGGTACCTTACCCTCTTCCATACATTTATTAAATAATTGCACCAACCACTCCAAAACTATATCCCCACTGCTTTTAACATTTCTATCTTTATCCATCAATCCCGGCTGCCTTACCCCTTTCATTTTACCTACTGCCTCACGAACTTCCCCCACATTCACAACTGGCTCTTCCTCACTCCTACAAGATGTTATTCCTCCTTGCCCTATACACGAAATCACAGCTTCCCTATCTTCATCAACATTTAACAATTCCTCAAAATATTCCTTCCATCTTCCAATACCTCTAACTCTCCATTTAATAACTCTCCTCTCCTATTTTTTAACTGACAAATCCATTTGTTCTCTAGAATATATATATATATATATATATATATATATATATATATATATATATATTATATATATATATATATATATAATATAAATTTATATAGCGACAATGCGAAAATGATATATCATCGAAAGTCAAGTCTGACCCGAACCTGTTGTATAGCCACATCAAGAGGAAAATAACAGTCAAAGGCCAGGAAATCAGGATGAGGAAGGATGGTGGGGGGTTCACAAGAAACGTCCAAGAAGCATATGAGGAGCTCAACATGAGATTTAAAGAAGTGTTTAGAGTGGAGTCAGGAAGGATTCCAGGAAGTCAGAATAGGGAAGTACACTAACAAAGGATATACCAACAAGTCCTTGATGAAATACGTACAACTGAGGAGGAGGAGGTGGAGAAGCTGCCATGTGAACTTGACACCTCAAAGGCGGTGGGACCGGACAATCATCTCTTCATGGGTCCTTGTATGGGGAATAGAGATTCTATGTGTGCCACTAACAAAAATCTTCAACACATCCACTGAAACTGGGCAAGTACCTGAGGTATGGAAGATGGCAAATATAGTCCCAATTTTTAAGAAAGAAGACAGACACAAAGCATTAAACTACAAACCTGTGTCACTGACGTGTATAGTATGCAAAGTCATAACAGGAAAGGCACTGCATTGGATCACAGAATATCTGATAGGGAGGCAACAACGAGTCATGGTACATGACGATGTGTCAGAGTGGGCGCCTGTGACAAGAGAGGTTCCACAGGGGCCAGTCCTAGAACCTGTGCTGTGTTTGGTATATGTGAATGACATGACGGAAAGGATATACTCAGAAGTGTCCATATTTGCAGATGCTGTGAAGTTAATGTGGAGAATTAAATCGGATGAGAATCAGTCAGGACTGCAAAGAGACCTGGACAGGCTGCTAAACTGGTCTAGCAACTGGTTCCTTGAATTTAACCCGCCAAATGCAATGTCATGAAGATCGGGAAGGGAAAAGAAGACCGCAGACAGAGCATAATCTAGGTGGCCAATGACTGCAAACATCACTCAAGGAAAAAGATCTTGGGGTGAGTGTAATATAGAGGACATCTGAGGCACACATCAACCAGATAACTGCTGCAGCATGTGGGCGCCTGGCAAACCTGAGAATAGCGTTCCAGTCCCTCAATAAGGAATCGTTCAAGACGCTGTACAACAGGTAGGTCAGGCCCATGTTGGAGAATGCAGCACCAGTTTGGAATTCACACCTGGTAAAACACGTGAAGAAATTTGAAAAAGTGCAAAGGTTTGCAACAAGACTAGTCCCGGAGCTAATGGGATTGTCCTACGAAGAAAGTTTAAGGGAAGTCTGCCTGACGACACTGGAGGACAGGAGGGTCAGGGGAGACATGATAACGACATATAAAATACTGCGAGGAACTGACAAGATGGACAAGGACAGGATGTTCCAGTGATGGGACACAGAAACAAGAGGTCGCAATTGGAAGCTGAAGATTCCGATGAGTCAAAGGGATGTTAGGAAGTATTTCTTCAGCCATAGAGTTGTCAGGAAGCGGAAAAGCCAAGGGGCCAGGAGCTATGAATCGACCCCTGCAATCACAAATAGGTGAGTACACACACACACACACACACACACACACACACACACACACACACACAGGCACAAAGACAGGATGTTCAAGAGATTGGACACAGTAACAAGGGGACACAGTTGGAAGCTGAAGACACAGATGAATCACAGGGATGTTAGGTAGTATTTCTTCAGCCACAGAGTAGTCAGTAAGTGGAATAGTTTGGGAAGCGATGTAGTGGAGGCAGGATCCATACATAGCTTTAAGCAGAGGTATGATAAAGCTCACGGCTCAGGGAGAGTGACCTAGTAGCGATCAGTGAAGAGGCGGGGCCAGGAGCTCGGACTCGACCCCCGCAACCTCAACTAGGTGAGTACACACACACACACACACACACACACACACACACATACATACATATATATATATATATATACATATATATATATATATATATATATATATATATATATATATATATATATATATATATATATACATATATATATATATATATATATATATATATATATATATATATATATATATATATATATATATATATATATATATATAATGTCGTGCCGAATAGGCAGAACTTGCGATCTAGGCTTAAATAGCAACGCTCATCTTGCCATATAGGACAAGTGAAAATTTGTGTATGCAATAATTTCGCCAAAATCGTCCTGAACCTAACGAAAAAAATGTTTCACTGTGTTTGTTTAGTATTAAATTATTGTAAACAAATCTAAAATATATTTAGTTGGGTTAGGCTAAAATGAATTGCGCTTGTTATAATAAGGTTAGGTAAGTTTTCTAAGTTCCTTTTGGTGCAAAATTATAAATTTTTATATCAACATTAATGAAAAAAATATATCTTTAAACGTATAAGAGAAAAATTTTAGAAAGGGCTTAATTTTAAATGAGTTCTTGCTAATTGACCAGTTTTACATATTCGGCACGACATATATATATATATATATATATATATATATATATATATATATATATATATATATATATATATATATTATATATATATATATATATACATATATATACGTAACCCCATTCGACGGTATTATTATTATTTACCAATCTCTTTACTGTTGCTTTGTACCAATTCGCTTCTTGCACAACTTTTAATTAAAAATACGCCTACGTTTTTCTTTGAAAATTCACGCTGGTGCAATTTGCAGTGAGTCCCCGTGGGTCACCTCGTCTAAATTGCTTCGCCAAACACAATTTTACTGACCACTGTCGCTGTATTAGGCAGAGGTGAGGCACAGATAAAACCAGAGTGACAGGGAGACATAGGGAGTGAGAAAATGTTCAATATTATGTCACTATACCATATTAGCAGAAGACTGTAACAATAGGAAGCCTATTGGCCTATGTGAAAAAGGTTTTTGTCTATATTCAGTAATTTAGTTCTTTAAGCTTCTCAAGCAATAGCTTCCAGTGGTGCTTCATGGTAGGTAACTTCGCTGATTCTAGCTCTCCACTTATGATGTGATGAGCAAAATGCATCTGGGTATCTTTTTTGCTGGAAAGATTCGCCTACACAGTAGGCTTCTTCAGTCAAATACAGAGGCAGTAGGATCGATACCATGCCTAACCCTTCTAGGGCAGGGTAGGTTCCTGAGCCCGAGCCGTTAGCTCATAAGACTGTCATTCCCATTAGCCCCCTTGGGGCGGGGATGGCAGACCAGAGAGGCCTAGCTTGTGGCTAGGCCTGGGGACAGTTGGTCCCAAAGATGAGGAGGTACTTGTGCCTCCTCCCATGGGAGACTTTGGTCTCAGACACTCCCTAAAGAGGGAGCCAAGGCCGGGCCACCACTTGGAAAAGGCCCGGGCCGGGAGAATACCGGCTAATCTTCTAATCCTTAATAATAATAATAATAATAATAATAATAAAAGGCAGTAGGTGTATTAGTGAAGTAAGGATAATGTAATCAGTCCATCAACCTTGGAGAATTAGTATTTGAGGTGTTCAGACACAGCCTGGAGAAGAGTTCAGCTCCATGAAGCTGAGTATACACTGAAAAAAAAATATCTTAGTGTATATAAACTAGTGTATTGATCTTCATTAAACTCGCAACAGTTATCTCGTACACCAGAGCGTAGTATTTTTCCCTCACTGCAATTATTGTATTGTTTGACGTAAGTTTTTTTTCTGAATTTGCTGCAGGATATGAGATAAAAATTCGTACCTTCTAAAAGTCTATAAAAAACTACATAAAAATTATATGGTGTAGACTTAATGCAGTATGAGTTTTTTTTTTTTAATTAAGAGCTTGATATTCTAATTCTCTGTTGTAAAATGATTATTAATAATATTAATTTTTTTTAAAGAGGTCTGGGTCAAATGGTCAAAAGCTGTAGTGGCGGGTCGTCGTACGACTAGAACCAGCGTCGGGAAACAATTGTCCTGTTTCTTGACAAATATTTCAACAATAATTCAAAATTCTTTTCTGATACAAGTTTGATAAATATGATACCCGACAATTATTTTTTATGTAAATTAAGATATTTTCACTTAGGAAGCCTAATACAAATCCACGCAGTGCTCAAGATTGGAAATTTTATACTATTTAAGACCATGCAGTAGTTCAGAAAATAGTATTTAATTTAAAGATAAACTAAAAAAGAGAAGTTTCTCCTCTAGTAAAACCGAACTTTTAAGAGTGAGGGGACGCAGGGAGAGAAGAATGTGGGGGAGACGAAACACCTACAGTGGTAGACGCAGGTAGACACACTGGTCACCTGCAGACTTATAAGTATGTATGTTGTGCCGAATATATAAAACTTGCAATCTTGGCTTAAATAGCTACGCTTATCTTGCCATATAAGGCAAGTGAAAATTTGTGTATGCAATAATTTCGCAAAAATCACTCTGAACCTAACGAAAAAAATATATGTCATAGTGTTTGTTATTATTAAATTATTGTAAACTTATCTAAAATATGTTTTGTTCAATTAGGCTAAAATAAATTGCACTTGTTATAATAAGGTTAGGTAAGTTTTCTAAGATTCTTTTGGTACTAAATTACAATTTTTTACATTAACATTAATGAAAAAATATATCTTTAAACGTATAAGAGAAAATTTTTGAAAGAACTTAATTTTAAATGAGTTCTTGCTAATTGACCAGTTTTACCTATTAGGCACGACATTATATATATATATATATTATATAATATATATATTATATATATATATATATATATATATTATATATATATATATATATATATATATATATATATATATATATATATATGTCGTGCCGAACAGGCAGAACTTGCCATATATAGGACAAGCGAAAATTTGTGTATGAAATAATTTCGCCAAAATCATTCTGTGTTTGTTTAGTATTAAATTATTGTAAACAAATCTAAAATATATTTAGTTGGGTAAGGCTAAAATAAATTGTTCTTCTTATAATAAGGTTAGGTAAATTTTCTAAGATTCTTTTCGTGCAAAATTAAAAAAAATTACATTAATATTAATAAAAAAAAATATATCTTTAAACGTATAAGAGAAAATTTTAGAAAGGACTTAATTTTAAATGAGTTGTTGCTAATTGACCAGTTTTACATATTCGGCACGACATATGTAGTAGTAGGTTGGTAGACAGCAACCGCCCAGGGAGGTACTACCGTCCTGCCAAGTGAGTGTAAAACTGAAGCCTGTAATTGTTTTATACGATGGTAGGATTGCTGGTGTCTTTTTTTTTTTTTTCTGTCTCATACACATGCAAGATTTCAGGTACGTCTTGCCATTTCTACTTACACTTAGATCACACTACACATACATGTACAAACATATATATACACACCCCTTTGGGTTTTCTTCTATTTTCTTTCTAGTTCTTGTTCTTGTTTATTTCTTCTTACCTCCATGGGGAAGTGGAACAGAATTCTTCCTCCGTAAGCCATGCGTGTTGTAAGAGGCGGCTAAAATGCCGGGAGCAAGGGGCTAGTAACCTCTTCTCCTGCATATATTACTAAATGTAAAAGGAGAAACTTTCGTTTTTCCTCATATATATATATATATATATATATATATATATATATATATATATATATATATATATATATATATATATATATATATATATATATATATAAATATATATATATATATATATATATCTATTATAATTATATATAATATATATATATATATATATATATATATATAATGTATATATATATATATATATATATATATATATATATATATATATATATATATATATAAATATATATATATATATATATATATATATATATATAATGTATATATATATATATATATATATATATATATAATGTATATATATATATATATATATATATATATATATATATATATATATATATATATATATATATATATATATATATATATATATATATATATATAATACCAAAAGAACCTTATAAAACTTATATATTCCGCTCATAGTTTTTCGAAGTAATGTTCTTGTTTTATACATTATTCATGTGGAAAAGTTCGTATGCTCTTGATAAGTGATAAATAGTGCAACAGGTGATAAAAAGTAATTTCAAAAAGTTAATACGAGCATGAATATTGGTAAGAATATTATAAATGAACCTTTTTAAAATTCAGTTTATGAACCACTTGATAATTAATGATGTCCAGTTTTTTCAGCGTGTTAAGCAGGTTTTACACTGTAGTTCATTTTTTTTCAGCACAAACACAAGAATACTGGAAAAATTGTAATCTGTTCAGTAGGGAAGAGAGTGTTCAGTAATGTACTGACCTGTGCTGAATTATCTATGCTGACAGCTGACATCCATCTTTTGTTATGAGTGCTATCATCGCTTCAGCTTGGAGACTTGAGACATGCACCGTAAAAGTTTCTTGTCAGTGTTACTGAAAGAGGCCGAATCTAATTCTCATGTTGTAACCATCTTCACGTTAAATAGGACATTCGAGACTTCAGTGTTTTCTCCTTTTGTGGAAAAGGATGTATGTTTATAGTTAAGGACATTTATTAAAGGAAACATTTCTCCTTTTGTGGAAAAGGACATTTGTTTACAGTTCAGGACATTTTTTAAAGGAAACATTTCGCCATGAGTGTCTTCATTAGTCATAATGAAGCCACTTGTGGCAAAACGTTTCCTTAATAAATGTCCTGAACTATACACAAGTATCGGTATCACTATACCATTTGCAACCATTTTCTCCTTCTATTTACAAAGGCAACACACTAGTTATGGGACATTGCAATCTTCACTGATCTAGCTTAAACCAGAGATCAGAGATACTTGTCCACGATACTTGTCAAAGACGGACGGAAACATTGTTTGAGATTCACTTCAGATTTATGGATTAGTTGAATGTTGTTTCAGACAGAGTTTTGTGATTTACATTCCGTGTACTCATCAGAGAAGGTTTAAACTAGCCTAATTAGGTTAAGAACGTTCATAAACAAAATGTACACTGAGTTCGTTCTTATTGGAAATCAGTGTCAATGTGTGGAGCATAAACAATATTTTAAGAAATTGACAGATATCTTTAAAAATTGGATGCTACTTGGAATTTATTAGCAATTCAGGAACTGGGTTTGAAGACATACCAAATGGGAATATTCGTGTCAATATTCATTTGAATACACGCTGATTTTCACGCATATATTCAGACTTGAAAAATTCGTCCAAAAATATGCTTCATATGCTCAGCTCTGAGATGGATAAGAAATTGAAGGCTTTCATCATCTCACACACTTTCCCTCTCTATTTTTCCCTCACTCCCTCTCTGTATTATTATTTCCCTCCCTCCTTCCAGCTATTTCTCATTTCCTCTCACTGCCCGGACCATCTCTCACTCATCACTCACTAACACACTCTCCAGCCCTGTCACTCACCAACATTCTCCCTCCCTCTCTCATTTATTACAACTCACCACCACCACCCCTCTCCCACAGAGCGATGGTTGTGGAGAACCGAGATGTGTGGTACATGGATGATGGAGAACTGTCCAAGGAGCTGTGTGAGGAAGTGCAGGAGAATGACGATATGCAGCCAGAGGTCATCTACGACTGTTGTGCCTGTAACGAGGCTAAATACGAGGTGAGTGTTGTGTTGTGTTGTGCCTGTGATGAGGCTAAGTACGAGGTGAGTGTTGTGTTGTGTTGTGCCTGTGACGAGGCTAAGTACGAGGTGAGTGTTGTGTTGTGCCTATGATCTACCTCTAGTTCACCTGTAGACAATTCTTGGGGTCCCTGGACAAGGCCTGGTTCCAGACCAAGGACTTTAGTTAGGTAAAAGGAAACATGTGCAATTAATAAGACATTTAATTGTGCCATTTTTTTGCTCTCTAAGAGCTTGGTCATGCTGTTACAAGTAATATAAGGGCGTATATATAGGTATTACAATGAGATGTTAAAGCATAATACGATCGTTGTACGTAGTAGTAGTCGTGGTGGTACTAGTAGAACTAGTAACAGTAGTACTCGTAGTTGTATTAGTTATGTGAAGGCGGGATTTATTTGAGAATTCTTGTTAATGCTTCACAAATGACGAAGCTGCCTTTACTCTGTTTAATTGTGTTAGAAACGGCGATTAATGATGATTCAGGGTATTTAAGCACGCGGAAATGGGTTCTTTAATCTCAAGGCGGCGTCAGTGAATTTCATCAGGTACGCAGGCGTTGTTATAGTTTTCGTTCCTACATGTATTATTGTTATTGTTATTATAATCAAGTTTTCGTTCCTACATGCATTATTGTTATTGCTATTATAATAAAAAAAAAGAAGCGCTAAACCTATAAGGACATGCATTATTGTGTTCAGTGAGACCTATTTCGAGGGTTTCTTGCTGTGTCGCAGACGTTGATTCTGTCAAAGCCTCCACAGAGGCTAACTTGTTCTTCAATTTCGTCCTAGTCAGGTCTTTTATAGACGTGGTAGTTGCAATGACGACTCTAGTGTTACCTTGCATGATACTGTGGACACGTTCAATACAACCTGGCTGATGGGTAGGATTTTAACTTTGTTAGGAACGGTGTTAGTGCGTAGAGAACTGATGATCGGATGAAAAGGGAAGAAAAATGTAACTCTGACAAGGTTTGGTGTAAGTATGTACGCTATTTGTCAAGAAACTTTGGGCTGCAAATTCGGTATGCTTTTAGGGAAAAAAAAAAAACGATGAAGATACCTTTTTTGGTCTTTAGCATCTTGACTGGAATAGATGTGTGTGAGATCGTTTTTGTTTCAAGGATTCCTGTAAACTTGAAATCTCTGAGTTATGTACTTTGTGAATGAGGACGTCTAGACTAGGTATCTCGTCTTCGCGGAAGGCTCAACACAGTTGAACCGACTATCCAATTTACACTTGAAGAAGAGTCCAGTGACAAGTTATCTTTTCTAGACGTCATCAGATAACACTCGAGGATGATATTCGAGGATGATATTACTTGGCTGGTCAGGAAATTACATTCATCCGGACGCGCGCGCGCGCGCGTGTGTGTGTGTATGTGTGTGTGTGTGTGTGTGTATGTGTGTGTGTGTATGTATGTGTGTGTGTGTGTATGTATGTGTGTGTGTGTGTGTGTGTGTGTGTGTGTGTGTGTGTGTGTGTGTGTGTGTGTGTGTGTGTGTGTGTGTGTGTGTACTCACCTAGTTGTACTCACCTAGTTGAGGTTGCGGGGGGCGATTCCAAGCTCCTGGCCCCGCCTCTTCACTGGTCGCTACTAGGTCACTCTCCCTGAACCATGAGCTTTATCGTACCTCTTCTTAAAGCTATGTATGGATCCTGCCTCCACTACATCGCTTCCCAAACTATTCCACTTCCTGACTACTCTGTGGCTGAAGAAATACTTCCTAACATCCCTTTGATTCATCTGTGTCTTCAGCTTCCAACTGTGTCCCCGTGTTGCTGTGTCCAGTCTCTGGAACATCCTGTCTTTGTCCACCTTGTCAATTCCTCTCAGTATTTTGTAAGTCGTTATCATGTCCCCCCTATCTCTCCTGTCCTCCAGTGTCGTCAGGTTGATTTCCCTTAACCTCTCCTCATAGGACATACCGCTTAACTCTGGGACCAGTCTTGTTGCAAACCTTTGCACTTTCTCTAGTTTCTTTACATGCTTGGCTAGGTGTGGGTTCCAAACTGGTGCCGCATACTCCAATATGGGCCTAACGTACACGGTGTTACAGGGTCCTGAACGATTCCTTATTAAGATGTCGGAATGCTGTTCTGAGGTTTGCCAGGTGCCCATATGCTGCAGCAGTTATTTGGTTGATGTGCGCTTCAGGAGATGTGCCTGGTGTTATACTCACCCCAAGATCTTTTACCTTGAGTGATGTTTGTAGTCTCTGGCCCCCTAGACTGTACTCCGTCTGCGGTCTTCTTTGCCCTTCCCCAATCCTCATGACTTTGCACTTGGTGGGACTGAACTCCAGGAGCCAGTTGCTGGACTAGGTCTGCAGCCTATCCAGATCCCTTTGTAGTTCTGCCTGGTCTTCGATCGAATGAACTCTTCTCATCAACTTCACGTCATCTGCAAACAGGGACACCTCGGAGTTTATTCCTTCCGTCATGTCGTTCACAAATACCAGAAACAGCACTGGTCCTAGGACTGACCCCTGTGGGACCCCGCTGGTCACAGGTGCCCACTCTGACACCTCGCCACGTACCATTACTCGCTGCTGCTCTCCTGACAAGTATTCCCTGATCCATTGCAGTGCCTTCCCTGTTATCCCTGCTTGGTCCTCCAGTTTTTGCACTAATCTCTTGTGTGGTACTGTGTCAAACGCCTTCTTGCAGTCCAAGAAAATGCAATCCACCCACCCCTCTCTCTCTTGTCTTACTGCTGTCACCATTCATAGAAACTCCAGTAGGTTTGTGACACAGGATTTCCCGTCTCTGAAACCATGTTGTCTGCTGGTGATGAGATCATTCCTTTCTAGATGTTCCACCATTCTTCTCCTGACAATCTTTTCCATGATTTTGCATGCTATACATGTCAATGACACTGGTCTGTAGTTTAGTGCTTCACGTCTGTCTCCTTTTTTAAAGATTGGGACCACATTTGCTGTCTTCCATGCCTCAGGCAATCTCCCTGTTTCGATAGATGTATTGAATATTGTTGTTAGGGGTACACATAGCGCCTCTGCTCCTCTCTTCAGGACCCATGGAGAGATGTTATCTGGCCCCATTGCCTTTGAGGTATCTAGCTCACTCAGAAGCCTCTTCACTTCTTCCTCGGTTGTGTGTACTGTGTCCAGCACATGGTGGTGTACCCCACCTCTCTGTCTTTCTGGAGCCCTTCTGTCTCCTCTGTGAACACTTCTTTGAATCTCTTGTTGAGTTCCTCACATACTTCACAGTCATTTCTTGTTGTCTCTCCTCCTTCCTTCCTTAGCCTGATTACCGGTCCTTGATGGTTGTTTTCTTCCTGATGTGGCTGTATAACAGCTTTGGGTCAGATTTGGCTTTTGCTGCTATGTCGTTTCATATTGACGCTGGGCCTACCCTTCTTATCTGTGCATATTCGTTTCTGGCTCTACGACTGCTCTCCTATATTCTCCTGGGTCCTTTGCCTTCTATTATTTTCTTCCATTCCCTAGCACACTTGGTTTTTGCCTCCTTGCATCTTTGGGTGAACCATGGGCTCATCCTGGCTTTTTCATTATCCTGTTACCCTTGGGTATAAACCTCTCCTCAGCCTCCTTGCACATTGTTGCTACATATTCCATCATCTCATTAAACTGGCTTCCCTGCCAGTTCTCTGTCCCATGAACCTCATTCAGGAAGTTCCTCATTCCTGTGTAGTCCCCTTTCCTGTAGTTTGGTTCATTTGTCCCTGGCCTTCCTGCTTCCCCCTCCACTTGTAGCTCTACTGTGTATTCGAAGCTCAAAACACATGATCGCTGGCCCCAAGGGGTCTTTCATATGTGATGTCCTCAATATCTGCACTACTCTAGGTGAATACTAAGTCCAGTCTTGCTGGTTCATCCTCTCCTCTCTCTCTTGTAGTGTCCCTTACGTGTTGGTACATGAAGTTTTCCAATACCACCTCCATCATCTTAGCCCTCCATGTATCTTGGCCCCCATGTGGCTCCAAGTTCTCCCAGTCGATCTCCTTGTGGTTAAAGTCACCCATGATCAGTAGCTTTGCCCTGCATGCATGAGCTCTTCTGGCCACTGCAGCCAGTGTGTCAACCATCGCTCT
>NC_069404.1:87776998-87844109 GCF_026875155.1 Cherax quadricarinatus
TTTGTATTGACCATTTCTCCGTAGCCGCGCAGAAGCAAAATCAAACCGAGTTTATCATTTCTGAAGTTGTATCTGTAAGTCCTGTGGGCTCGTTTAAGAGGCGCGTGAGTTTCCCTGTCTCCTAATATCATGTTTATTTTTCTCCTTTAATCTGGCTTGGATACTGAGGATTATAGTGCAGTCCCAGAACCTGCAGAAATTGACAACACACCTCCCAACAGTTCTCAACCAAAGGTGAATTTGTGCAAATATTATGCTTGGGGCATCTGTAAGCATGGAATATCAGGAAAAAAAAATTGGGCCTTGCAACTTTGAGCATCCCAAAAAATGTAGCGACCTCCTGTCTAAAGGAGTGTATCGTTCTTCTTCCTGTACTTTCTTTCACCCAAAAATGTGTCACTCCTCGGTCCTCCAGAAGCAGTGTTACAACATTGACTGCCCTGCATACCATCTAAAAGGGACCAGGAGGCTCAGACCCCACAAGACAAACAATAGTAGCTAGGACAACCCAACTCCAGGTGATTTTTTAGTGGCAGGAAACGGAAAAAGAAAATGGAAGGAAATAACAAAAATAGTCCACCACCTTGGAGCCTTGTTGGACTGGAGGCGCAGCCAGTGGCCACCCATGGCTCTCCAGAATTGCAACTACTGATGCCAATAACAAAATCCCCCCAACAAACACAGAATACAACCTCGTTCATATTTGCTAATATACAGGGCCTTAAGCCATCCACCAACAACAAAATGCATTTTATCAATGGACTTCTAGAGGAGTCTAATACAATGTTTGCAGCCCTCACAGAGATCACTTCACAAAGATCACTTTGACAGTGAAATATGGATACGTGGTTACAACCTTTTTAGATGCGACAGAATGAACAAGCAACAAAGGGAGGTTGGCCTGTATGTCAAAGAGTCCCTCATCTGCACGGAGTTGCTGAACACCACAAATGAGGTAGTTGAAGTTCTATCAATAAAGATCGAGAACCAAAACCTAGTCATTGTGGTTGTATATAAGCCACCAGATGCAACCTCACAACACTTCAAGGAACAGCTACTGAAAATTGATTACTGTCTGGAAAACCTTCCAGCTCCATCCCCAAACATCTTATTGCTTAGTGATTTCAACCTAAGGCATACAAAATGGAAGAATGTAGCAAATAATGTTATAGCTGAAACAATCCCTGGAGGTAGCGCAGATGAAAGGTCACACACACCTGAGCTACTAAGTCTCTGCGAAAAACACACCTTAAGCCAGCAGATAGTGGAGCCAACAAGACTAGAAAACACACTTGACCTTATCTTCACAAATAATGAGAACCTGATAAGAGACATAAGAATATCAAAAACAACTAATTCCGATCACAACCTAAACGAAGTCCAGACGTACATGCATAGGGGTCCTGATCAGCAGAATGCATGTACCTGTGAAGGTGTCTTCACAAAATACAACTTCAACAACAAGAACATCAACTGGGACCAGGTAAACCATGTCCTAAACGAAACAAGTTGGGAAGATGTCTTAAATGACATGGATCCAAACCAGTGCCTTGAAAGGATCAACTCCCTGGCAGCTAAAGCATTTTCTAGGCATATTCTCCTAAGAAAGAAGAAGAGCAGGAGTAAATTGGAGAGAGAAAGACGCTCCCGCTACAAAAGACGACGAAGACTCACTGAGCTCCTCAGGAGTGCTAGAATATTTGATACACGAAAGGAGGCGCTGACCAGGGAAGTGGAAACTATCGAACTTAAGTTAAATGACTCTTAAAGGAACCAGGAGAGACAGGAGGAGCTTAAAGCTATTAGTGAAATTGAAAGAAATTCAAAATACTTCTTTTCATATGCCAAAAACAAGGCAAATACCACATCTAGTATCGGGCCCTTACTCAGACAGGATGGGACTTACACAGATGACAACAAGGAAATGAGTGAAATATTGAAATTCCAGTACAACTCTGTGTTTAGTGAACCACTAATCAGTCTGAGGATCGACGACCCAAATGATTTCTACATGAATGAGCCTCAAAACTCCATAAATGTATGCCAGATTTCCGAGATTACCCTAACTACGATAGATTTCGAAAAAGCCATTGACAATATGCCAATGCACTCAGCCCCGGGCCCAGACTCGTGGAACTCTTTTTTCGTTAAGAACCGCAAGAAACCCCTCTCGCGTGCCCTAAGTACACTATGGAGGAGGAGCTTGGACATGGGTGAAATTCCACAGTCACTTAAAACAACGGATATAGCCCCACTCCATAAAGGCGGCAGCAAAGCATTAGCTAAGAACTATAGACCAATAGCTCTGACGTCCCACATCTTAAAAATCTTTGAAAGAGTGCTAAGAAGCAGGATTGAAAATCACCTGGATTCCCAAAATCTGCACAATCCAGGGCAACATGGGTTCAGGGCAGGTCGTCCTGCCTCTCACAACTACTGGATCACTATGAATGGCCTTGGATGCACTGGAAGAAAATCAGAATGCAGATGTAATATACACAGACATTTGCAAAAGCATTTGACAAATGCGATCATGGCGTAATAGCCCATAAAATACGTGCTAAAGGAATAACTGGGAAAGTGGGGAGATGGATCTTCAACTTCCTAACAAATCGAACACAAAGAGTAGTGGTCAACAGAGTTAAATCGGAGGCTGCCATAGTGAAGAGCTCTGTTCCACAAGGCACAGTACTCGCCCCCATCTTATTCCTCATCCTCATATCAGACAAAGACAGAGATATACAGCACAGCACCGTATCATCCTTTGCGGATGATACTAGGATCTGAATGACGCTGTCATCTGCTGGGGACGCGGTTAACCTCCAAGAAGATATAAACGAAGTTTTCCAGTGGGCAACAGTAAACAATATGATGTTCAATGAGGACAAAATTCCAACTACTCCGTTATGGAAACTGGAGGGGATAATAACTAGAACAGAGTATACTACAGACTCTGGCCATACAATAGAGCGGAAAAATAATGTAAGGGACCTGGGAGTAGTAATGTCTGAGGATCTCACTTTCAAGGATCACAACAGTGCCCCGATCGCACGTGCAAAGAAAATGATTGGATGGATAATGAGAACGTTCAAAACGAGAGATGCCAAGCCCATGATGATCCTTTTCAAATCACTTGTTCTCTCTAGGCTGGAAACTGCTGTACATTAATATCTCCATTCAAAGCAGGTGAAATCGCAGATCTAGAGAGTGTACAGAGATCCTTTACCGCAAGTTAAGTTCTGTCAAGCACCTTAACTACCGGAACGCTTGGAAGCACTTGACTTGTACTCGTTGGAACGCAGGAGGGAGGAGATATATCATAATCTACACTTCGAAAATCCTGGAAGGAATGGTCCCAAATCTGCACACAGAAATCACTCCTACGAAAGTAAAAGACTGGGCAGGCGATGCAAAATGTCCCCCCATTAAAAGTAGGGGCGCCATTGGTACACTAAGGGAAAACACCATAAGTGTCCGGGGCCCAAGACTGTTCAACAGACTCCCATCAAGCATTAGGGGAATTGCCAATAAACCCCTGGCTGCCTTCAAGAGAGAGCTGGACAGATACCTAAAGTCAGTGCCGGATCAGCCGGGCTGTGGCTCGTACGTTGGACTGTGTGCGGCCAGCAGTAACAGCCTAGTTGATCAGGCCCTGATCCATCGGGAGGCCTGGTCATGGACCGGGCCGCGGGGGCGTTGATCCCCGGAATAACCTCCAGGTAACCAGGTACCTTGTCCATAATTATTATTGCATTTGCTTTGTCTGCTTTCGTAATAAGAAGTCCAGGATCTTTGCTTAATTCATGGTATAACTTAACATATCCTTGAGGACAATTGTGTTGCTCGGGTGTGAGCGAGACTCAGACCTGTAGATTATAGGGGGGAAAATAAATAACATATTATTAGAAGACTGGGGAACTGACGTGCCCCTTAAGGACGAGTCTTAGGATTAGAGAGAAAAAAATACACTTTAAGATCTCGTTATAACACGAACTTAGATGTGAAGAACCTGCGTAGGGATACCAACGCTCTGAGAGACTACGATATGATCCGTGCTGCCAGACGTAGGCCGCCCACTAATGACATTATGGAGCCTGCGTCAATTTTCCTAAAGATGACATCAATTAGGTGATATCACAGTATGCAAAATAACCACTCAGAATAGTGAATTTCCAAGTGCATTCGTGATTTCTAACATTACTATAAGTGTTCTTTATAAGGACCTGTGCAGATGAATGATGCAATATTCAAAATGTTGACAGGAGACGGGAAAGGAGGATAGAGTGAGAAGGGAACGGAAGATATTATAAAATATTATATTTTATATATATATATATATATTATATATATTTTTATATATTATAATATATATATAATATATATATATATATATATTATTATCACACTGGCCGTTCCCCACCAAGGCAGGGTGGCCCGAAAAAGAAAAACTTTCACCATCATTCACTCCATCACTGTCTTGCCAGAAGGGTGCTTTACACTACAGTTTTAAACTGCAACATTAACACCCCTCCTTCAGAGTGCAGGCACTGTACTTCCCATCTCCAGGGCTCAAGTCCGGCCTGCCGGTTTCCCCGAATCCCTTCATAAATGTTACTTTGCTCACACTCCAACAGCACGTCAAGTATTAAAAACCATTTGTCTCCATTCACTCCCATCAAACACGCTCACGCTGCCTGCTGGAAATCCAAGCCCCTCGCACATAAAACCTCCTTTACCCCTCCTCCAACCTTTCTAGGCCGATCCCTACCCGCCTTCCCTTTCCCCTACAGACTGATACACTCTTGAAGTCATTCTGTTTCGCTCCATTTCTCTACATGTCCGAACCACCTCAACAACCCTTCCTCAGCCCTTGGACAAAAAGTTTTGGTAATCCCGCACCTCCTCCTAACTTCCCCCAAAATACGAATTCTTGCATTATATTCACACCACACATTGCCCTCAGACATGACATCTCCACTGCCTCCAGCCCTTTTCCTCGCTGCACATTCATCACCCATGCTTCACACCCAAAATAAGAGCGTTGGTAAAACTATACTTCATACATTCCCCCCTTTGCCTCCAAGGACAAAGTTCTTTGTCTCCACAGATCCTAAGTGCACCACTCACCCTTTTCCCCTCATCAATTCTATGATTCACTTCATCTTTCATAGACCCATCCGCTGACACGTCCACTCCCAAATATTGAATATATTCACCTCCTCCATACTCTCTCCCTCCAATCTGATATCCAATCCTTCATCACCTAAACTTTTTGTTATCCTCATAACCTTACTCTTTCCTGTATTCACCTTTAATTTTCTTCTTTTGCACACCCTACCAAATTCATCCACCAATCTGCAACTTCTCTTCAGAATCTCCCAAGAGCACAGTGTCATCAGCAAAGAGCAACTGTGACAACTCCCATTTTGTGTGTGATTCTTTATCTTTTAACTCCACGCCTCTTGCCAAGACCCTCGCATTTAACTTCTCTTACAACCCCATCTATAAATATATTAAACAACCACGGTGACATCCACACATCCTTGTCTAAGGCCTACTTTTACTGGGAAATAATTTCCCTCTTTCCTACATTTCTCTAACTTGAGCCTCACTATCCTCGTAAAATCTCTTCACTGCTTTCAGTAATCTACCCCCTACCCCCATCCCCTGAAAACCCTCCACATTGCCCCCCTATCCCCCTGTCTACCCCTTTCCAAAAATCCATAATCCCCAACAAAGCCTCTTTAGCCTTATCTAAATATGTTACTTATAGTTTCATGTAAACACCTGGTCCCACCCCCTACCTTTTCCCTAAGCCCCCTTTGTTATCTGCTATCCTATTTCCGTCTTACTCTTAATTCTTTAATAATAACTCTCCTTACACTTTACAGGTATACCAACAGACTTACCCCCCTATAACTTTGCACTCTCTTTTACCCCCTTTGCCTTTTAAAAGGGAACTATGCTGCCTTGCCAAACCCCTAGGTCCTTTACCCCTTCCTACATTTATTAAATAATTGCCCCCAACACCCCAAAACTAATCCCACCTGTTTTAACATTTTTCTTTACCCTCAACCCCGGCTGCCTTCCCTTTTTCATTTTCCCTATGCCTCCGAATTCCCCCACACTCAAACTGGCCTTTCCTCACTCCGCAAGATTTTATTCCTCCTTCCCCTATACCCCCAAATCACAGTTTCCCCCTATCTTCATCAACATTTAACAATTCCTAAAAATATTCCCTCCATCTTCCCAAATACCTCAAACTTCCATTTAATAACTTCCTCCCCTATTTTAACTGACAAATCCATTTTTTTTGGCTTTCTTGTTGTTAATCTCACCCCAAAAACTTTTTTTATTTTCATCAAAATTTTTTGATAAAATCTCACCCCCTCTTCATTTTCTCTTTTTAAATTTCTTCCCCCTCTCTTAACCTCTCTTTTTTCTCCATATACTCTTCCCTCCTTGCATATTCTACTTTTAAAAAATTTCATATGCTAATTTTTCCCCTTTCTACTCTCTTTTGAAGAACATAAGAACGAAGGAAAACTGCGAGGCCTACTGGCCCAGCGAGGCAGGGCCAATCTCCTACGGTTAAGCCATGCACCCAACTGTCAGGTCGGTCACATTGACTTTAAGGGGGGAAAAACGGCAACGCCTGGGAGCACAAGTATCAGGGTTTAAATCCCCCCACCCCCATCCCTCATGTATTTATCAACCCTATTTTTAAAGCTACACAACGTTCTAGCCTCTATAACGGTACTTGGGAGTTTGTTCCACTCATCCACAACTCTATTACCAAACCAGTACTTCATATATCCTTCCTGAATCTGAATTTTTTCAATTAAACCATTGCTGCGAGTCCTGTCTAGGCTAGATATTTTCGCACACTATTTACATCCCTTTATTTATTCCTGTCTTCCATTTATACACCTCAATCATATCCCCCTAATTCTACGTCTTTCTAGAGAGTGCAGTTTCAGGGCCCTTAGTCTATCCTCATAGGGAAGGTTTCTGATACATGGGATCAACTTTGTCTCCTCCTTTGTACATTTTCCAGAGAATTTATATCCATTCTGTAATACGGTGACCAAAACTGTGCAGCATAATCTAAATGAGGCCTAACCAAGGATGTATAGAGTTGAAGAACAACCTGAGGACTCCTATTATTTATGCTTCTTGATATGAAGCCAAGGATTCTATTAGCTTTATTGCGAACACTTATGCACTGTTGTCTTGGTTTCAGATTACTGCTAACCAGAACTCCTAAATCTTTTTCGCAATCCGTAATATTAAGATCTACATTATTTAGTTTATATGTGGCATGGTTATTGTCCTGTCCAACATTTAGAACTTTGCATTTGTCTATATTAAACTGCATCTGCCACTTCTCGACCACTGCATCAGTCTATTCAAATCTTCCTGGAGTGCTCGAATGTCCTCGTCAGAATGAATTCGACGGCCTATTTTGGTGTCATCGGCAAACTTGCCGATGTCGCTCTTTATGCCCTCATCTATGTCGTTTATGTAGATTGTGAACAGCAGGGGGGCCCAACACTGACCCTGTGGAACACCGCTCGTGACACTTCCCCACTCTGATTTCTCCCCATTTATGCAAACTCTCTGCTGCCTATTTGTCACCATGCCTCTATCCAGGAAAAAAATTTCTCCTCCTATTCCATGTGCTTTAATTTTCTCACAGTCTCTGATGTGGGACCCTGTCAAAAGCCTTACTGAAGTCCATATACACAATATCATATTCATTACCATGATCTACCTCCTCAAATACCTTAGTGAAAAAAATTAATAAATTCGTAAGGCAGGAACGCCCCTTTGTAAAACCATGCTGAGATTCGTTGATTAATTTATGCTTTTCAAGGTGGCTACGAACTGCCTCGGCAATTATTGATTCCATAAATTTTCCCACTATGGAGGTCAGGCTTATTGGTCTATAGTTCGAAGCTAAGGACCTGTCACCTGTTTTGAAAATAGGTATCACATTTGCCATTTTCCACTTATCTGGCACCATGCCAGTTTGTAGTGATATGTTGAAAAGATTAGCCAAAGGTGTGCTAAGCTCCTCTTTACATTCCTTTAGAACCCTTGCATACAGTTCATCAGGGCCTGGGGATTTGTTAGGTTTTAATTTATCTATTTGCCTAAGGACCATGTCACTTGTGACCCTAATAGTGCACAGTTTATTATCGTCCTGTTCTACATAATTTATCATTACTGGAATATCGCTGGTATCCTCCTGTGTAAAAACTGAGAGGAAGTATGTGTTAAAAATTCTACACATTTCCTTATCACTGTCAGTGAGCTGACCCGAGGAACTTTTGAGTGGGCCTATCTTGTCCCTGATCTTACTTCTGTATACCTGAAAGAATCCTTTTGGGTTAGTCTTCGATTCTCTTGCAACTTTAACCTCATAATCTCTTTTTGCTTTTCTAATTCCCTTTTTTATTTCTCTCTTTAACTGAATATATCGATTTCTCAATTGCCCCTCTCCTCTTTTGATTTGCCTATATATGCCTCTCTTTTGACCAATCAGATATTTTAATCTATTGTTCATCCATTTAGGATCATTTTTGTTTGATCTGATTTCCCTATTTGGAACATAATTTGACTGAGCAGCTAGAACTATGCCCTGGAAAGCATCATATCGGCAACCATCACCACCTACCTGACCCTTAGTCAGGTCATTCCAGTTCAGCCCACCTAATAATTTTTCAGTCCTATGAAATCAGCCAAGCGAAAGTCAGGGACGGAGACTTGATTGCCATTATTAGGGGAATTCCATGATATATTAAAACTGAGTGATTTGTGATCACTTTCCCAAGCTCATCATTAACCTCAAGATTATTAATTAGTGTTTCCCTAACTGGCAAGAACCAAGTCAAGGAGGTTATTTCCCCTAGTTGGCTCTGTCACAAACTGTTTTAAAAAACAATCCTGGATCGTATCAAGAAAGTCACCTGACTCTAAATTTCCTGTCAAATTGCTCCAGTCAATCTGTCTATAGTTGAAATTTCTCCATTAGCACAACATTTTCGTATGTAGATGCCTTACGAATTTCGTCCCATAGAAGTTTACTGCACTCCCTATCAAGATTTGGGGCCCTGTAATATCACACCCAAAATTAGTTTTTCTCGGCCCTCGAGAAGCTGTAACCAAACAGATTCAGTGGCTGACGCTTCTAATTTAATATCTTGTCTAACACAACTTCACCTCTCTCTTCCCTGATGCTTCTATTCTCCTTGTATCCCATCTACCTTTTACTCTCAGTGTAGCTACAACTAGAAATTGATCTGATATATCTGTGGCCCCTCTATAAACATGTACATCCTGAAGTCTTACTCAACAGTCTTTTATCTACCAATACATAATCCAACAAACTACTGTCATTTCGCCCTACATCATATCTTGTATACTTATTATCCTCTTTTTCTTAAAATATGTATTACCTATAACTAAACCCCTTTCTATACAAAGTTCAATCAAAGGGCTCCCATTATCATTTACACCTGGCACCCCAAACTTACCTACCACACCCTCTCTAAAAGTTTCTCCTACTTTAGCATTCAGGTCCCCTACCACAATTACTCTCTCACTTGGTTCAAAGGCTCCTATACATTCACTTAACTTCTCCCAAAATCTCTCTCTCTCTCCTCTGCATTCCTCTCTTCTCCAGGTGCATACACGCTTATTATGACCCACTTCTCGCATCCAACTTTACTTTAATCCACATAATTCTTGAATTTACACATTCATATTCTCTTTTCTCCTTCCATAACTGATCATTCAACATTACTGCTACCCCTTCCTTTGCTCTAACTCTCTCAGATACTCCAGATTTAATCCATTATTTCCCCCTATTGAAACTCCCCTACCCCCTTCAGCTTTGTTTCGCTTAGGGCCAGGACATCCAACTTCTTTTCATTCATAACATCAGCAATCATCTGTTTATTGTCATCCGCACTACATCCACGCACATTCAAGCATCCAGTTTTATGAAGTTTTCTTCTCTTTTTATGTAAATGTCTACAGGAGAAGGGGTTTACTAGCCCATTGCTCCCGGCATTTTAGTCGCCTCATACGACACGCATGGCTTACGGAGGAAAGATTCTTTTCCACTTCCCCATGGACAATAGAAGAAATAAAGAAGAACAAGAGCTATTAGAAAAAGGAGAAAAACCTAGATGTATGTATATATATATGCATGTGCGTGTCTGTGAAGTGTGACCAAAGTGTAAGTAGGAGTAGCAAGATATCCCTGTTATCTAGCGTGTTTATTATATATATATAATATATATATATTATATATATATATATATATATTATATATATATATATATATATATAATATGTATATATATACATATTAGGTTATGAGGATAACAAAAAGATTATGTGATGAAAGATTGGATATCAGATTGGAGGGAGAGAGTATGGAGGAGGTGAATGTATTCAGATATTTGGGAGTGGACGTGTCAGCGGATTGGGTCTATGAAAAATGAGGTGAATCATAGAATTGATAAGGGAAAAAGGGTGAGCGGTGCACTTAGGAGTCTGTGGAGACAAAGAACTTTGTCCTTGGAGGCAAAGAGGGGAATGTATGAGAGTTATAGTTTTACCAACGCTCTTATATGGGTGTGAAGCATGGGTGAGAATGTTGCAGCGAGAGAAGGCTGGAGCAGTGGAGATGTCATGTCTGAGGGCAATGTGTGGTGTGAATATATGCAGAGAATTCGTAGTTTGGAAGTTAGGAGGAGGTGCGGGATTACCAAAACTGTTGTCCAGAGGGCTGAGGAAGGGTTGTTGAGGTGTGTCGGACATGTAGAGAGAATGGAGCGAACAGAATGACTTCAAGAGTGTATCAGTCTGTAGTGGAAGGAAGGCGGGGTAGGGTCGGCCTAGGAAAGGTTGGAGGGAGGGGGTAAAGGAGGGTTTTGTGTGCGAGGGGCTTGGACTTCCAGCAGGCATGCGTGAGCGTGTTTGATAGGAGTGAATGGAGACAAATGGTTTTTAATACTTGACGTGTTGTTGGAGGTGTGAGCAAAGTAACATTTATGAAGGGGTTCAGGTAAACCGCAGGCCGGACTTGAGTCCTGGAGATACGAAGTACAGTGCCTGCACTCTGAAGGAGGGGTGTTAATGTTGCAGTTTAAAAACTGTAGTGTAAAGCACCCTTCTGGCAAGACAGTGATGGAGTGAATGATGATGAAAGTTTTTCTTTTTCGGGCCACCCTGCCTTGGTGGGAATCTGCCAGTGTGTTAATAAAATTAATAATAAATATATATAAAGAGAGAGAGATAGAGAGAGAGAGAGAAAGGAGAGAGAAGAGAGAGAGAGTTGAAACCAAGCATTCAACACGACGTTCTTGCCAGTAGCGTGGCTGGAACACCACCTTCCCTCCTGCTCTTTCAAACACACTGAAGCCTCGCTTCACCCGCTTCACAATAAACTTCTGCCGGATATTAACACTTTAGCAAGATCCAAGATAAAAATGAAGCTTATAATGGAGAGGTGGAGTAGGAAAAGTTAGCCAAGCAGCTCTGAAGATCCAGCGGTAATGTATGCTTTGATCACCTCTCCTGGCTCTTATGTTGACACCAGGAACAACAGGAGCAGGAAGATGATGAGAAAAGGAAGACTAGGTTAGGAAGAAGAGACGAGGGGGAACATTAGGAAGAATAAAAGAGAAAGAAGAGTGGGAGAAAGGAGGAGGAAAAGAGGAAGAGGAGATGAGGCAGAAAAGAAAAACAAAGGTAAGATGAGAAGTAGGAGAAAGAGGAAGAGAAGAATGAGGAGTTGAAGAAAGTTAAAATAAATAAACGAAGAGGAAGAAGAGGAGGAGAAGTAAGAAAAAGAAGAAAGAAAGGAAAAAGAACAAAGCCTTGGAAAATGACGTGATGAGGAGGAAGCAGTAAAGAAACAAACGGCAGAAGCAATAAAATAACAGAAAGAAATAACAGTAACGATAATAGTATTGTTATTATTGAGATGTCCCCTGTTCATCCTCAATATTTTTATTCATTATTATTATTATTATTATTATTATTATTATTATTATTATTATTATTATTATTATTATTATTATTATTAATATTATTATTATTATTATTAACATGGCCGTTTCCCACCTAGGCAGGGTGACCCAATATGAAAGAAAAGCCCGAAAAGAAAGAAAAAACTTTCATCATTCAACACTTTCACCATCGCTCATACATAATCACTGTCTTTGCAGAGGCGCCCATATAAGACAGGTTAGACATTACTCCAAACTGCCAATATCCCAAACCCCTCCTTTAAAGTGCAGGCATTGTACTTCCCATTTCCAGGACTCAGGTCCGGCTAACCGGTTTCCCTGAATCCCTTCACAAAATATTACCCTGCTAACACTCCAACAGCTCGTCAGGTCCCAAAAACCATTCGTCTCCATTCACTCTTATCCAACACGCTCACGCACGCTTGCTGGAAGCCCAAGTCCCTCGTCCACTAAACCTCCTTTACCCCCTCCCTCCAACCTTTTCGAGGACGACCCCTACCCCGCCTTACTGTCCCTACAGATTTATACGCTCTCCAAGTCCTTCTACTTTGTTCCTTTCCCTCTAAATAACCAAACCACCTCAACAACCCCTCTTCAGCCCTCTATTACTTTTAGTAACTCCACACCTCCTCCTAATTTCTGCACTACGAATTCGCTGCATAATATTTACACTACACATTGCCATTAGACAGGACATCTCCACTGCCTCCAGCCACCTCCTCGCTGCAGCATTTACAACTCAAGCTTCACACACATATAAGAGTGTTGGTACCACTATACTCTCGTACATTCCTTTCTTTGCCTCCATAGATAACGTTTTTTGTCTCCATAGATACGTGTGTGTGTATTCACCTATTTGTGTGTGTGTGTGTGTGTGTGTGTGTGTGTGTGTGTGTGTGTGTGTGTGTGTGTGTGCGTGTGTGTGTGTGTGTGTGTGTGTGTGTGTGTGTGTGTGTGTGTGTGTGTGTGTGTGTGTGTGTTTGTGTGTGTGTGTGTGTGTGTGTGTGACCCAACAATAAATATTTGCACCAATAACTCATTACAGTTGTGACCGGGTGTGGACGTGTGAACTGTTCATTACTCTATAATTTGTTCATGATTGTAGCCATGTATAAACATAAGTAAGTAAATTAACTTACATGATTCATTACCTTTATAACTTGTGAGTTCATTACCTTTGTACCTAGTTCAGCTGTCAAAACTTTAGGGGCCCAGTCCCTGGACCCATTATGTACCTCTGTAAACTTTTGACTACCGCCCACAGGATGGGTATGGAGTGCATAATAAACATATTAAACTAAATAGATACCACTCACCTTTTTTCCATCATTAGTTCTATGGTTAACCTCATCCTTCCTAAACCCATCCGCTGACACGTCAACTCCCAAATATCTGAAAACATTTACTTCTTTCATACCCCCGCCCTCCAATGTAGTATCCAATTTCTCTTTATATAAATCGTTTGATACCCTCATCACCTTACTCTTATCTATGTTCACTTTCAACTTTCTACCTTTACACACACTCCCAAACTTGTCCACTGACCTTTGCAACTTTTCTTTAGAATCTCCCAAAAGCACAGTATCATAAGCAAAAAGTAACTGTGTCAACTCCCATTTAGTATTTGATTCCTCATAATTTAATCCCACCCTTCATGAATACACAAACACAAATTACAACAATTAAACACATACATGTACACACATAAACACATTCATGTACACACGTAAACACATTCATGTACACACGTCAACACACACACATGCATACAAGTAAACGCATACATGCACACTTGGGTTATAACTTTTTTACTTTCTTTTTCCAAATAAAAGATTTGTCATAAAACGATGAACTTTTGTTTGAAAACAATAAAAAAGTCCCTAATTCTCAGTTTTCAAAAAAGGTCACCCCTAAATAAAAACTATGAATCACCATATATCAGCGTTATTACTTATAAGTAGCAACTCAGGAATACTAAGTGGCAACTCAGATTAATGAAAAATATTAATCACCATATACTTACGTTCTCAGGGAAAGGGATTAGCAAACCACAATTTATTAGTTGTCAGCATCACGTTCTGGACAGGATTCTCCGTTTGGTAATGGATGAAAATCTTGGCGCTAAAACCAGTTCTCCAAACATCGAGTATCCATTTGTATCTCAACTGGTGAAGAATTGTGAGGAACTAAAGGCGCAGTTTGTTAATGGAATAGAAGAGATCCTCCATAAATCAGGATGGAGAGATGATATGAAGTTTTTGTACCATCTAACACGAGAGTTTAGATTCTTTGAAGAAAAAGGCCACTTTCCTTTGATTAACTTTCAGAAAATTCCAAAAATCAGCAATGCGAGGTGGAATCTAAAAACCATTCTAGCTATTCTTGCATTCATTCTTATACTTACAAGACGGAAGACTTTGGAGAAGATATGTAGATTCATTTCATACACCTGGACAGATTATTGGTTTACTGATCAGATGTATGATGAAAATGACTTCAAGAATTTGTCAGAAATATTGAAACCTTACAAAAAGCACTGAACTCATTAAAAAATCACTGGAAGCAGGAACCGTCCGCACTTAATATACCAAGAAGTAATCAGTGTCCTGAACGTGCAATCAAAGTTATGCAGGAACTGTATGCTGTCTGCAGAAACAAAAACAAACTGCAACTTCGGTTTATTCTAAGCAATAAATAGTAATATATGTACAAACATGACAACAATAATGCTGTAACCTGTTCTATTTGTTATTAATATCACATGCAATATGCATTCAAGTTGCTTGTTTTCGTTCCCCTTTTTTTTCATTAAGAGGCGACATTTTCTAAAAAGATATTGAAATGAAAGGTCATTTCATTGCTTTTAGGCAAAAGTTCATCCGATTAAGGTACAAGAATATTACGTTGTAAAAAAAGTTATAACCCTAATGCACACACACACACACACACATCTTAATAAGGAATCATTCAGGACCCTGTACACCGTGTACGTTAGGCCTATATTGGAGTATGCGGCACCAGTTTGGAATCCACACCTAGCTAAGCATATAAGGAAATTAGAGAAAGTGCAAAGGTTTGCAACTAGACTGGTCCCGGAGGTAAGGGGTGATGTCCTACGAGGAGAGGTTAAGGGAACTCGACCTGACGACACTGGAAGACAGGAGAGATAGGGGGGATATGATAACGATATATAAAATACTGAGAGGAGTCGACAAGGTGGACAGAGACAGGATGCTCCGAGATGGGACTCAGCAACAAGGGGTCACAGTTGAAAGTTGAAGACACAGATGAATCACAGGGATGTTGGGAAGTATTTCTTCAGTCACAGAGTTGTCAGGAAGTGGAATAGTCTGGGAAGTGATGTAATGGAGGCAGGATCCATACATAGCTTTAAGAAGAGGTATGATAAAGCTCATGAAGCGGAAGAGTGACTTAGTAGCGGCAAGCGAAGAGGCGGGGCCAGGAGCTGTGACTCAATCCCTGCAACCACAACTAGGTGAGTACATGCATTCACACATTATTATTATTATTATTATTATTATTATTATTATTATTATTATTACAATCAAGGGGAGCGCTAAGCCCGTAGGATTATGCAGCGCCTGTGTGTGGGGGGAGGGGGTTGGAAGGTATTCAGGCTTAATTCAGGGAACTGGAGCACATATCCAATTCCCTAGATCAAGAGCCCCTCACCAACGTCAAGAACCTCCCTTGAGGGGCTAAAACCTATAGATAACACAAGGGTTATTACGGCTGCATGCCTCTAGTTCACCACCAGTCAGAGATGTTTCAATCCTAATTTAGTGACTAATATTAACGCTAAGCATATATACGCTGAGGGACATACACCGTGAGATGCATGACTCTCAAGGCTCACGATAATACGCACAAACAAGTTATTTAATATGGCAGTGCACTAGCTATAAGCAATACCACCCCACGGTTTACAAGTACATGTATATACCAAGATTTAAGATTCTGAGTCTTCCATGAAGAATTCTACTCATTTTATATAAAAGGACTGGTGCCAAAAATGGAGTATTATGCCCACGTAACGCAATAATTACCTTTCCGAGGTTACCTAATTATAAGTAGGTGTTGCACATGTGTCTTAATTTCATCTTGTCGGTATTATATACCATTCTTGTACTACTACTACTACTACTACCACCACCTCTTCCTGCCTATATATAGCCGTCCTGCCCCACTTCTGGTTAGTGTGACTTTGTAAATGGTCCAAGTCGGACCGAAACGTCGTCGTAAGCTTCTCTCTTTTATGTGCGGGTTATTTGTGTATTGTGTATAGATATTTTCGTGCACACGAACAGACTGCAGGAGCCCAGCAAGTGGCTGGCGTCACCTATTGGATGGTGCAAACGGATATCTGTTTCTTTTTTTCCTTCAACTAACGTTCGGTGAGTGACTCTCCTGGGTGCCTTGCTAACTGGTCAATCAATGCATTACGTATGAAGATGTCACAGGAGTATAAAACAATCTTGTTCACGCATTTACCTTTCTGCCATGTATTGCAGCCCTGAGAAACTTCCTGCATTCTGATCACGATTCTGTGACGGAGTACATGCGAACACAAGCAGACTCCTACGGCAACTTACATACCTATAAACACTACAGGAGCACAGAAACAATGTGAATATTCGAATTACAAAGATGACAAACATTTACATAAAGCTCTACAGCACCAACAATCGAACACCAAATGCCTCATAAAAACATAAAACTTATAAGAAGTATTATCCGTAGATCTATATACACATTGTATGCTAATTGGCAAACAAGTAAGAATATTTGCGGGAGAAACTGAAATAGGAGCCCACCATTTTCATTCTTCGTCACAGAGATTATTTGAGTAAATATTGCGCGATGCTAACTGATCTTTTTTTAGGGAGTGAAATTTTCGAATCTAGAAAATGTACAGATTTTCACGGCGCGCATAATGGATAATTAACACCTCAAATACTGGGCCCTTGGGTTTTTTTTTTACCCTGGAACGCAGGAGGAGATGATAATGATTATTACACCTTGCGAAATCCTAGAGGGACTAGTACCGAACTTGCACACGAAATCACTCCTCTACCGAAAGCAAAAGACTTGGCAGACGATCCCCCATCCCCCAATGAAAAGCAGGGTGTCACTAGCACGTTAAAGACCATACAATAAGTCAGGGCCGAGACTGTTCAACTGCTCCCAGCACACATAAAAGGGGGGTTAAACAGACCCCCGGCGTCTTCAAATGGCAGGACAAGCCCTAAAGTCATTCCGATCAGCCCGGGGTGTGGGTCGTGTTGGTTTGCGTGCAGCCGCAGCAACAGCCTGGGTTTATCAGGCATGATCCACCAGGAGGCCTGGTCACAGACCGGGCCGCCCCGGGGACGTTGACCCCCCAAACTCTCTCAGGTAAAAATCCCGGGAGGAGCGCCCAGCTGCCCGGGTGAGGCTCACCCATTGGGTGTGGAGTGCCCAAACCCCTTGAGATATCTTTTCTTTTTTTTTCCTCTCAACTCCGTCGGTAGTTACTCTCTCTGGGTGCCTTGCTAATGGCTTTTAATCAATTTTAACGTAAAATGAAAATGAAAGCTGGTATCATAAAAAAATCATTTGCACGCGCTGTATGTACCTTTCTGGCCATGTATGTGACTCGCTGTGAAAACTTGCCATTTGATCAAGTCTGGTGAACGGAGAGAAACGCATACAACACACAGACACCTACAGGCACACTTACATACCTATAAACACCTACAGGAGCACAGATGCACATGTGAATACCTACGATTACAAAAATGCCAAACACATTTACATACAACTTAAGAATCTAATGACCGATTGAAATAAACCATCCCCCGGCCGGGTTGAACCCGGGTCAAGAGACGGGCTGGAGTTTTTAACTCTATACGCGGGTTTTAATCCGGCCGGGGTATGGGGTTTTTATTTACATACAAGCACCTACAGCACACATACACAAACACCCACATGCCCTCATAAAAACATAAATACTTATTAAGCAACTGTAATTATACACATGTATGCTAATTATACACATGTATGCTAATTAGAGCACTCAAACAAGTAAGAATATTTGCCGGGGAAAACTGAATATTCACTCACCTCATATTTTCTTTTTCTCTTCCAGAGATTATTTCGCAAGTAAAATACGCGATGCAACTTTGATCTTTTTTTACTGTGTGAACTTTAAAGAATGTGTCGCCGTTTTTAGTGGCCGCCTCAACTTTGATAATTGCTCTTCCAAACACTTGGCCCATTTTATTTTTTTTTTACCTGGAAGTTGAAATATCTTTTGGATATGATGTTGACGTTCTTTCACCCCTTTCCTTTCTTCTCTTCCCTCTCTCTCTCTCTCTCTCTCTCTCTCTCTCTCTCTCTCTCTCTCTCTCTCTCTCTCTCTCTCTCTCTCTCTCTCTCTCTCCTCTCTCTCTCTTTAAACACACGCCGCACTTGTATATATGCTTATCACACACACACAAACCCGGTAATGATTTGACACGCTCACTAATCCCGGCGCTACTTCCCACACACCTGTCTTGTGAGCAACATAAAGGGGAAGTAGACAACATAAACCAGTGTGTGATAAGGGAAAGTAAGCCCAGAGTGTGATTCACAAACCTCGGATCGGTTAGCTAATGAGAGGTTGATAATTTAGACACATGTGCAACTCTTGGGTATCTTTATTGAGGAAACGTTTCGCCACACAGTGGCTTCATCAGTCCATACATAGGAGAAACTTGAAGAACAGGAGGAGAATAAAGATACCCAAGAGTTGCACATGTGTCTAATTTATCAACGTGTCGGTTCTCTGAACCATTCATCTGTAAGCTAATGAGAGGGATGAACTGAAGGAATTCCAGACACTGTAGCCATCACAGAGACAAAGAGGACCGACGTGATATCAGATGCCATTTTTCCAGTTGGGGGACCTGAAGTAGCACTCATACACAACCCGCCATCTAACTACCGGAGACCATAGCAGGAAAATGCAGAGAATAGCAAAGCGATGGTTGACACACAGCTGATGCAGCCGGGAGTGCACATAGGGCCAAGGCAAAGATTCTTATAATGGGTAATTTCAACAACAAAGAAAGTGACTGGGAGAACTGGGATCCACGTGGGAGACCGGAAGCGTGGAGGGCTATGGTGACGGAAATGACCAGGGAAACTCTGTGTTAGCATGTTAAGGTTACAATAGAGAGAGAGGAGATGTGCCAGCAAGGATGGACCTGGTGTTAACCACATGTACGTTCGACATGGAAGATGATAACCTCCTGGATATCAGCTAGATCGCAGTGCTGAACTTAGAGTACCTTGAGGAACTAAATATGGAGAAAAGATTGGCAAGTGGAGGGCACGAGGAGCCAGACTGTAGAAGAGGGAACTCTGCAGGAATTGAACAATTCTTGAATGTTGTGCATTAGAAAAGAGAACTGGAAAGAAAGTCAGAGGATGAGATGATAGAATACGGAGTTGGAAAATTTCGGAAGGCAGGGGAAGACCTCATACCTAGACAAAGAATGGGAAATGGAAAAGGCAAAGAAAACTTTTGGCTCACTCAAAGATGCTGAGAGGCAAAAAGAGAACATGAGAGCAAGGAAAAGCTATAGGAAGAAAATGAGAGACGAGAACAGAGAGGTGAGCAGATGAGCTTGAAATGAATATACAACGATTTGAGAATGACATAGCAGCCAAAGCCAAGCCTGAACCACAACTGCTTAACAGCCATATCAGAAGACAAATGACAGCAAAAGACCAGGTAATTCGACTAAAGACGAGAGCTCATGGAAAATGACAAAGAAATCTGCGAAATGCTTTTAAAACGATTTTGATGGAGTTGGATACATCAAAGGCAGAGGAACATGACATGGATTCTGAAAGATCTAAAACAAGACAATTAACACAGGACAATTGCCAGAGATCTGGAATTCTGCGAATATTTAAGAAAGGAGAGAGGCAAGAGGTATTGATCTACAGGCAAGTTTTGCTGACATGTGTACCATGCAAGGTAACAAAGATAGTCAGATGGAGAGTAGTAGAGTACTTGGAGACAAGTGGTTTCATAAACAATAACCAGCACGAATTCAGAGGAAATAAAGCTTATTTTACCAACATTTTGGAATTCCGTGATAGAGTAACAGATGTGAGAGAGGGCTGAATGAATTGTATTTTCTTAGACTGCAAGAAGGCATTTGAAACTGTATCCCACATGAGACTAGAAAAAACTTGAGAAACAGGCAGTGGAATCAAAGAGTACCTTAGGGAAAGGAAACAAAGAGTAATTGTCTCAAAAAAGATGTCAAAATGGGGAAGGGTAGCAAGTGGGGTACCACAAGGATCGGTATTAGAGCCAGTACTGTATCTGGATTATGTGAACGACATACCAGATGGAACTGAGTCAGATATATCTCTAATCTGGACAAACTGCAGGGTTCGTCAGACTGAATTCATCCCCAGCCAATGCAAGGCTATGGAGATTGGAAAAAGAGCCAGAACACAGGACACGGAGGATAGGGGCTGCAGACTTCATTCAGAGAGACAGACTTATGAGTACGCATAAAACCTAGCATACGCCTGAGCCTCACATCAAACAAATAACCTGTAGAGGCAGTGTTGACACTCAGATTGCAGGTGTGCATACTGCAGCACGGCCTCCATTATTTTCTAGCGACAGTGGTGGACTTTAGCGTTGCACAGAGGTAGAAAAGCGACATTGATGTTATGAATAGTTACAGTGTCGTAGGGTCAATGGTTGCAATATATGTAGGGCCAAGAAACTTCTGCCACTCAGTGAAAAACTGCATACATCATTTAGTTACGATAATACAAGAACAAATGAGGAAGCCACAGGAAATCAAACGCATCAGCGTAAAACCAATCCAAACCAGCGAGGCAAGAAATTGGCAAAGTTTTAAAAATATACAAGGAAACTTTTAACATAAATATTAAAAATAACATTGAGTGCTCCTTGCTGCCTAGACCTAAAACATGAAAGACAGTCAGTGAAGGAACCAGCCTTACGATATCACTAATGAATCCATATGCTCCCTACTATCTGCCAGCCACACGACTAAAATGAATCAATATAACAGCAATAACAACAACAACAACAACAATAATAATAATAATAATAATAATAATAATAATAATAATAATAATAATAATAATAATAATAATAATAATACTTCTACTTACACTTAGGTCACACTTCACATACATGTACAAGCATATATATACATACCCCTCTGGGTTTTCTTTTATTTTCTTTCTAGTTCTTGTTCTTGTTTTATTTCCTCTTATCTCCACGGGGAAGTGGAACAGAATTCTTCCTCCGTAAGCCATGCGTGTTGTAAAAGGCGACTAAAATGCCGGGAGCAAGGGGCTAGTAACCCCTCCTCCCGTATAAATTACTAAATTTAAAAAGAGAAACTTTCTTTTTTCTTTTTGGGCCACCCTGCCTTGGTGGGATACGGCCGGTTTGTTGAAATAATAATAATAATAATAATAATAATAGTATCTTTATTTACTACAAGTATATGTACAAGGTATATAGTCCTAACTGACATCAATGACATACTACTATATAGAAAGCCACTTGTTATGCAGAGCATTTCGGGCAAATTAGGACCTTGTCCTAGGATGCGACTCACACCAGTCGACTAACTCCCAGATACCCATTTTACTGATGGGTGAACATAGAAAACCGGTGTAAAGAAACACTCCCAATGTTTCTACCCTCGCTGTGAATCGAACACAGACCCTCGCAGTGTAAAGCGAGAGCTTTAGAGATCAGGCCGCGGGGCACCGTTGGAAGCCCATGATTATACCCAGCATATCGGATAACTTTAAACTTAGCTTGCAACTACTGGACTTACAAATAATTAAGTTAGTTTACATGAATATTGTTATTTACAATCTTTGACATTAACAATTTGGGTTAAGATTATAAATTTTATTAATTATATAAGACAAATTGTTATAATGTTTGTAGTGGTTATTACATTGAAATAAATTGTTGATAGTGAGAGCAACGACGTGAATGTTAAAATGTTAGAATGATACAGATTAACTTGAATGATGTTGGTAAACTGACTTTTAACAAAATTATCAGGTCAGATAAATGAGGTAGTTTTTAATTTTTTTTTTTATTTTGCAGCAGGTGGCGGATTATGAGGATTTTGGCATTTCTGAAAGGAAATTAGAAATTTTGAGCCGTTGAGAATCTCTCGGAGTTCTTGTATAGGTGGAGTTGAACACGTGGGTCACTGTGTGGAGTCATACTATGGGTCACTATATGGGTCATTCTGTGGGTCATTCTGTGGGTCACTGTGTGGGTCACTGTGTGAGTCATTGTATGGGTCATTGTGTGGGTCACTGTATGAGTCACTATATAGATCACTGTGTGGGTCACTGTGGAAGTCACTGTGTAGATTGCTGTGTGGGTCACTGTGCGGGTTATTCCGTGGGCCATTCTGTGGGTCATTGTGTGAGTCACTGTGTGGGTCATTGTATGGGTTACTGTGTGGATCACTGTATGGGTCACTATGTAATCACTGTCTGGATCACTATGTGGGTCACAGTGTGGGCCACTATGTAGATCACTGTGTGAGTCACTATGTAGGTCACTGTGTGGGTCACTGTGTGAGTCACTATGTAGATCACTGTGTGGGTCACTATGTAATTACTGTCTAGATCACTATGTGGGTCACAGTGTGGGCCACTATGTAGATCACTGTGTGAGTCACTATGTAGGTCACTGTGTGGGTCACTGTGGGGTCCTATGTAGTCACTGTGTGGGTCACTATGTATCACGGGTTAGATCACTATGTGGGTCACAGTGTGGGCCACTATGTAGATCACTGTGTGAGTCACTATGTAGGTCACTGTGTGGGTCACTGTGTGAGTCACTATGTAGATCACTGTGTGGGTCACTATGTAATCACTGTCTAGATCACTATGTGGGCCACAGTGTGGGCCACTATGTAGATCACTGTGTGAGTCACTATGTAGGTCACTGTGTGGGTCACTGTGTGAGTCACTATGTAGATCACTGTGTGGGTCACTATGTAATCACTGTCTAGATCACTATGTGGGTCACAGTGTGGGCCACTATGTAGATCACTGTGTGGGTCACTATGTAGATCACTGTGTGAGTCACTTTATTGGTCACTGTGTGGGTCACTGTGCTTGTGATGTGGGTCACATCACAAATAAATGTAAAATAAATGTGGAAACGTTTCGCTACATAGTGGCTGCATTGGACTGATGAAGCCAATGTGTGGCGAAACGTTTCCTCAATAAAGATACGCAAGTGTTGCACAAGTGTCTAGTTTGCCAACTTCTCGTTCTCTGAACCATTTATCTTTAAGGAAAAATAAAATTACTGAGGACAGAAACGATGGAAGTAGTAATGGAAACCTTCATTACCAACCTCGTCAAGGAAACGAAACACATACACTTAACACCAACGAAGCAATGCGACACGTCTACCGTTATTCATCCTCTTACAAAACCTGGATGGATCCGGGTTGTGAGGACAATAGGCCAGCTAGACTCCACGTCGGTGTCAGGCTGTCATTAGCGACCAGAAACCCAATTAAATGCCGCAATTCAGGGAGGGATGATTGGGATTCAGGTGTAGGTAACTTCATATTGGACATGTGTGGGTGTGTGGTAGGTGTGTGATGGGTATGTGGGAGATGTGTGGTGGATGTGTGGTAGGTATGTGGTAGGTGTGGTGGGTATGTGGTGGGTATGTGGTAGGTGTGTGGTGATGTGTGGTAGGTATGTGGTAGGTGTGGTGGGTATGTGGTGGGTGTGTGGTGGGTATGTGGTGGATGTGTGGTGGGTTTGTGGTTGGTGTGTGGTTGGTGTGTGGTAGGTATGTGGTGGGTATGTGGTGGGTGTGTGCTTGGTGTGTGGTAGGTGTGTGGTTGGTGTGTGGTTGGTGCGTGGTTGGTGTCTCAGTAGTACCAGTAACCAGTTACCAGTAGTATGACTCACTACCAACCGTCTGTGTGAATCACTTGTTATTCACTGTTCAGCTGACCTAGCATGTTTTGAATGCCGCTCACCCCCTAGGCACTGGTGGGTCAGTCTGAGATAGAGAGCAGAGAGGCAGGGCAGCACGTCTTCTTCCCATACTTTCCGTTATAATTATACGTACTAACCAGCCTACGTGAGTGTTCTTACCCCATCCATGTTAACGTGAACACAAATCGATCGATCAAATTTTTTTTATCACTTCTATTGTGTAATCCCAATGTTGAGTATCATTTGATGAGTTGTGCTATATCATACCTTGTAATGCATTACAGTTTCATTACAGTTTCATTACAGTTTCATTACAGTTTCATTACAGTAAATAACGTTAGCTTCCATTCCAATATTCTCCTTATGTTATAATGTTCAATTGTTGTGTACTTTGACATTGCCTAGAATCAGCCCAAGCTGTACACCTGCCTCTCTAGGTTGTATTAGCTATATGTCGGGATGACATACGTTAGCGTCGCCGAGCTCTCAGTAGCATCAGTTCCTAGTAACCAGTTACCAGTAACCAGTTACCAGTAGTATGACTCACTACCAACCGTCTGTGTGAATCACTTGTTATTCACTGTTCAGCTGACCTAGCATGTTTTGAATGCCGCTACCCTCCGAGGCACTGGGAGGGACAGTTCAAGTAGAGGAGTTAGAGAGGCGGCAGGTTCAAGGCTTGGTGCTCCCCCTATATTCCATCCAATATACTAGAACATCCAACGTGAGTGTTTTTACCCCATCCACGTTTCGAACCCCACATGACAGGAGTGTGGTTGGTGTGTGGTTGATGTGTGGTTGGTATGTGGTGGGTGTGTGGTGGGTATGTGGTGGGTATGTGGTAGGTGTGTGGTGGGTTTCTGGTGAGTGTGTGGTAGGTGTGTCGTGGGTATGTGGTGGGTGTGTGGTGGGCTTGTGGTTGGTGTGTGCTTGGTGTGTGCTTGGTGTGTGGTTGGATGTGGTTTATGTTGGTTTGGTGTTGGTTGATGTGTGGTTGGTATGTAGTGGGTGTGTGGTGGGTATGTGGTGGGTATGTGGTAGGTGTGTAATGGGCGTGTGGTGGGTATGTGGTAGGTGTGTGGTTGGTATGTGGTTGTGTGTGGAGGGTGTGTGGTTGGTGTTGGGTGGATATGTGGTGGGTATGTGGTAGGTGTGTGGTGGGGGTATGGTGGGTATGTGGTAGCTGTGTGGTAGTGTGTGGGAGTGTGTGGTGGGTATGTGGTGGGTGTGTGGTGGGTAGTGGTTGGTGTGTGGTGGGTATGTGGTTGGTGTGTAGTTGGTGCGTGGTTGGTGTGTGGTTGATGTGTGGTGGTGTATGGTTGGAGGTATGGTGCGTGTCTGATGCTGTGTGGTGGTGGTGTGTGGTTGGTGTGTGGTGGGTGCGTCGTTGGTCTGTTGTAGGTGTATGGTTGATGTGTGGAGGGTGTGTGGTGGTGTGTGTGTGGTTGGTGTGTGGAGGGCGTGTGGTGGTGGTGTGTGGTTGTGTGTGGAGGGTGTGTGGTGGTGGTGTGTGGTTGGTGTGTGGAGAGTGTGTGGTGGTGGTGTGTGGTTGGTGTGTGGAGGGTGTGTGGTGGTGGTGTGTGGTGGGTGTGTGGTGGGTGCGTGGTTGGTCTGTTGTAGGTGTATGGTTGGTGTGTGGAGGGTGTGTGGTGGTGGTGTGTGGTTGGTGTGTGGTGGATGTGTGGTTGGTGTGTGGTAGGTGAATGGTTGGTGTGTGGAGGGTGTGTGGTGGTGGTGTATGGTTGGTGTGTGGAGGGTGTGTGGTGGTGGTGTGTGGTTGGTGTGTGGTGGGTGCGTGGTTGGTCTGTTGTAGGTGTATGGTTGGTGTGTGGAGGGTGTGTGGTGTGGTGTGTGGTTGGTGTGTGGAGGGTGTGTGGTGGTGGTGTGTGGTTGGTGTGTGGAGGGTGTGTGGTGGTGGTGTATGGTTGGTGTTGTGGAGGGTGTGTGGTGGTGGTGTGTGGTTGGTGTGTGGTGGGTGCGTGGTTGGTCTGTTGTAGGTGTATGGTTGGTGTGTGGAGGGTGTGTGGTGGTGGTGTATGGTTGGTGTGTGGAGGGTGCGTGGTGGTGGTGTGTGGTTGGTGTGTGGTTGATCTGTTGTAGGTGTATGGTTGGTGTGTGGAGGGTGCGTGGTGGTGGTGTGTGGTTGGTGTGTGGTGGGTGCGTGGTTGGTGCGTGGTTGGTCTGTTGTAGGTGTATGGTTGATGTGTGGGGGGTGTATGGTGGTGGTGTGTGGTGGATGTGTGGGTTGGTGTGTGGTAGGTGTATGGTTGGTGTGTGGAGGGTGGTGTGGTAGGTGGGTGGTGAGTGTGTGGTGGTGTGTGGTGGTGGTGTGTGGTTGAGGTGTGTGGTGGTGGTGTGTGGTGCAGGTGTGTGGTGGTGGTGTGTAGTGGAGATGTGTAGTGGTGGTGTGTGGTGGTGGTGTGTGGTGGTGGTGTGTGATGGAGGTGTGGTGGTGTGTGGTGGTGGTGTGTGGTGGTTGTGTGCGGTGGTGGTGTGTAGTGGTGGTGTGTGGTAGAGGTGTGTGGTGGTGGTGTGTGGTAGTGTGTGGTGGAGGTGTGTGGTGGTGGTGTGTGATCGAGGTGTGTGGTGGTGGTGTGTGGTGAATGTGTGTGGTGGTGGTGTGTGATGGAGGTGTGTGGTAGTGGTGCGTGGTGTTGGTATGTGGTTGGTGGTATGTGGTAGAGGTGTTTGGTGGTGGTGTGTGGTGGTGTGTGGTGGAGTGTGTGGTGGTGGTGATGTGGTGGTGGTGTGTGGTGGTGGTGTGTGGTGGAGGTTTAGTGGTGGTGGTGTGTGGTGGAGGTGTGTGGTGGTGGTTTTGTGGTGGAGGTGTGTGGTGGTGGTGTTTGGTGGTGGTGTGTGGTGTGGTGGTGGGGTGTGGTGGTGGTGTGTGGTGGTGGTGTGTGGTGGTGTGGTGGTGGCTGTTTTGTGGTGGTGTAGTGGTGGTGTTGTGTGGTGGTGTATAGTTGTGGTGTGTGGTTTGGTGGTGTGTGGGAAGGTGGTTGTGTATGTATTTAGTACGAAGATTTATTCAGTGTCACATTGGCACAAAAATTTAGAAGTTAAGAACATATGCTCACCATCTACAAAATCAGAAAGTGAATAAATACGGCCTAACTCACTCACACACACACTCTCTCTCTCTCTCTCTCTCTCTCTCTCTCTCTCTTCTCTCTCTCTCTCTCTCTCTCTCTCTCTCTCTCTCTCTCTCTCTCTCTCTCTCTCTCTCTCTCTCTTAGGGAAAGGATCTCTTATTTTGCTGACAAGCTATTTACAAGTTAAGGATTCCTAACTTTATTGACAAGCTAAGAGATGCAACATACATCAGCTCATTTGAAAGCAATTTTTATTCTTATGAAACGTACAAGTAGGGTACAGGATGAAGTTGGAGCCATCTGTGGGCCAGCATTTTCATTTGATCTACTGGCTTTATCTCGTTGACATTATAATGCTGTGCCAGTGTGTTCCAGACTCGAGTCATCCTGGGGATTAATGATCTCAGATGAAGTGATGTTCTGGAGAAGGGTACAGCCAGAGTGAAGTTGCTGCTTTCTGCCCGTTTTGTGGTATAGAAGCTTGCTTCACTCTGTCCTCGAAGTGAAGCCTAGTGTGGTACTTTCACAATGTTGACCTTGTACATAACAGTAAAGCCATCCACATCCTTCCTGTGTTGAAGGCTCTGCTGAAATGACAGATCTATCCAGGATGGGTCCAGGTGAGAGATGAGACGTCTTGCTCTGTTCTCTACTCTGTCAAGCAGTTGCAGATGAGAGGGGAAGGGGGCAGGCAAACCAAGAAAGTGGAGCATGCTCAAGGTGTGAGCATATTAGTGCCTTGTACAGAATCTTGCATCTCCTACTGTCAGGCAGATGCGATATATGTCGAAGTGCTGTAAGCTTCCTGGCTGCCTTGTTTGCAAGATTTACAACGTGGTTCTTCATGGTCAGTTTGAAGTCAAACTTCACCCCAAGGATATCAACTTCTTTCCCAGGTACCAACACTCCCCCATTCATACTGACTACTGCTCCGGCATTACCATCATGATGCCTAGACACCATCATCATTTGTGTTTTCTCAGGAGCAAATGTTACCTGCCATCCGTTTCCGAAAGCTGATATAGCTCTTAGCTGGTGATTGATGTAGCTTAGAGCAGCTGGCATTTCTTCTTTGGATAAGTAAATGTCAGAGTACAGTCGTCTTCATATGCATGGGATTCCGGGATGAGATGAAGAAGGTTATTGAAGTAAACATTCCAAAACAATTGTCCCAGCAGACTTCCTGGTGGAACACTTGCTCCAATATGATGTCTTGCTGATTCTGTTGCATTGAGAACTGCCCTTAGAGATTTACCATGAACATAATCACTGAGGAGACATAGCATAGAGCCTGCAATTCCCAGTGCTTGCAGTTTTGCCAAGAGGCCCTGGTGCCACTCTCGGTTGAAAGCACGAGCAATATACCACACAGCTCACTCTGGATTCATCCAGTGACTGGTGCCATTTAGTGGAGAGGTTTAACAACAGATCAGCAGTAGAGTAACCTTTCCTAAAGCCATATTGACGGTCACAAATAAGTGAGTGATAGTCATAAAACCCTGTCATTTGTCTTGAGATTATTGTCTCAAGAATCTTGCCAGTGATTAACAGGAGTGACAGTGGTCTGTACTTGTTGATTTCTGCTCTGCTCTTCCACAGAGAAGGCCATTTACACTGTACTAGGCAGTGCTGAAAGAGGCGAGTTACAGGTGCTGCTAGTTGGCTTGCACATCTTCTCAGCAATCTTATGCTCATCTTGTCTGGGGCCACAACCTTTTCTTGGTCAAGCGATTTAAGAAGGAAACGCACCTCCTCCTACCTGATTGTCACCACTGACAGTTTTGACACAGTTCTTGCAGCTAGCCAAGGAGGGTCCCTTGCTGGATCAGAAACTTGCATTTTGGTAGCAAAGTGTTCGGCAAAGAGGTCCGCTTTCTCTTGACTACTTGTAGATGTGGTCCCATCCTCTTGATTTAGAGGTGGAATGAGTTCATCAGGCAGATAACCTTGTCTGTCCTTGACCAGCGACCACCAGCTTTTGGAGTCTACTCTACCTGATGCTAGCTTTCTTTTTGTGCCCAAATTCTATTTAATGATGGCCAACTTTTGAGCTTCACCCATATGCCTACAAGCTTGTCTGTGCAAGTTCCTGTTATATAGGTGGTAGGATTTCTCTTGTACCTTCGCCATGTCTTGTACTTAGCAGTAGCAGCCTCTCTACAACGAAAGCCACACCAAGGCTGATCTGTAAGTTTTGTCACATACTGCCAGTGAGGGACGTGTTCTTGTAGATTAAGGATGCGTCCAGTGAAGGCTTTCACTTGGTTGTCAACATCCCCTTGGAGAAGAGCATTCCAATCGGTAGTGGCGAACTCAAAGCAAAGGGATGGCCAATTACCTCTTTCCCATATAGCCAGGCGTGTTGATTCCTCACCTAGTTCTGCTGGGATCCTGTGTCGCAAAAGCAGCCTTTTGGTCAGACGATCCAACATATCCCTGGGGTTGACAAGTGACTATACCTTCTGCCGGATCACTCACTACTGGGCCAAGGGAGGAGCCAGAGATGCGAGCAGGGAAATCAACAAAGTTTCTCATGTCAAATACTGCACGAAGGTCATCAAAATCCCTCTGTATATGATGGTTGAGGTCACCAACAATTATGATATGTTGACAGTTGTGTTGGAGCAGAAGGGAGTCCATATTTTCTATTAGGAAGAGGGTGGGGTCTGTGTGTTGCCACTGAGGTGTGTACAATGTACATACTAGTACAGAGGTACTAGTGTTTATGCATAGCTTGAAGAACATCATTTCACGATGAGTAGGGATGGCAACATCAATGTGCAGGGCATGAACACTTTTAGAGAAGCACGCAGCAACACCTCATCCTTGCCCTTGAGGTGTAGCCAGCAATTCTTGCAAAATTTTCTGGAGTCCTGTCGTCCAAAAATGTTTCAACAACAGCTATCATGTCGAGACGTCGAGTGTTTACAAAACACTGTGTGAGCTCTCCAACATTGGTAATGAAACCTCTACTGTTGGCCGACAGGATGCTGACAGACTGGTTCCTCATGATGTGTTCAGCTTGAACTGGTGAGTGTGTAAGGCATGTAAGGTGCCTGCCCTTGAGAGAGGTAGGGCACCAAGGCAGCTGCTTGGATGTAGATCTGTGATCTTATATAAGGCACAATGCCACCTGCTGGGCTGAGATGAGAGTAGCTGAGTGGGTGATGCCTGAGAGTGCTCACCAGTTCAGAGATCCTGCTGGTTTGTTCCGAGAGCAGGTCTCTAAACAGGTGGTCCTGTCTGTCAAGTTCCTTTTTCTTCTGACACTGGTCCTCGTGATGTCCTTTCTTGTGGCAGTAATTGCACCTGGTATCTTGCAGGTAGTTGTTAGTGGTGTGCCCCCTCCTGTGACAGCGAGAGCACTGCCTAGATGCCTGGGAGGGTGGACTCCTATTTGTTGCACTTCCTGTGTTTTGCTGCTGATTTGTCAGCGGATTCTGCCGCTGATAAGCCTGATGACTGTGTATCCGATGAACGTTTTCCTGGGACTGTGGTGGTGGAAGGTGAGACGGCTATGGATGTCTTCCTCCTCCACGTCCTCTTCCACGTCCTCTATCACATCCTCTACCACGCCCCAGTACAGTTCTGACAGATGTGTCCCTGCTGTTCGTACTTTGGCGCAGCAGCTGTTCGGGTGCAGTCATAGTTCCCTGATTATTAACTGCACCAATCACTGGTGAAGAAAAACCTGACCAGTACTTGCCGATGAAGCACTGCTGCCAGATGTTGGAATAGTGTCGGCAGGTGTGCTGACAGGTGTAGGATCAGAGATGGTATGTGCGCTGTCCAGTTTACTGGCAGGTGCTGAGCAAGTAATGTCAGTTGTAGGAGAATTAACAGCTCCAAGGCTTTCTTCGTTGCTGGGAAGAGATCTGTTCTCTCTGTGGTGGTCAGAGGAATTGTGCCAGAATTTCCAAATGTAGTGTTTTGAGCTCTGTCTAACTGTGGAGCCTTAGTAATGACAGAATTCCACCAATTATATACCTCTGAGTTGAGCTCAGTGTGGGACTTCCAGTCTTTGTCAATAGTGTCACCATCAGCTGAGCAGCTTGTCAGTTGATGTAGACTTGCACTGGCCTTCTGCAATAGCTTGAAGGTTATCTAATGATTTGAGTAGCTCATGGGGTGCTTCCCTGTGATGGATTATCTTAGCTGCGACTTGACAACACATCCCATGAGGGCAGTCTTGATCTTTGGAGAGAAGTCCCTGAGGTACTTCTGAACCTTCCTCTTGTAGCTCCAGGATTGTTTCCACATAAACAACAGGATTATGGATATCCTTCAATTTTCTGAGATTTTCTACCTGGCTACAACAAAATTTCACTTCTGGAATGCAATCTGTGTGGCAGTAGTTGGAACGAGTAGGTTCCTTACATTTAAGAAGTATTGTGTCCCTTGTAGTATACCCACAAACACTGCAGTATCTACTGGGACAATAGCCAGATAGGGAAGATATTCTTGCTATTTTGCGATGTGAAGTCATCACAGAGGAAGCTTTGTAGGTTTACAGTGAAGTTCACAGGAGAGAGAGGGTGGGTGGTGGTATCGTGAGGATGTTTATAATGGGGTGGGTAGTGAGGGAAGGTGAGGACAGGCTGTGGGCTGGCAAGCTGAGAGTGTTGCCTTCTCACTATCACTTAATAAACAATTGTTCATGTTATCCACGTTTTCACTACAGAAAGATGTTAGCACAAATCACTATGTTACAGTTGTACAAATCACTGTTATAAAGCAGCCAGATGTTAGTACATGGACCCAAAGAGATATAATATTAGATGCTCACTGTGAAGGCAATAGTGACGTCACTCCTAAGGCCCGCAGCTGTCCCCTCCCCTCACCACATTGTTCACCAAAACACTTTTAAATATCACTGATTTTGCTTATATTCACTTCTATGGAGAAGTTGGCTTACTTGTACTAATATGTTGTAGGTAGTACTATGTTAGTGAACAGTTTTTGTCCTCACCAACCCTCGTAGTTAAGTAATATTATGAAAATTTGTGGAACACACTGTGACACGTCCTGCCTCTCCCCCCTCTCTCTCTAAATCTTGGAATTAACGAGGTCACCTACTTACTCCAGGAACAAATATTTACATAATTATTTGATTGGAAAGGCCGATGAAGTGGCTTTGTGTGTGTATGTGTGTGTGTGTGTGTGTGTGTGTGTGTGTGTGTGTGTGTGTGTGTGTGTGTGTGTGTGTGTGTGTGTGTGTGTGTGTGTGTGTGTGTGTGTGTGTGTGTGTGTGTGTGTGTACTCACCTAATTGAGGTTGCAGGGGTCGAGACTCAGCTCCTGGCCCCGCCTCTTCACTGGTCGCAACTAGGCTCTCTCCTGCTTCATGAGCTTTATCGAAGCTCGTCTGAAAACTACGTACGGTTCCTGCCTTCACTACATCACTTGCCAGACTCTTCGACTTCCTGACAACTCTATGACTGAAGAAATATTTCCTAACATCCCTTTGACTCATGTGAGTCTTCAACTTCCAATTGTGACCCCTTGTTTGTGTGTCCCATCTCTGAAACATCCTGTCTTTGTCCACCTTATCTATTCCTCGCAGCATTTTGTATGTCGTTATCATGTCTCCCGTGACCCTCCTGTCCTCCAGTGTCGTCAGGCCGATTTCCCTCAACCTTTCCTCGTAGGACATTCCCCTGAGCTCCGGAATTAGCCTTGTTGCAAACCTTTGCAATTTCTCTAATTTCTTGACGTGCTTGACCAGGTGTTGGTTCCAAACTGGTGCTGCATACTCCAGTATGGGCCTGACGTGCACGGTGTTCAGAGTCTTGAACGATTCCTTACTGAGGTATCGGAACGTTTTTCTCGAGATTTGAAAGGTGCCCATATGCTACAGCAGTTATCTGGTTGATGTGTGCTTCCGGAGACGTGCTCAGTATTATGCTCGCCCCAAGACCTTTCTCCTTGAGTGAGGTTTGCAGACTTTGGCCGCCTAGACTATACTCTGTCTGGGATCTTCTTTGCCCTTCCCCGATCTTCATAACTTTGCATTTGGCAGGGTTAAATTCGAGGAGATAGTTGCTGGACCACGAGTCCAGCCTGTCCAGGCCACTTTGTAGTCCTGCCTGATCCTCATCTGTGTGTGTGTATGTGTACTCACCTAATTGTACTCGCCTAATTGTGGTTGCAGGGGTCGAGACTCAGCTCCTGGCCCCGCCTCTTCATTAATCGTTACTAGGTCCTCTCTCTCTCTCTCTGCTCCCTGAACTTTGTCACACCTCGTCTTAAAGTTATGTATAGTTCCTGCCTCCACTACATCACTTGCTAGACAATTCCACTTCCTGACGACTCTATGAATGAAGAAATGCTTCCTAACATTCCTTTGACTCATCTGAGTCTTCAATTTCCAATTGTGACCCCTTGTTTCTGTGTCCCATCTCTGGAACATCCTGTCTCTGTCCACCTTGTCTATTCCTCGCAGCATTTTGTATGTCGTTATCATGTCTCCCGTCACCCTCCTGTCCTCCAGTGTCGTCAGGCCGATTTCCCTTAACCTTTCCTCGTAGGACATTCCCCTGAGCTCTGGAACTAGCCTTGTTGCAAGCCTTTGTACTTTCTCTAATTTCTTGACGTGCTTGACCAGGTGTGGGTTCCAAACTGGTGCTGCATACTCCAGTATGGGCCTGACGTACACAGTGTACAGTGTCTTGAACGATTCCTTACTAAGGTATAGGAACGCTGTGTGTGTGTGTGTGTGTGTGTGTGTGTGTGTGTGTGTGTGTGTGTGTGTGTGTGTGTGTGTGTGTGTGTGTGTGTGTGTGTGTAGTATGATGTATGTGTGTGATTGTGTGTGTGAGTGTGTGTGTGAGTGTGTGTGTGAGTGCGTGTTGTGTGTGTGTGTGTGTGTGTGTGTGTGTGTGTGTGTGTGTGTGTGTGTGTGTGTGTGCGTGTGTGTGTGTGTGTTTTTGTGTGTGTGTTTATGTGTAGTGTATACGTGTCTGTGCATTTGTGTGTGTGCGTCTTAGAGAAAGATAGATAGATAGATAGATAGATAGATAGATAGATAGAGAGAGAGAGAGAGAGAGAGAGAGAGAGAGAGAGAGAGAGAGAGAGAGAGAGAGAGAGAGAGAGAGAGAGAGAGAGAACATATACAATATCCTGCACGTCTGCAAAAAAAAAAATTCTAGACACACTGGTTTAACAACACAAATCTAAATTATAAGCAAAATCTATTTTTTCATGCAAATTTATCTATTAGTCTTTCACACTGGCCTCATTATGCCCTATTTGTAACTCCATATTTACATGATTTAAAATGCAAATCACGTAAGCAGCGCCGGGACACACACACAAACACGCACACACACACACACACACACACACACACACACACACACACACACACACACACACACACATGTTCCAGAGAGGGGACACAGAAACAAGGGGTCACAATTGGAAGCTGAAGACTCAGATGAGTCACAGGGATGTTAGGAAGTATTTCTTCATTCATAGAGTCGTCAGGAAGTGGAATAGCCTAGCAAGTGAAGTAGTGGAGGCAGGAACCATACATAGTTTTAAGAATAGGTATGACAAAGCTCAGGAAGCAGAGAGGGAGAGGACCTAGTAGCGATCAATGAAGAGGCGGAGCCAGGAGCTGAGTCTCGACCCCTGCAACCGCAATCAGGTGAGTACAATTAGGTGAGTACATACATTTCCATGGCTAGGCAAGAGAGGTGTGTGAACAAGTATCTTTACACCTGTTGTTTCTTTATCTCAGCAGTCGATAGGTGAAACAATGCGGTAATATAAGGAACCCTTTTCCTATCCCTTTGCAAACCTCTCGTCGGCTCACAGTTGTATCGCAAGTACACAGGTGACAGTGACTTCACGACACAGAACTGGTGGAAGTGAAAGTAGTGGGCAATGTACAGGAAATGGGAGGATCCTTACCAGAATACAGGAAATGGGAGGATCCTTACTAGACTACAGGAAATGGGAGGATCCTTACCAGACTGCAGGAAATGGGAGGATCCTTACCAGACTACAGGAAATGGGAGGATCCTTACCAGACTACAGGAAATGGGAGGATCCTTACCAGACTACAGGAAATGGGAGGATCCTTACCAGACTACAGGAAATGGGAGGATCCTTACCAGACTACTGGAAATGGGAGGATCCTTACTAGACTACAGGAAATGGGAGGATCCTTACCAGACTACAGGAAATGGGAGGATCCTTACAAGACTACAGGAAATGGGAGGATCCTTACCAGACTACAGGAAATGGGAGGATCCTCACCAGACTACAGGAAATGGGAGGATCCTTACCAGACTAGAGGAAATGGGAGGATCCTTACTAGACTACAGGAAATGGGAGGATCCTTACCAGACTACAGGAAATGGGAGGATCCTTACCAGACTACAGGAAATGGGAGGATCCTTACCAGACTACAGGAAATGGAGGATCCTTACCAGACTACAGGAAATGGGAGGATCCTTACCAGACTACAGGAAATGGGAGGATCCTTACTAGACTACAGGAAATGGAGGATCCTTACCAGACTACAGGAAATGGGAGGATCCTTACCAGACTACAGAAATGGGAGGATCCTTACCAGACTACAGGAAATGGGAGGATCCTTACTAGACTACAGGAAATGGGAGGATCCTTACCAGACTACAGGAAATGGGAGGATCCTTACTAGACTACAGGAAATGGGAGGATCCTTACTAGACTACAGGAAATGGGAGGATCCTTACTAGACTACAGGAAATGGGAGGATCCTTACCAGACTACAGGAAATGGGAGGATCCTTACTAGACTACAGGAAATGGGAGGATCCTTACCAGACTACAGGAAATGGGAGGATCCTTACCAGATTACAGGAAATGGGAGGATCCTTACTAGACTACAGGAAATGGGAGGATCCTTACCAGACTACAGGAAATGGGAGGATCCTTACCAGACTACAGGAAATGGGAGGATCCTTACCAAACTACAGGAAATGGGAGGATCCTTACCAGACTACAGGAAATGGGAGGATCCTTACTAGACTACAGGAAATGGGAGGATCCTTACCAGACTACAGGAAATGGGAGGATCCTTACCTGGAGGTTACCTGGAGGTTATTCCGGGGATCAACGCCCCCGCGGCCCTGTCCATGACCAGGCCTCCCGATGGATCAGGGCCTGATCAACTAGGCTGTTACTGCTGGCCGCACACAGTCCGACGTACGAGCCACAGCCCGGCTGATCCGGCACTGACTTTAGGTATCTGTCCAGCTCTCTCTTGAAGGCAGCCAGGGGTTTATTGGCAATTCCCCTAATGCTTGATGGGAGGCTGTTGAACAGTTTTGGGCCCCGGACACTTATGGTGTTTTCTCTTAGTGTACCAATGGCGCCCCTGCTTTTTATTGGCGGCATTTTGCATCGCCTGCCCAGTCTTTTACTTTCGTAGGGGGTGATTTCTGTGTGCAGATTTGGGACCATTCCTTCCAAGATTTTCCAAGTGTAGATTATGATATATCTCTCCCTCCTGCGTTCCAACGAGTACAAGTCAAGTGCTTCCAAGCGTTCCCAGTAGTTAAGGTGCTTGACAGAACTTATACGTGCAGTAAAGGATCTCTGTACACTCTCTAGATCTGCGATTTCACCTGCTTTGTATGGAGATGTTAATGTACAGCAGTATTCCAGCCTAGAGAGAACAAGTGATTTGAAAAGGATCATCATGGGCTTGGCATCTCTCGTTTTGAAAGTTCTCATTATCCATCCTAACATTTTCTTTGCACGTGCGATCGTGGCACTGTTGTGATCCTTGAAAGCGAGTTCCTCAGACATTACTACTCCCAGGTCCCTTACATTATTTTTCCGCTCTATTGTATGGCCGGAGTCAGTAGTATACTCTGTTCTAGTTATTATCTCCTCCAGTTTTACCAGACTACAGGAAATGGGAGGATCCTTACTAGACTACAGGAAATGGGAGGATCCTTACCAGACTACAGGAAATGGGAGAATCCTTACTAGACTACAGGAAATGGGAGGATCCTTACCAGACTACAGGAAATGGGAGGATCCGTACCAGACTACAGGAAATGGGAGGATCCTTACTAGACTACAGGAAATGGGAGGATCCTTACCAGACTACAGGAAGTGGGAGGATCCATACCAGACTACAGGAAATGGGAGGATCCTTACTAGACTACAGGAAATGGGAGGATCCTTACCAGACTACAGGAAATGGGAGGATCCTTACCAGACTACAGGAAATGGGAGGATCCTTACCAGACTACAGGAAATGGGAGGATCCTTACTAGACTACAGGAAATGGGAGGATCCTTACCAGACTAGAGGAAATGGAGGATCCTTACCAGACTACAGGAAATGGGAGGATCCTTACCAGACTAGAGGAAATGGGAGGATCCTTACTAGACTACAGGAAATGGGAGGATCCTTACCAGACTAGAGGAAATGGGAGGATCCTTACCAGACTACAGGAAATGGGAGGATCCTTACCAGACTAGAGGAAATGGGAGGATCCTTACTAGACTACAGGAAATGGGAGGATCCTTACCAGACTACAGGAAATGGGAGGATCCTTACCAGACTACAGGAAATGGGAGGATCCTTACCAGACTACAGGAAATGGGAGGATCCTTACTAGACTACAGGAAATCTGAGGATCCTTACCAGACTACAGGAAATGGGAGGATCCTTACCAAACTACAGGAAATGGGAGGATCCTTACTAGACTACAGGAAATGGGAGGATCATTACCAGACTGCAGGAAATGGGAGGATCCTTACCAGACTACAGGAAATGGGAGGATCCTTACCAGACTACAGGAAATGGGAGGATCCTTACCAGACTACAGGAAATGGGAGAATCCTTACTAGACTACAGGAAATGGGAGGATCCTTACCAGACTACAGGAAATGGGAGGATCCTTTCCAGACTACAGGAAATGGGAGGATCCTTACTAGACTACAGGAAATGGGAGGATCCTTACCAGACTACAGGAAATGGGAAGATCCTTACCAGACTACAGGAAATGGGAGGATCCTTACCAGACTACAGGAAATGGGAGGATCCTTACCAGACTACAGGAAATAGGAGGATCCTTACCAGACTACAGGAAATGGGAGGATCCTTACTAGACTAATGGAAATGGGAGGATCCTTACTAGACTACAGGAAATGGGAGGATCCTTACCAGACTACAGGAAATGGGAGGATCCTTACCAGACTACACGAAATGGGAGGATCCTTACCAGACTACAGGAAATGGGAGGATCCTTACTAGACTACAGGAAATGGGAGGATCCTTACCAGACTACAGGAAATGGGAGGATCCTTACCAGACTACAGGAAATGGGAGGATCCTTACTAGACTAAGTGAAATGGGAGGGTCCTTACCAGACTACAGGAAATGGGAGGATCCTTACTAGACTACAGGAAATGGGAGGATCCTTACCAGACTACAGGAAATGGGAGGATCCTTACCAGACTACAGGAAATGGGAGGATCCTTACCAGACTACAGGAAATGGGAGGATCCTTACCAGACTACAGGAAATGGGAGGATTCTTACTAGACTACAGGAAATTGGAGGATCCATACCAGACTACAGGAAATGGGAGGATCCTTTCCAGACTACAGGAAATGGGAGGATCCTTACCAGACTACAGGAAATGGGAGGATCCTTACCAGACTACAGGAAATTGGAGGATCCTTACTAGACTAAGGGAAATGGGAGGATCCTTACCAGACTACAGGAAATGGGAGGATCCTTACCAGACTACAGGAAATGGGAGGATCCTTACCAGACTACAGGAAATTGGAGGATCCTTACCAGACTACAGGAAATGGGAGGATCCTTACCAGACTACAGGAAATTGGAGGATCCTTACTAGACTAAGGGAAATGGGAGGATCCTTACCAGACTACAGGAAATTTGAGGATCCTTACTAGACTACAGGAAATGGGAGGATCCTTACCGGACTACAGGAAATGGGAGGATCCTTCCAGACTACAGGAAATGGGAGGATCCTTACTAGACTACAGGAAATGGGAGGATCCTTACCAGACTACAGGAAATGGGAGGATCATTACCAGACTAAGGGAAATGGGAGGATCCTTACCAGACTACAGGAAGTGGGTGGATCCTTACAAGACTACAGGAAATGGGAGGATCCTTACTAGACTAAGGGAAATGGGAGGATCCTTTCCAGACTACAGAAAATGGGAGGATCCTTACCAGACTACAGGAAATGGGAGGATCCTTACCAGACTACAGGAAATGGGAGGATCCTTACCAGACTACAGGAAATGGGAGGATCCTTACTAAACTAAGGGAAATGGGAGGATCTTTACCAGACTACAGGAAATGGGAGGATCCTTACCAGACTACAGGAAATGGGAGGATCCTTACCAGACTACAGGAAATGGGAGGATCCTTACCAGACTACAGGAAATGGGAGGATCCTTACTAGACTAAGGGAAATGGGAGGATCCTTACCAGACTACAGGAAATGGGAGGATCCTTACCAGACTACAGGAAATGGGAGGATCCTTACCAGACTACAGGAAATGGGAGGATCCTTACCAGACTACAGGAAATGGGAGGATCCTTACCAGACTACAGGAAATGGGAGGATCCTTACTAGACTAAGGGAAATGGGAGGATCCTTACGAGACTACAGGAAATGGGAGGATCCTTACCAGACTACAGGAAATGGGAGGATCCTTACCAGACTACAGGAAATGGGAGGATCCTTACTAGACTACAGGAAATGGGAGGCTCCTTACCAGACCACAGGAAATGGAAGGATCCTTATCAGACTACTGGAAATGGGAGGATCCTTACCAGACTACAGAAAATGGGAGGATCCTTACCAGACTACAGGAAATGGGAGGATCCTTACCAGACTACAGGAAATGGGAGGATCCTTACCAGACTACAGGAAATGGGAGGATCCTTACTAGACTACAGGAAATGGGAGGATCCTTACTAGACTACAGGAAATGGGAGGATCCTTACCAGACTACAGGAAATGGGAGGATCCTTACCAGACTACAGGAAATGGGAGGATCCTTACCAGACTACAGGAAATGGGAGGATCCTTACCAGACTACAGGAAATGGGAGGATCCTTACTAGACTACAGGAAATGGGAGGATCCTTACTAGACTACAGGAAATGGGAGGATCCTTACTAGACTACAGGAAATGGGAGGATCCTTACTAGACTATAGGAGCCGGCACTACATGAAGATGAGTAATTATGGTACGCGAATTACAGACAACATACCTAGGTACCGCATTTTCCAGCAAGTAAAGCGTACGACATAAGTATCATAACAGCAAATCAGTAATCATATTCAAGTACTAATTACCCTCTTACTTTATGCTAAACGTGACCCAAAACGTACTCTTGACTCTGACCTTGAGCATATAAGACGCAGCGTGTTTTTTCAAGACTTTTTTTGTGGAAAAATAAGGCTTGCCATATATACCTTTGATATATACCTTTGAAGAATTTCGAGAGTATGTCTACTCTCTGAGCCCGGCCATGGGTCAAGCTCGTCTGGTGCTCGCCTGGTCAACCAGGCTGTTGCTGCTGGAGGCCCGCTGCCCCACATATCCATCACAGCCTGGTTGATCTGGCACCTGGTGAAGATACTTGTTTAGTTTCCTCTTGCAGGCTTCAACACTTGTTCCAGCAGTGTCTCTGATATCTTCTGGTAAGATGTTGAAAAGTCTGGGACCCCGGATGTTGATACAGTGTTCCCTTATTGTCCCCACCGCACCCCTGCTCTTCACTGGGTTTATTTTACACTTCCCTCCCATATCTCTCACCTAGTATTTGTTAGGCAGTGTGCAGTTTTGGGGACCAAGCCCTCGAGCACCTTCCAGGTATATTATCATGTACTCTCTCTCCTCCGCTCCAATGATACATGTTTCAAGACTTCAGGCGTTCCCAGTAGTTTAGGTGCTTTACTGGCTCAGTGTGAGCCGTAAACGATCTTTGTATTTGTTCCAGCTCCGATATTTCTCCTGCCCTGAACGGGGCCGTCAGCACTGAGCAATATTCTAAGTGTTTTGAAAGTTCTCATTACCCACCCAGTCATCTTCCTGGCTGTCGTGATCTTTGTCTTGTTATGGTCTTTAAAAGAAAGGTCCGCTGACATAATTATTCCTAGGTCTTTACGTGTTCCTTACGTTCTATTTGGTGACCCTCTTGAGTTTTGTATATAGTGCTCCTTTTGAGTTCTTCATTCTTTCCATACCTAAGCAGCTGGAACTTATCACCGTTGAACGTCATGTTGTTTTCCACTGCCCACTGGAAAACCCTGTTTATGTCTTCCTGTACTTTTTCAGTGTCCTCTACCGTACTGACTTTCATGCTTATTTTAGTGTCACTGCAAATGATGATACAAATGTCCCGGGGTTGTTTTAGTCTATGTCTGCTAGAGGATGAGGAACAGCAAAGGTGCCAGGACAGTGCCTTGGGGGGCACAGAGCTTTTGCCCCTCCGCTGATGCTGATCTTGCCCTGTTCACTACTACTTTTTGTGTTCTGTGTTTAGGAAACCGAAAATCCATCTGCCTACCTTCCCCTAATGCCAAAGGCCCTCATTTGTGCGCTATCACTCCATGATCGCATTTGTCAAACGCCTTTGCAAAATCTGTGTAAATTTCACATCTGCGTTTTGGTCGTCTTCCAATGCCTCTGTAATTGTCATAATGGTTCGGGCAGCGTGACCAGACATGATCGTCCTGCTCTAAAACCATGCTGGTTCGGGTTATGTGGGTTTTGCTGGGCCATGAAATTGTTACCTGCCGTCTCATCACTCTTTCGAAGATTTTTATGATGTGAGAGGATAAGGTTACTGGTGTGTAATTGTTAGCTAGTGCTCTACTGCCTCTCTTGTGCAAAGGAGCTATGTCTGCACTCTTCAAGGCCTCCGGTATTTCACCTAGATCTAAATCTCTTTCTCCAAATAATACTGAGGGCTCGTGCTAGTGGTACTTTGCACTTCTTTATAAATAGAGCATTCCATGAATCTGGTCCAGGTGCTGAGTGAGTGGGCATGTTTTCCATTTCTTTTTCGAAATCTATGGGACTTGTACTAATGTCAGTTAGTTGGTCTGTGCGGCCTTCTTCTGAAGTGAAAAATATTCTGCATTGTCTAAACCTGCTGTCATTTAGTGGGTTGCTGAACACCGACTCATACTGTTCTTTTAGGATTTCACTCATTTCCTGTTCATCGTCAGTATACGAGTCTCCTCTCAGTAGTGTTACAATTCTACAGGTAGTTCTTAGCTTGGATTTTGCATAGGAATATAAATATTTTGGGTTTCTAGCAATATCCTGTATGTCCTTTTGTTCCCTTTGTACTTCTTCTATGAGGTATGACATACTAAATTTTTGTTCTAATTCAGTGATCTCTCTGCTAAGTCTATCTTTCCTCTGTTGTAGCATATTTGTGTTTTTAAGCAGTTCAGTAACCCGTTTTCTTCTTTTGTACCATCTCCTACGCTCTCTCTCTATATCTGTTGTTCCTCTGGGTTTCCTCAATGGAACATGTTTCATTTCATACTTTGTATGCTCTGTATTCAGCTTTTCTAGGCAAATGGTGGGGATTTAGGCGCTCATGTCTGATTCCCAGGATATGTCTGATAGCTCTTGTTTATTTTTTTCCCAGTTAATTCTAGGTTGTTAAAATTAAACTTACTGAACATCCCGTCCTAACATTAGTGATGCAGTTTCCTACCCCTGAGTTAATACTATTTGAACCTCTATGATGTTATGATCAGAGTAAATAGTTTTTGGAAACTGTTATGTCTCTGATCATTCCTCGTTGGTTTTGTGAATATCAAATCCAGGGTATTTTCATTTCTAGTGGGATCAATTACCTGTTGGTTTAAAGAGTACTTTTCACAAAATCTCATTAGTTCCCTGGTATGTACCTGTTGAGCCAGGGTGCTTCCCGGGGATATTTCTGGTATAACATTACGTTGTGTCATCTTCCATTTTACATGAGGGAGATTAAAATCTCCAAGGAGTAAAATATTTGGTGTAGGACTTTCTAGCCTATCCCAATAACTATCTATCTTACTTAACTGATCTGTGAATTCCTCAGCAGTTGATGATGGATAATTACCAAATTCCTATTTTCAACTTTAATGCCCAGAATTTCTACTATATCATTCGTTGAGTTCAGCATTTCTGTGCAACGGAAAGTATCCTTTACATAGATTGCTACTCCTCCCTGTGACCTATTGATTCTATCACATCTATACATGTTGTAGTTTTCTATCTTCATCTCTCCGTCCAAAACATCCCTTGTATGTGTTTCTGTGAAAGCTCCAAACTTGGCATTCGCTTCTGTCAGGAGCCCACTGACATAACTAACTTTGTCATTTTTATTTGATTTCAAACCCTGTATATTTGCAAATATGAAGCAGGAATTACCAAGTGGGATGTTTTGTCTCGCTTTGTGTTTCATTAGTACCACTGGTGGTGTACTACCTGGTAAGTCCCCTGGTTTCTCCAGTACTGGCTTTGCACTTGTTTGCTTATTCCGCCTTGAGCCCACCTGTCCTCTCTGTACCATTCCCGTTTGTCTCTTCCTTTGTTTTGATCTTTTCTCTTTTTGTCTAAAAAAAGAATGCTGTTCAATTTCCATTTCTCTGCTACCTCTGTAGCGCCGCGTTCCTTTTACATGATGGTCTGGGCAGCTCAGGTCATAACATTCTCTGGACTGCGTTGAAGCTTTACACATTACTGGATGGAAGTACCTGCTGCACTCTTTGTTGAAACGACACTTTCCCTTCCTCAACATGTTCGCACATTTTCTGGTGTGTTTATTCCAACAATCTCTGCCATATAGGCATATACCTTTAGCATAATGACTGCAAATGTTCTGACTACCTATATTTATTGATTCTGTGTCGTTCCTAAGTTCTGCCACCTGATCTGAGTTCCCTTGTTCACTTTCTTCTAGGCTAATTTCTTCCCTTTGCTCGTTTTCGTTTGTTCCTGTTCTAGTTTTCTCATCCTCCCTTCCCCTTTCTGCTATGTTATGTATCCCTGTTTCCTTTTCCGACTTGCTCTGTATGACGTTTTCTACTCTTGCTCTTACTGTCACTCCTTGTTTTCACCTCTATTTGTATTTTCCTTCTTTTCTTGTTCCTTTTCCCCTGTTTTCCACTCTTTGTATAACTCTGACAAGCTCCTTAGAAACTTCCTTACGCTTTCTAGGTTTTCACTTTTCAGCACCTCTCTTATTCTTAACCAGCTGTCCCTTTCACTGGGGCAAATCCAGAAACGACTTTCTTGTGTTTGGTCATCTGTCATGGTTCCATGAAGCTTTGTACATGATATATGTGATGTTTTACCGCATATTTCACAATCAATGCCCCTCATGTTTCTCCCTAAGATTTTTTCACATATACAACAGCCTTTATTCCTGGCCATGATTACTTTTAAAACAGGTGTATGTGGAGGATGGTGTATTTATTATGTGCGGCTGGTGGTGGGGTGGCTGGTAGGTGGGATGGGCTGGATATGCTGGATATGCTGGAAAATATAGTAAATGGGCACAGAAGCAACTAATGTGACATTTTATTATAGCAATGTTTCGCTTTCCAGGAGCTTTACAAGAGCGAAACGTTGCCACAATAAAATGTTACGTTTGTTGAAACTGTGTCGATTTACCTAACATTAAAATGAGTGTTCGTGTGCAATAACAGCTGGAAACACAGCTAGAAAGAATATAAATCCTATGGTATACCTATGATATACCTTTGATGAGTTCCGAGAGTTTTTCTACTCCTTTGGGCCAGGTTCGTCTGGTGCTTGCTTCCTCAACCAGGTTGTTGCTGCTGGCGGCTCGCTGGCCCACATATCCATCCATCACTGCCTGGCTGATAATTCTAACAAACAAATCGTATAAAACAGAATAGCAAAATGGCAAAATTTAATTGATCAAAATATTATATAAAACGATAAATACTGATAAGTGCATAGAGAAGGAAGGAAAAAAATAATGTTAATATTACAGTCAGGAATCACTTAAAGCAAGGATTGAACTGCCCATCTCACAGTCACAATGTGACTGAGTCGGGCAATTATCAGGTTTCTTTTAAGGAACGAGAGGATACGTTCAGGGAGTGGCGTGCACGATACACCACTAGAGGCAAAATTTAAACCCCAGTTTATCCACGTTCACATGTTAATTAAGGAATAATAATAATAATAATAATAATAATAATAATAATAATAATAATAATAATAATAATAATAATAATAATAATAATCATAGTTGTTGTCGTTATTATTATTACTATTAGTTTATTGTTATCATTGCCATACATTGAAAGGAAGATTACTTTAAGGAATTAGTTAATAAGATTGAAGAATAACGGAGAGCTGACGAAGAACTACACACAAATATCTTAGGAACCGAGCGGTAGATTAAAAATAATATTGTCCGGAGAAATTTGGACAGCTGAGGAAAAAACAAGTAGAGAAGGGGAGGAGAACAGAGACTAATGATGTTCTCTACGACAAAGGAGGAAGTGAAAGCACTAAGCGACCTGGACAGAAGGACAGCTACGTAAAGAAACAATCTCTCACCAGAGATAATGTGTGCAGAGAAGTGCAAAATCACACGAGAGAATATGCAGACCACTGGAAACAGGACAGGATATTAGAGAGCTGCAGACACAGTGAACTTCATAAGAGGCATCAAGAAATGGAAGCTAGACAGCGGGCTAGTATAATTGACTTGTATACTCTCCAACGTACTTTAAAAGATATTTAGGAGAGTGATGCAACCCATATAGAGGAATGGATTTATAAACGACAACCAACTCGGGTTCAGAGTGTGCAGATTGTGATTAACAGTCTGTCGAGAAAATCCTCGACAGATTAAGAAAGAAGAGTATAAAGGATTGCTAGACAGCAAGAGTGTGTTTGATATTATGCCAGGGATGCAGTGAGTTTACAAAGAAAACACTATAAGTGTCAGGGGCCCAAGATTTTTCAGCAGCCTTCCATCATGCACAAGATAGTTTAACAATAGATCACTAGCTGTCTTCAAGAAGAAAATGGATAGTCGGTACATGAGCATGAGATTTTTGGTTCGTACGTTGGACTGTGAGCGGCCAGCAGTAACAGCCAGGTTGAACAGACTTTGGTCCAAAGTGTTGCACATGTATATTATTCATGCAGTACAATGAACAAGGAATACCTAAGGAAAAGAAGACAGCGTACCAACACTAGGTATGACAATACCCACAAGCTACGAAATAAGAACACGTATATAATATTCAAGACAGAAAGAGTGATAGCTTAGTAAGAAGTGGATTAAGGTGACCAATGGGGTTGCACAAGGATCAATACATGGACTGGTAATGCTCACGACACAATGATGAACAGCAGACAGGAGGAATGGTCACACAAATGGCTAATAGAATTCACTCCTATCAATTACGATGTAATGAAGAGAGAGAAAGGGAACGGCAGGGTGTCCCATAACTGATAGCGCACTCAGCTCACACACTGAAGGCCGTGGTTCGATCCCCGGTACGGGTGGAAGCATTAGGGTGTGTTTTCTTAAGACACCTGGCAGGCTGCTTTTGTTCAATTAGCAAGAACTTATTTAAAATTAAGTTCGTTCTAAAATTTTCTCTTATACGTTTAAAGATATATTTTTTCATTTATGTTAATGTAAAAATTAATAATTTTGTACCAAAAGAACCTTAGAAAAATCTAACCTTATTATAACAAGCGTAATTTGATTAACCTAATCCAACTAACTATATTTTAGATAAGTTTACAATAATTTAATAATATACAAACACAATAAAACATATTTTTTATCATTAGGTTCAGAATGACTTTTGTGAAATTATTGCATATATAAACCATACCCCCGGCCGGGATTGAACCCGCGGTCATAGAGTCTCAAAACTCCAGCCCGTCGCGTTAGCCACTAGACCAGCTAGCCACAATAAGATTCATCCAACTAGGTATATTTCTACACCATAGGAAGGTTAGCACAGGCACCTCTGTGACCACAAATGCAAGTTTTTACAGACGAATCTCCAGCTAGCGTGGCCGTGACGAACTCTAGCTCAAGTCCCTTCACTGCCGTCAACGCGACGGGCTGGAGTTTTGAGACTCTTTGACTGCGGGTTCAATCCCGGCAGGAGGTATGGTTTGTTTGCAATCGTGTCATTACGATTTCTTGAGTCATGTTGACGGCAGTGAAGGGACTTGAGCTAGAGTTCGTCACGGCCACGCTAGCTGGAGATTCGTCTGTAAAAACTTGCATTTGTGGTCACAGAGGTGCCTGTGCTAACCTTCCTATGGTGTAGAAATATACCTAGTTGGATGAATCTTATTGTGGCTAGCTGGTCTAGTGGCTAACGCGACGGGCTGGAGTTTTGAGACTCTATGACCGCGGGTTCAATCCCGGCCGGGGGTATGGTTTGTTTGCAATCGTGTCATTACGATTTCTTGAGTCATTGCATACACAAATTTTCATTTGCCTTATTTGGCAAGAAGAGAGTTGCTATTTAAGCCAAAATCGCAAGTTTTATCTATTCCGCACGACATATATATATTCGCCCGTCTGCCACCGAAGCAGCGTGACCTAAAAATAAAACACTTTCACCATCATTTAACACTTTCACCATCATTTAACACTTTCACCATCATTTACACATAATACTGTCATTGCAGAGGCGCTAGGATACGACAATTTAGATGTCTCTCCAAACAGCCAATATCCCAAACACTTTCTTTAAAGTGCAGGCATTGTACTTCCCACCTCCGAGACTCAAGTCCGCCAACCCAGTTTCCTTGACTCCGTTCACAAAATATTACCCTGCTCACACTCCAACAGCTCGTCAGGTCCAAAAAAACATTAATCTCCATTCACTCCTAACACACTCACGCATGCAAAACAACCACAGTGAAAAAAATAGTGAAATTTCAAACTCTTTCGTGATTTCTCACATTATTAAGGTCCAGGCCGCTAATAGAAAGGATTCAGAGGTAATATTGTATTATATTCCGTCAGAGGCACCAACTGTAACCCAACTGAACCCCTTCTCTAGGTCCAAGAGCTTTAATTTAACAGTAGATCTATTCTTACCCTCCCTTCCTCAAGGCCACATCGTCTGTGAACTTACATTAAGCTGTAATAAACAATTGTCAAAGAATAAAGCTCCTGGGCCATTCAGTGTAAGGTATGGTGAAAGCTTGATCCTCCGTCCTCTAATCGCGAGGCAGAAGTGAATTCTGGAAGCAAATGTTGAGAGCAGCATCATCAAACATCAGACTGAGGTTGATCTGAAGAACGTCTTTGAGGTATGCAGTCAGGAGTAATGGATGGTGTTACTATACCACCTGCACAGCTGATTACACACGCTGCTATGTTAAGAACTACACTAATACGTTGGTCTTTAAGGTAGGCAATCAGTTGCAGAGTGGAGTCAGAGATTCCTAGTGCCTGGAGTTCTCCAGGAGACTCCAGTGCCACACGTGGCGGAAGAGCAGGTATGACACCGCTCAGTCAAGTGCACTACGTTGTCAAGTGAAACTACACAGCTAATCTTTGAGTCATCCCATAACTGACACTAAGAACAACAATTACCACCATCAAAAGCCAACACCAACAATAACACCTACCACTATCAACAACTAACACCAACAATAACAACTAACACCAAAAATAACTACCACTATGAACAACTAACACCATCAACAACTAACAGCAACAATAACAACTACCACTATCAACTAACACCAACAATAACAACTACCACTATTAACAACTAACACCAACAATAACGACTACCACTGTCAACAACTAACACCAACAATAACAGCTACCACCATCAATAACTAACACCAACAATAACACCTACCACTATCAACAACTAACACCAACAATAACTACCAACATCAATGGCTAACACTAACAACTCCTACCACCATTACCGACTGGCACTCTGACGGCAGTTTTGCATAGGGTAGTTAGCAAGGGAGGTGCCGAGCCAATTAGCCTTGGTGCTAACGAGGCAGTGTTCATGGTAGTCAAACAGCTGGACGCTGGTGACTTACTGCAGAGATTTGTTGTCTAAACACGTTGGTCTTTATTACCCGTCTTGATGGTGTATATAGAGGGTGAGAGACAGAGCCAGGGTGAGAGAGAGGGCCAGGGTGAGGGAGAGGGCCAGGGTGAGGGAGAGGGCCAGGGTGAGGGAGAGGGCCAGGGTGAGAGACAGTGCCAGGGTGAGGGAGAGGGCCAGGGTGAGAGAGAGGGCCAGGGTGAGAGAGAAGGCCAGGGTGAGAGAAAGGGCCAGGGTGAGGGAGAGGGCCAGTGTGAGAGAGAGGGCCAGGGTGAGAGAGAGGGCCAGGGTGAGAGAGAGGGCCAGGGTGAGGGAGAAGGCCAGGGTGAGAGAGAGGGCCAGGGTGAGGGAGAAGGCCAGGGTGAGAGACAGAGCCAGGGTGAGGGAGAGGGCCAGGGTGAGAGAGAGGGCCAAGGTGAGAGAGAGGGCCAGGGTGAGAGGGCCAGGGTGAGGGAGAAGGCCAGGGTGAGAGACAGAGCCAGGGTGAGGGAGAAGGCCAGGGTGAGAGACAGAGCAAGGGTGAGGGAGAGGGCCAGGGTGAGAGAGAGGGCCAGGGTGAGGGAGAGGGCCAGGGTGAGAGAGAAGGCCAGGGTGAGAGAGAGGGCCAGGGTGAGAGAGAGGGCCAGGGTGAGAGAGAAGGCCAGGGTGAGAGAGAGGGCCAGGGTGAGGGAGAGGGCCAGGGTGAGAGAGAGGGCCAGGGTGAGAGAGAAGGCCAGGGTGAGAGAGAGGGCCAGGGTGAGGGAGAGAGCCAGGGTGAGGGAGAGGGCCAGGGTGAGAGAGAGGGCCAGGGTGAGGGAGAGGGCCAGGGTGAGAGAGAGGGCCAGGGTGAGGGAGAGGGCCAGGGTGAGAGAGAGGGCCAGGGGGAGAGAGAGGGCCAGGTGAGGGAGAGGGACAGGGTGAGAGAGAGAGCCAGGGTGAAGAGAGGGCCAGGGTGAGGGAGAGGGCCAGGGTGAGGGAGAGGGCCAGGGTGAGAGAGAGGGCCAGGGTGAGGGAGAAGAAGAGGGTGAGAATGAGGAGGCCACGAAGGGAAAGGGAGACACCAAATGAACATTATATAGAATAAACATTGACAGGACCTGCGGCCCGCTAGCACTAACAGACTGGTTATGCAGGAGGTGGGGATAACATTCAGTAAGGAAGCCTTGCCTCAAACTTTCTCCCTTCCTCCACTTTCTCCCTTCCTCAGCTTTCTCCCCCTTCCTCCTCTTTCTCCCTTCCTCCACTTTCTCCCTTCCTTCACTTTCTCCCTTCCTCCTCTTTCTCCCTTCCCCCACTTTCCCCTTCCTCCTCTTTCTCCCTTTCCTCCACCTTCCCCTTCCTCCTCTTTCTCCCTTCCTCCTCTTTCTCCCCTTTCCCCCACTTTCTCCCTTCCTTCACCTTTCTCCCTTCCTCCTCTTTCTCCCTTCCTCCACTTTCTCCCTTCCTCCTCTTTCTCCCTTCCTCCTCTTTCTCCCTTCCTCCACTTTCTCCCTTCCTCCTCTTTCTCCCTTCCTCCACTTTCTCCCTTCCCCTCTCTCTCCCTTCCCCCACTTTCTCCCTTCCTCCACTTTCTCCCCCTTTCCCCAGCTACTCTCTTTCCCCCTCTTTCTCCCTTCTCCACTTTCTCCCTTCCTCCACTTCCTCCCTTCCCTCTTTCTCCCTTCCCCCCCACTTTCTCCTTCCTCCACTTTCTCCTTCCTCCTCTTTCTCCCTTCCTTTCCCCTTTCTCTCTTCCCCCTCTTTCTCCCTTCCTCCACCTTCTCCCTTCCTCAGCTTTCTCCCTTCCTCCTCTTTCTCCTTCCCCCACTTTCTCCCTTCCTCCACTTTCCTCCTTCCACCTCTTTCTCTCTTCCTCCACTTTCCCCTTCCTCCTCTTTCTCCCTTCCTCCTCTTCTCCCTTCCTCCACTTTCTCCCTTCCTCCGCTTTCTCCCTTCCTGCTCTTTTCTCCCTTCCTCCACTTTCTCCCTACCTCCTATTTCTCCCTTCCACAACTTTCCCTTCCTCCTCTTTCTCCCTTCCTCCACTTTCTCCCTTCCTCCACTTTCCTTTTTCCCCTTTCCCCCTCTTTCTCCCTTCCTCTACTTTCTCTCTTCCTCCCTCTCCTCCCTTCCTCCACCTTCTCCCTTCCTCAGCTTTCTCCCTTCCCTCCTCTTTCTCCCTTCCCCACTTTCTCCCTTCCTCCACTTTCTCCCTTCCTCCTCTTTCTCCCTCCTCCACTTTCTCCCTTCCTCCTCCCTTTTTCCCCTTTTCCCCTCTTTCTCCCTTCCTCCACTTTCTCCCTTCCTCCGCTTTCTCCCTTCCTGCTCTTTCTCCCTTCCTCCCCTTTCTCCCTTTTCCCCCTATTTCTCCCTTCCACCACTTTCTCCCTTCCTCCTCTTTCTCCCTTCCTCCACTTTCTCCCTTCCTCCACTTTCTCCCTTCCTCCACTTTCTCCCTTCCTCCACTTTCTCCCTTCCTCCACTTTCTCCCTTCCTCCACTTTCTCCCTTCCTCCACTTTCTCCTTCCTCCACTTTCTCCCCTTCCCCATTTCTCCCTTCCTCCACTTTTTTCCCTTCTTCCACTTTCTGCCTCCTCCTCTTTCTCCCTTCCTCCACTTTCCCCTTCCTCCCTTTTCCCTTCCTCCTTTTTTTCTTTCCTCCCTTTCCCCCTTTCCCTCCTCTTTTCCCTTCCCCCCTTTTTTCCCCCTTCCTCCCCTTTCCCTTTCTCCTTTTTTCCCTTCCCCCTTTTCTCCCTTCTCCCTTTCTCCCTTCCCCTCTTTCCCCCTTCCCCCTTTTTTTCCCCCTTTTTTTCCCCTTTTCCCCTCCTCTTTCTCCCTTTTTCCATTTTTCCCCCTTCCCCTCTTTCTCCCTTTTCCCTTTTCCTTCCCCTTTTTTCCCCCTTCCCCTTTTTTCCCTTTTCTTTCCCCTTTCCCCCCCCCTTCCTTTTTTTTTTTCCCTTTTTTTCCCTTTTTCCCCCCTTTCCCCTTCCCCCCTTTTTTCCCTTTTCCCTTTTCCCCTTTCTTTTTCCCCTTTCTTCCTTTCTCCCCCCCCTTTTCCCCCTTTTCTTCCCCCCCTTTTCCCCCTTTTTCCCTTCTTCCTTTCCCCTTTCCCCTTTTTCCCTTCTTCCCTTTCCCCTTTTCCTTTTTTCCTTTTTCCTTCTCCCCCCCCTTTTTTCCTTTTCCCTTTTCTCCCTTCCTCTCTTTTCCCTTTTTCCCCCTTTTCCCTTTTTCCTTTTCCCCTTCCCCCTTTTTCCACTTTCCTTTTTCCCTTTTCCCTTCCTCCCCTTTCTCCCTTCCCCTTTTCTCCCCCCAATCTCCCCGCCATTCCGTTTTTCCCCATTAAATTTTCTATTCCGGAAAAAAATGTAAAGGTTTTTAAAATGAAAAATAAAAAAAATTCAGGATTTTTTTTCCTTTTTCTGTTGTTTTTTTTTGGCGAAAAAATTGTGTTTGTGTGGAAATGAGGGAAGGTAAGGAGGAATTTTTTGTAGGATGGTGTGACCGGGAAAAGAGGGGGGAGAGGAAGAGAGGAGAGAGAAGAGAGAAAAGGAGAGAGAGAGAGAGAGGCAGGAGGGAGGGAGGGAGGGAGGGAGGGAGGGACGGACGGACGGACGGATGGACGGACGGACGGGGGGACGGGCGGACGGACGGACGGACGGAGGGAGGGAGGGAGGGAGGGGGGTAGGGAGGGAGAAAAACGGTCAATCAGTCGGGTATCAAACTTGGTCCACTCCGGGACAGCGGACAGGACGCTTCTACACCCCAAGACGGCGAAACAACTAAAATCGGGCTGTCCCTTCCCCAAAATCGTTATTCTTCTGGATATTTATTCCTAGAAAGACTCAAGTCGGAATATGTTCGTACAACATAAAGACATTGAAGAAAATAAATTCCAAATAAAAAAACCGGCGCCCTAAGAAGACTCCCTTAAACCCTTTTCTGTTTTTGTTCACAACCAGGAAAGCTTTTCAAATGAGTTTAGGTAGGTAACAGCTCTTTGTTGTAAATAAGGTGCTCAAAGAAAGATAGATTTTGTTCGGATTTTTAACCCTGGGGTTAGCCACCCGGATAACCCCCTTTTTTTTTCACGGGATCCCAAATTCGCCCCCAGGATGCGACCCCACAGGCTAACGCCCCGGTGCCTACTTTCTAGGTGAACGGGCAACAGGTGTAAGGAAACTAGCGAAATCTTTCCAGCCCCCCCGTTTAATCAGGCCCGTAGTGAGAACTTTGCCAGCCAGGGCACGGGGCCTCACAACCTATATCTTGTGGTTATGTAGAGGTAGCAAAGGGTGGGGGCAAGGGAGGATAGTTTAAAGCTCTTAAAATAGATGGTTTTAGGCGTGGGTTTTCCAGACAACCAGTATGGGTGAGCCCAGGAGCAAGAGTTTAAAATCCTGCGTCGCTATAGCGTGGGTGACCCCCACCCGACCCTCTAGCAAGGAGTATGTAAAACAGAGCCCAGGAGGCCATTATGAAATTACGGTGATAATAACATTACACCCTGTAAAACTCTTGTGTAAATAAGAGGGAGAGAGAGAGAGAGAGAGAGAGAAAGAGAGAGGGTGGGGGGGGGGGGGGGGAGACAGACAGATAAAAGAGGAAAAGGAAAAAAGTATAATGTATATCTGTAAAATTCAATCTAAAGTCCCTTGAACATAGGTGAGAAAAATACATCATAATTTACACGAGGAAAATTTTGTATGGATTCGTCCTCTTACTGAGGGAGTAAGAGGCTCAGCCGCAGGGCAAAATGCCACAAAAAAGCAGGGGCGCAATGGGTACACTACGATACAATTCAATTCTAATGAGCATAACGGTACCAATACTCTTCAACAGCCTCCTATCGCAGTGCACTCAGCTCACACACTGAGGTCCGGAGTTCGAATCTCCGGTACGGCTGCAAAACATTAGGACGTGTTTCCATAAGACACCTGCTGTCCATGTTCACCCATCAGTATAAAATTGCTAACTAGATGTTAGTCGACTGGTCGCATCCTGAGATAAAATTGACCTAATTTTCCCGAAGTGTTGTGTATAACAAGCAGCTTTCTTATCAGTAGTATGTCAGTGATATCAGCTAGACCTGTATACCTTGTACATGTACTTGTACATGTACTTGTACATGTACTTGTACATGTACTTGTAGAAATAAAAATATTATTATTATACGAGGAATTCCCAGTAGATTGTTTGATGTCTTCAAGAGGGAATTTTGGTAAGTCCCTCATATTAGTTCCTGAATAGCCGGGCTGTGATGCGTACTTTAGAATGCGTGCAGCTAGTACCAACAGCCTGGTTTATTAGGCTTGAACAGCGTGGGAGGTGACCTCCGAACACGTCTTCAGGTAATCTTCACTTAATCAGATGTAAAATTTCTTATCTTAAGTAGTTCACTTGTTCAGTGCCCTAAACTATGACATTATTATTATTATTATTATTATTATTAGTAGTAGTAGTAGTAGTAGCAGTAGTAGTAGTAGTAGTAGTAGTAGTAGTAGTAGTAGTAATAGTAGTAGTAGTAGTATTGTGGTCATAGGGAACCTTCAGCACCTTCTTCCTTGCAATGTGATATGGGTGGAATTCTAATTACATATCTCCAGTTGTACTACGTAGGTATACATCTTTCTCCTGCCAATGTAGACATTGACGTAAACAAGCATACCTCTCTCTCCCTGCCACTGTATACAGTGACGTACACACAATACATCTCTGATATAGTGGTCTACCTGCTATCCCAGCGTGGCCGGTGGCAGACAACCAAATCACGGTTTTAAAACGAAAACAATTGCTCGCTGAACACGTCACAATAAATGTAAAACTCACCTGTCATTAATATATATAAAATATGCTTCAAGTCCTTATGTATTACAAATATTTGGAGAGGAGTATATAAAGAAATTGAATGTTATTAGAATGCAGTTTGAAGCCTGAGTAGATGAATCATGATAACATTAATGCAGATAGGTACTTTTATGGAGCAACTTGCAATGTGAACAGACTAATTGACGTTGCAGTAGCCAGGCTTAGGCTTGGTTACAAGTGTTTCTGGCAGTCTGGCAGACACACAGATGATCAAACCAAATTCAAAGTGGTCGTGGCCAGCCTTATGGTCATTGTTTTGAACACCCTGTGCTTAATTGTCCGCTTATTGAGGAATATGAAGATATACAGGATAATAACGCATGAACTATGTCAAGATATCTTATTATGGAAAATAGGGTACCAGACATTGAAAATAGGGTACCAGATATTGAAAATAGGGTACCAGATATTAAGCAAGTATCTTGAATTTGCTTGCAGCAGATAAGTCAACTGAAGGTATGAATTTAGATGTACTCCTGTTAACCCTCTCGGGGCCTAGTTCCTGGGCCTTTTTTTTTTTTGTATCCGTATGCTTTCGCGTTACCTTTCGAAAAATGGATGTCAGGTGCACAATAAACTACCCACTTCGGCGGCAAAATCTAAATCTTAATGCGAATGAATATACAGTTACAAATAAATATAGCTGAAATAATATCAAAATCTAAGTTTATCATCCTATATTGTAAAGCAAAGATCTGCAACTCACATGTGATAATTAGTCTCAAGTCCAACACTGGATTAATCGCTAAGTCCACACAGGACGGAAGTGTGTCAACACCATCAAAAGTCAGAGCCTTTGTCTACACAAGATAACCTCAAAGATTAAGTCCACACACATCACTCTTAGTCAGAGATTAGGTCCATACAAGCAAGTGTGGGTAGTGAAGTTCGATAATGACCTTGTTGGTTTAACTTTATTCTTTTTTGAGAAACACGGGGTGAGATTAATTCTGTTTTCTATTGGTTTACAGTAGACTTAAATCAAGATTATCAACATCTTTTTTTCGAATCAACACGTTCAAGTAAGGACTCTGTTGTTTTCTTTCTCAGAAGTAAACTTAACAGAAGGTTCCACCGAATCGATGCTGTTAATGAGGCATCTGAGGGACACTGACAAGAATATCGTCAACATGTCAAATGTTGTGGAATATGAATTGTCAGTTTCTCTTCCTCCATATGTTTCAGGCCTGATCATAGATCGGGCCACGGGGGCCTTGATCCCGGAAACTCTCTCCAGGTATACTCCAGGTATGACCTTGGTATGACTGAACTTATGGATGAGCTCACTGCCAACCCAAAAGAAAACATTTGTACATTTAACACACACAACAACAACCGGTATTATTTCTTAATTAACTGACTATATGAGACAGTCACCTCGAAATCCACACCATAACACCTCTTCCTTGCTAGACATCATTTCACTCCAGTTCTAAAAGCTAAGGAATTATCTCATGCCGCGCATCGTCTCACGAAGCTTGCCGCACCCACCATCTAAATTCGCCTATAATAACACATTTTTTACCTCAGATGGAATCTAACAGAAACTTAGAGTGAATAAAAGTTAAAAATATTGTATATCAACAGCCCAGGGCGGAACATGAGATGTTCATCATCATCTCCACCCAACATCTGTCCAACACAGAGCAGAGGATGTGCTCTCGGGCTTTGAACTTAAGTTTTCCACCGGAATAAATAAGAAAGATGTTAATTTGAATTATCAAAAGCTATATATTCGATGATAGAGAATTTCAGAAGGGCTATGTCCAAGGCCTGTAACTTTTTTTGAGCCTACCAAAAGTGATAGCCCACGCAGAAACATCACGGCACTGGAAGTTTTGCTAAGTGATGTCTCCATCTTCGTCACCTTTTCTGACGATAATGGTATAGTCATTATCACACTGATTACCAACAAAAGATGAACATTATAATTAGTGACAGAGACACTCACGAACCCATACCTAAAACCACATGAAAACAACGCACCAAACAATTTTTGCACAATATCAGACCTATCCTTAAGAAATCAGCACAGGAAAAACAATTTACTTTTTACACGTTTCCCTGCACACCCAGACCAGATACCAGAAACTGGGATCCCAGCTAGATCTATTACCTCGGGCACTGGCAGTGCGCCACATCAACTAGCTGGCCTATTAGCTAAAAAAATCTTTCACAACTCTTGGGAACTATTGGCACGGCCCACCTAAAACACTCTGGAGATCTCAACAGGATTTAGTACAAACGGATATGAAATTAAAAGCTACATAGTTTCAACGTAACGGCCTTGCTCACCAAGGAGCAAAACCCAAGACATTGACACCATTCGTATGAAAATTCCTGAGCTCAACTTACACCTGGCGTGTTGTAGTGTTTTGGAATCTCAGATTAAAGTGTTGAAGGAGGTTCTACTTTTCCAAGAGGAAAATGGGAGGCTGAAAATTCGCCTAGATGGATATGGGAGTGAGTGTGTGAAGGTTGGAGTCGGTGTGGAGGTAAATGTTACCAACGGTGAGTTGAAGAGTGGCAACCGCTTAAGTGGAATGTGGTCTCTACTAAAGGTAGAAGTATCAAGATAAGGAAGCTGAAGAGAGTAGATCTGAAGGTAGGAAATCGATTCTCTGTTTTCCAGGATGAGTGTACTTCATTGGTTAGTGAGGTTAAAGGTACCACTAACTCTCCTGCAAATCAAGGTAAGAACATTCTGGTTGTGGGTGACTCACAGATATGGTATATGGTCCGTGCTTTATGTAACAAAGATAGGAACGTTAGACAGAAAGTGTGCTTCTCAGGAGCTGGTGTTAATGACATAGTCAAGAAGGATGGATAAAATTACGACAGGTAATGGGAACAAGCCCATCATCTGTCTTAGTGCTGGTGGAAATGATATCGGGAAGGGCAGGAGACAAGAACTGCTGGATAAGTACAAGACAGCCATAGATGTAATTAGGTCTCAGGATGGGGTCCCAGTCATATATAGCATCTTGCCTAGAAGGGAAGTGGGCAATGAATGGATGTCTAGGGCAACTGGTGTAAACTGCTGGATAGACAGGTACTACAAGGAATTTGTAATCCCATTCATTGATAACTGGGACAAATTTTATGGCAAACGTGATATGTATGCAAGGAGTGGTTGCATTAGCCAACACGATTGAGGGGGGTCTTGTCTAGGACTTTAAACTGATAGACTATAGAGGTATAGGTGTGTGTGGGAAACAATCAATCTGCAGTATTAGGGTTGAAAACAGTAGATATTACCAGGATACCTCAGAGACATGCTTAATAGACAATATTCAAAATAAAGTTGCTAGTAAAGGCAAAGCATCTGACCAACAAAGAGTGACAATGATGGCTGAGAGTGACTAGCTCTCTTAATGTTTACTATACAAATAGTAGGAGTCTAAGAAACAAGATAAGTGAGTTAAAATTACTTGCATGTGCAGATAATATAGATATTATTGCAATAACGGAGACCTGGTTTAACTTGAAAGATAGAGAAAAGCCTTCTGGATGCCACATACAAAGCTATAAAATGTTCCACACTGATAGGGTTGACAGGAGTGGTGGTGGGGTGGCGATGTATGTCAGAGATAATTTAAAATATTGTGTTAGAGAAGATACAAGATTAGAAGCATCAGACACAGAATATCTTTGGCTACAGTTTCTCGAGGGTCGTGATAAATTAATTGTTGGTATGATTTATAGGCCCCCCAGTCCTGATAGGGAGTACAGTAAGCTGCTATAGAACGAAATTCATAAGGTATCTAGATATGACCAACGTAGTGTTAATGGGAGATTATAACTTCAGACAAATTGATTGGAACAATATGACAAGAAATCTTGAGTCTAGTGACTTTCTTGACACGATTCAGGATTGCTTTTTAAAACAGCTTGTGACAGAACCAACTAGAGGAAACAGTCTGCTTGATGTGGTTCTTGCCAGCAAGAATTCTTTAATTAATAATCTTGAGGCTGATGATGAGCTTGGGGAAAGCAATCACAAATCACTCACTTTCAATATATCATGGAATTACCCAAATTAACCGCAATCGAGTATCTGTCCCAGACTTCTGCTTGGCCGATTTCATGGGACTGAGAAATTACCTGGGTGGGCTAAATTGGAACGACCTGACTATGGGTCAGGTAGGTGGTGTTGGTTGCCAATATGACGTTTTTCAGAGCATAGTTCTAGTTGGACGGACAACTTATGTTCCAAGTAAGGAAATTAGATCAACTAAAAATGATCCCATATGGATAAACAATAGACTAAAATATCTCAATGATCAAAAGAGAGGCATATACAGGTGTATCAAATAGGAGAGGGACAGTTAAGAACTCAATATATTCAATTCAAGAGGGAAATAAAAAAGGGAATAAGAAAAGCTATGAGATTATATGAGGCTACAGGGGAAAGGGATTCGAAAGTAACTCAGGTCTGATAAGGTTTTATGCAGGAAAATACTAGCGAAATTCCAGAAATCAAAAATTATAAAGAACAGGACGATAATAAACTATGCACGATTAGGGTAACTAGTGACTTGAGACAAATAGAGAAATTAAAACTGAACAAATCCCCAGGCTCTGATGAACTGTTTGAAAGGGTTTTAAAGGAATGGAAAGAGGAGCTTAGCAAACCTTTGGATAATCTTTTCAACCTATCACTACAAACTGGCATAGTGTCAGACAAGTGGAAAATGGCAAATGTAATACCTATTTACAAAGCAGGAGACAGGTCCTTAGCTTCGAACTATAGACGAATATGCCTTACCTCCATAGTGGGAAACTTTATGGAATCAGTAATTGCAGAGGCAATTCGTAGCCATCTTGAAAAGTTGATAGAAGCAGAAGAGACGTGAAGACGATGTAATCAGTCCATCACCCTTGAAGTTTTGAGGTGGTCAGTCCCTCAACTCCATATTGTTTCAGGCTATGGAACAATACTCTTCTCCAGACTGAGGGACTGACCACCTCAAAACTTCAAGGGTGATGGACTGATTGCATCGTCTTCACGTCTCTTCTGCTTCTATCAACTTTTCTGTACTCGACTGAAGAAGCCTACTGTGTAGGCGAAACGTTTCGAAATAAAGATAACTCTTGCATATGTGTCTTACCTAACAACCTGTCTGTATTTTAACCATTTTGATGTTCACTGTTTTACCACTAACTGTTCCTAGTTTAAAGACCTAACAGCTCCCTCCACTGTGTTGGCCAGTGCTTCCACCCCACACCTAGATAAGTGAACCCCATCCCTGGCATACATATCATTTCTGCCATAGAAGAGGTCCCAGTTGTCAATTAATGTTACGGCATTTTCCTTACAGTATATGTCCAGCCAGCAATTGACACCAATTGCCCTGGACAACCATTCATTTCCAACTCCTCTCCTTGGCAAAATACCACATATGACAGGGTTCCCACCGTTCCTTCTAATTATCTCTATTGCTGACCTATACCTGCTAATCAGGTCCTCACTCCTGCGTCTGCCAACATCGTTGCCTCCAGCACTGAGACAGATAATAAGGATTGCTTCCATTACCTCTCATAATGTCATCCAGACGGCTAACAATATCCTTCATCCCAGCCCCAAGAAAACACACTCTGCCTCCTACTCCTATTCTTCAAGGAGAATGCCCTATCCATGTACCTAATCTGGCTATCCCCAACAACAACAATGTTTTTACCTTCCTTGGCGTCGTCCGTAGTGATGTTCCCAGTAGTCGACTCACATTCATCAGGTAGCACTACACCTTCAGTTGTGGAATTCGTCAAGACGTTCTAGATGGTCTTCGGTGGGGTTTCTAGGGATGTCTCACTCACGTCTGCCAGTGCTTCCTTGGTGCTTGTTGTGGCATTCCCAGTAGAACACCCACATTCGTCAGGTAGCACCGAAAATGGGTTGGAAGTTTCCACAGTAGTCTTCTGGTTCCTCGTTGTTTCTACCTCTCCAGCAGTCTTCTTGATCCTCAGCTTGGTTCCATGTTGCCCGGCCACTGACCAAGTTCCCCTCTTAACCTGGGGACTCACAACAGGAGGATTAATACGAATCCTCTTGTTCTCCTCCGTTAAATGCCGTATCTCCAGGATAGCAATCCTAAGCTCTTCTTTCAGCTGCTGGTAAAGTTGCTCAAGAGAGGGCATCCTGGTTCAGATTCACAGAGAGCACACAAACGGGTCATCACCTCAGAGCACACAAACATAAGAATGAAATGCTCTGGAAAACGTACAGAGGAGGATGACAAAATTTATCCCATGTATCAGAAATCTTCCCTATGAGGATAGACTGAGGACCCTGAATCTGCACTCTCTAGAAAGGTGTACCCCTCAAGGAAGGTTCCTTGATGTTGGTGAAAAGGGGCTCTTGATTTAGGGGAATTGGATCTGTGCTCCAGTTCCCGAATTAAGCTGAAGCCTTCCACATCCCCCCCCCCAGGCGTGTATAATCCACCGGGTTTTAGCGATTCCCCCTTGATTATAATAATAATAATAATAATCTAGAAAGGTGTAGAATTAGGGGGGATATGGATTGAGGTGTATATAAATGGAGACAGGAATATAAAGTGGGATGTATCTAGCGTGCTGAAATTTCAGCCGAAGGCAGGGCTGCGCAGCAATGGTTTCAAGTTGGAAAGAGTTCAGATTCAGGAAGGCACCATAGGAAAGCATGGATTCTGGTAATAGAGTTGTGGATGAGTGGAACAAACTCCCGGGTACCGTCATAGAAGCTAAGACCTTGCGTAATTTTAAAAATAGGTTGGATAAATACAGGAGTGGGTGTGGGTGGGTGTGAGTTGGACCTGACTATCTTGGGCTACCAGGTCTGGTGCCGTGCTCCTTCCTTAAGTGGATGTGACCTGACTAGGTGGTCATTGTTCTAGGCCGGGGATGGCGTGGACCTGCTTCGCATGGGTCAGTAGGCCTGTTGCAGTGTTCTTTCTTTCTTATGTTCTTATACAAGTCAGCTCACTACTAGAACACAAGTTAACTTACTACAAGAACAGAGGTCAACTCACTACTAGAATACGGGTTAGCTCACTCCTGAGACAAGTCAACTCACAACCGAGACTCACATAAACGCAATACTATGAAGTCTAAGTTTTAGACACTGGTGTGTGTATGCAGATGCGCACTCATACGTTTACAGTTTTGTGTGACTGCGCACTAATTAGTGAGCCATAGTGTCCGTAAACAGTTTAACAATCAGACAAAGAAGGAAATAAAAGGCCGGAAAGAGCGAATGTTAAAATTAGAGAGATATTTTTTTGGAATATCTGAGACCCATAACAAGCTAGGCTAATGACCAGTGAAAATAGTGTTGCAACAATTTTTAATATTTTTCTCGAGAATTTTAGTCAACACACAAAACTAGTGAACAGTTGTGAGCTGTAAGCAAACACAAGCCCAGGAATGCAGTGCATAAAAGTGTGACTGAGTGAATACTACGAAAAGGGAATAAACACAGTAAGTAGAAAAATGCTCAGAGAGAGCCTTCAACAAAGGAGTGTTTAAATCGTCGGGAAGCAGGATCGTCAGATAAACTACCAAGACGTTTTATCAGGATTTCGGAAGGGTGAAGCACTAGTCTGAATTGTGTAAAGCAGCAGTGGTTGTGGTAGACACTTTTCCTGTCTCATTTTTGCTGCACTTGACAGGTTGCTGCAGGTTATCTAGACATAACTACGTAGGAGACCTCAGCCACTAATATATTACTTTAATTCAGTAAGTGATGGATAATGTTAGGTTTTTTGTTATCTGTTATTGGGATTGCCATATTTCTCAGTCCAGTCGAGGTTTAATTACAAATGACGCAACAAGCAAAGCTAACAAGGGATCGATAACATTTAGCCTAGTTAAGCGAGGCTTCAATTTTTATAAATCATATGAAGAGTACAATAAAATCTAAGAGATTTGATATCTTGACTGTAAAATAATGGATTTTTAGTAAAAATACTTTAATTTTAGCGGCAAGCAAGAGTACACACCAACAAGTGCAAAGTTATGAAGCTTGAGGAAAGACAGAGGAGACCACAGACGGCGTACAGCCTAAGAGGTCAGAGGCTGCAAAACTCACTCAAGGAAAAGGATCTTGGGGTGAACATCATACCGAGCACATCGCCTGAGGCATACATCAACCAAAAAACTGCTGCAACATACAGGCACCCGGCAAACATGAGAATAGCGTTTTGACATCTAAGTAAGGGGTCATTCACGACACTTTACACAGTGAACGTCAGGCCCATATTGGAGTACGCAGCACCAGTGTGGAACCCACACCTGGTCAAACACGCCAAGAAATTAGAGAAAGTGCTAAGGTTTGCAACGAGACTAGTCCCGGAACTGAGGGGTTTGTCCTACTTGGAGAGATTAAGGGAACTCGCCTGACAACACTGGAAGACAGGAGGGAGGGGGGAGACATGATAACACCACATAAAATACTTGGAGGAATTGACAGGGTGAATAGGGACGGAATGTTTCAGGAGATGTGACACAGAAACAAGGGGTCACAACTGTAAGCTGAAAACTCAGATGAGCCATAGGAATGTTAGGAAGTATTTCTTCAGCCATAGAGTTGTCAGGAAAGTGACGTAGTGGAGGCAGGATCCATAAATAGCTTTAAGAAGAGATATGATAAAGCTCATGGAGCAGGGAGAGACTGGACTCAGCGACCAGTGAGGAGGAGGGGCCAGGGGCTATGAATCGACTCCTGCAACCACAATTAGGTGAGTACACACACACACACCTACACACACACACACACACACACACACACACACACACACACACACACGCACACACACACACATGCAACCTCAACTAGGCGAGTACACACATACACACACACGTCAGGACAGGCCCATATTGGAGTACGCAGCACATGTTTGGAACCTACACTTGATGAAGCACGTCAAGAAATTTGAGAAAGTGTAAAGGTTTGCGACAAGGTTAGTTCCAGAGCTAAGGGGAATGTCCTACGAAGAAAGATTAAGGGAAATCGGTCTGACGACACTGGAGGACAGGAGGGTTAGGGGAGACATGATAACATACAAAATACTGCATGAAATAGACAAGGTGGACAGATAGGATGTTCCAGAGAGAGGACACAGAAACAAGAGGTCGCAATTGGAAGTTGAAGACCCAGATGAGTCAAAGGGATGTTAGGATGTATTTCTTCAGTCACAGAGTAGTCAGGAAGTGGAATAGCCTAGCAAGTGAGGTAGTGGAGGCAGGACCCATACATAGCTTTAAGATGAGGTATGATAAAGCTCATGGAGCAGGGAGAGAGAGGACCTAGTAGCACTCAGTGAAGAGGCGGGGCAGGGAGCTGAGTCTCGACCCCTGCAACCTCAATTAGGTGAGTACAATTAGGTGAGTATACACACACACACACACACACACACACACACACACACACACACACACACACACACACGCACGCACACATCACAAACATCACAAGCAACCACAAAGTTTTTCATTCTGTGGCAGCCAAAAAAAATGGGTTGCCAGATAGAAGGACAGAAAACCAGGGGACTGGAGGACGAGTCTAGGAAGGAAGACTGGGTATCAAAGCTCAAGAAAAGGGAACATGAGTGGAGAAGGAAGCTAGAAGAGCTTAGCATGAAAATGGAGGACAGGATAGCTGCAGAGAGCATGAAGTCGGAGATGCAAGTTACAGAAGCAGAGGTTAAGATTCAGAGATTAGAAGGGGAACTGAAAAATCTGAAACAGCCTAAAGAACTAAAAATCAATATGGGCATAACATCAGAAAACTGTTATTTGTAGGGAACAAAGGAGTGAAGCTGTCTGCAGACCCTAGTGGAGTATGAGAAACAATCAAGAACAATCTTGGGGGCTGTAGAAAATGAAAGACCTATTCTATATATAAAGGCCTTAACACACCACATAGGTGCCCAGGGAAAGCTGACAAGGGAAAATGACAGACAACTGGGCCTAGACAAAACAGACAGTGAAGAGATTGAAGAAAGAAAAACTGCAATGGAGGCAACTATATCGAATCAAGAGATTCATAGGGATATGCAGTGGGAAGATGAAAGGAAGTGGTCAGTCTTTGTTTATGGACTCCAGGAAGTTGAGCGGAAAACTTAAAACAAGAAGACAAGGAGAGAAAAAAGCAATTGAAAACATCATGAAAGCAATAGGAGAGGGCGACATGACCCAGCTGGCAAATTTTCTGGGCAGAATCAGATCAAAACAGAATCCTGCAGGAGGAAGCATGTCTTAGGGACATGTCTGCATACCAGAAGGTGGATCTTGATTGCAACAGAACACGAGAAGAAAGACAGAAACTGAAAAAGAGGATACAAAGACGAAAGGAGGAAAGAAAGGCAAAGATGGAGATGAACAGGAGAACCCAGACTCAGGAGGAAGATCAAATGCAACCTCCATCACAGCCACCTACAGAAGCCAATGCAACCAAACATTCTAAACCATGACACACATGCCATATGCAGTGCCCCCACCAACTTCATTACAAACTCTACCTTCACAGCAACTGCCCATAGGTCTTAATCAGGTCTCCCACTTCCCCAACCCTAATGTACCCCCCCCCCCAGACCTCAGTTTCAGAAAAGAAGTTGAAGGTATGGTATGAAATTGCAGACAGAATAACAAATAAATGTGAAGAGAATCAAGGAGACATCCTGTTACGCGCCCCTACTTCACTCCATTATATAAAAAAATAAAAGGCCTGGTTAAAATAAGTTCTGTAATAATATATCGCGAACCACTTTATTACTAGCTAGATAAAGCAGGTTCGACTATATATTATTATCGGGTACAGTATGAATCATCAAAAGTACTCTCATTGTATTATATTGTATTATATTATATTATTATTAGGTTAGGTATTACGAATGTGTAACCACTACGACTGGTGTGGGTCGCATCCTGGGACACTGACCTAAGGAGGCCTGGTCACAGACCGGGCCGCGGGGGCGTTGACCCCCGGAACTCTCTCCAGATAAACTCCAGATAAACTACTGTAGTGACCAATTGGTGGTTCTAGAATTGACGCCACGCGTCGCCTTCTGGCAGAGCTGAAGTCATACTACGGAGTAGTTGAGTGAGTCAGTCAGCTCCTAGCTCTGACTCGGTACGGGTCTTCAACCCAAAGCTCCTAGCTTAAACTAAAACTTTATACCAAGTCTATTGTCTTGCCTTTGCCATTAGTTTCCTGAAGTCTGGTAATTCATGTCACTTATGAAAGGTAACTATTTCGTTACCCTAGACCTTTCTAAAAGAGTTAAATGGTGAGATTAGTAGATTATTAATTGAAATTATTGTATCATACTCTGTTAATAAGAATTTGAACGTAAGATTGGGTTTCTTGCTGTATAGTATTTCATTTATAATTGCTTGTGGTTATTTTAATTCACTAACCAAATACCAATGAAGCTATACGATTGGTAATAAAACAAAACTAACAAAAAAAATGGAGTTATTTGTGCCCCTATTGTTACGGTGAAGATTAAGTCGTAACAAATGGGTTGTCTGTCCGGGAGCTACTTACCCTGAAGTACATATTTGTTTTGCATTAAAATTAAGCTCCCTTGCGAGAATTAAGAAAATGGATCCAGAAATTAAGTCATTATTAGATGAATTAACAGAGGCTACTCTTGACACTTTAAAATTACAGACGTGTTGGCAAATAGCTAGACAGTTAGATATACCTCATAATAGATACCATAGCGCAGAGACTCTTAGGTCCCTAATTAAGGATAGATTATTTCCGAAATCCCAAGCAATGCCAGAATTAGATTTGGAAGATAGTTTTATTTCTCAGTTCGAGGAAGTAGAAATCCCACGGACGGGAACTGCCTTAAATAATGAAGTTGAACCAGGGTTTACAAGGCCTTACTACTCAGTCCAGTCTCAAAGCTCTCCCCGTTCATTTCCCGGAGTATGTATCGGTGGTTGGAACGAACCCTCCCGTCAAATGGGCGGGGATAATTTTGACTGGTGCTGTCCCCTTTT
>NC_069404.1:87844609-87867109 GCF_026875155.1 Cherax quadricarinatus
TTTAAAACAGAAGAGATTACATAGCTGGAAAACGTACAGAGAATCTTTACCTCCAATGAACAGCAGGGGTACGAAAGGTACTCTGGCATGCGAGGAGTACGTTACATTTTATTCGACGTATGTTACACACCGATTTCGGTTTGCTCTCCCGACCAATGAGCAATTAAGAGTATGACAAAGCTGGGGGCCCACTGTTATTCTGATTGTTGGTTCAACAGTCAATCCGTGAAAGCCCACGAATTCTACAAAGTAATGTCTTCAACGCATACCTTTGATATACCTTTGAAGAGTTTCGAGAGTTTCTCTACTCTCTGAGCCCGTCCATGGGTCGGCTGGAGGCCCGCTGCCCCACATATCCATTACAGCCTGGTTGATCTGACACCTGGTGATGATACTTGTCCAATTTCCTCTTGAAGGCTTCTACACTTGTTCCAGCCGTGTTTCTGATATCTCTCACTCCAGTATGTTGTTATGGAAGTGTGCAGATTTAGGATCAGGCCCTCGAGTGCGTTCCAGGTATATATTATCAAGTATTTCTCTCTCCTCCTCTCCAATGAGTACATGTTCAAGACTTGAAGGCGTTTCCAGTAATCTAGGTGTTTTACTGGCTCAGTGTGAACCGTAAATGATCTCTGTATTTGTTCCAGCTCTGATATTTCTCCTGCTTTGAACGGGACCGTCAGCACTGAGCAATATTCTAAGTGAGGGAGCACTAGTGATTTGAAGAGTGCCACCATCGGCATTACTTCCCTTGTTTTGAAAGTTCTCAATACCCACCCCGTCATCTTCCTGGCTGTCGTGATCTTTGTCTTGTTATGGTATTTAAAAGAAAGGTCAGCTGACATAATTATTCCTAGGTCTTTTACGTGTTCCTTTCGTTCTATTTGGTGACCCTCTTGAGTTTTGTATATAGTGTTCCTTTTGAGGTCTTCATTCTTTCTATACCTAAGCAGCTGGAACTTATCATCACTGAATGTCATGTTCTCCACTGCCCACTGGAAAACCCTGTTTATGTCTTCCTGTACTTTTTCAGTGTCCTCTTCCGTAATGACTTTCATGCTTATTTTAGTGTCATCTGCAAATGATGATACAAAACTGTGACAGGTGTTTTTATCTATGTCTGCTATGAGGATGAGAAACACCAGAGGTGCCAGGACAGTACCTAGGGGAACTGAGCTTTTTAACTCCTCGCTGATGCTGGATCTAGCCCTGTTCACTACTACTTTTTGTGTTCTTTGTGCTAGGAACCCGAAAATCCATCTGCCTACCTTCCCCGTAATGCCAAAGGCCCTCATTTTGTGCGCTATCACTCCATGATCGCATTTGTCAAACGCCTTCGCAAAATCTGTGTAAATCACATCTGCGTTTTGGTCGTCTTCCAATGCCTCCGTAATTCTGTCATAATGGTTCAGCAGCTGTGACAGGCACGATCGCCCTGCTCTAAAACCATGCTGGTTCGGGTTATGTTGGTTGTGCTGGTCCATGAAATTTGAAATCTGCCGTCTCATCACTCTTTCGAAGATTTTTATGATGTAAGAAGCTAGGGCTTCTTACTACCTCTACTACCTCCCTTATGCAAAGGAGCTATGTCTGTACTCGTTAAGGCCTCCGGTATTTCATCTAGAATTAAGTTCTTTCTCCAAAGAATAATGAGGGCTCGTGCTAATAGTACTTTGCACTTTTTTATAAATAGAGCATTCCGTGAATCTGGTCCAGGTGCTGAGTGAGTAGGCATGGTGTCCCCTTCCTTCTCGAAATCTATGGGATTTGTACTGTCAGTTAGTTGGTCTGTGCGGCCTTCTTTCGGAGTGAAAAATATTTCTGTATTTTCTACCTTGCTGTCGTTCAGTGGGTTGCTGAACACCGACTCATAATGTTCTTTTAGGATTTCAGTCATTTCCTGTTCATCGTCAGTATACGAGTCTCCTCTCAGTAGTGGTACAATTCTACAGGTAGTTCTTAGCTTGGATTTTGCATATGAATAGAAATATTTTGGGTTTCTTGCAATATCTTGTGTGGTCCTTTGTTCCCTTTGTACTTCTTCTGTTAGGTATGACATCCTAAGTTTTTGCTCTAATTCAGTGATCTCGTGGCTAAGACTATCTTTCCTCTGCTGCAGCATATCTGTGATTTTAAGCAATTCAGTAACCCGTTTTCTTTCTTCTGTACCATCTCCTACGCTCTCTCTCTTTATTTCTGATCTTCTGGGTTTCCTCAATGGTACGTGTTTCATACATACCTTGTATACTTCTGTATTCAGCTTCTCTAAGTACTGGTGGGAATTCAGGGTGCTCATGTCTGCTTCCAGGATATGTCTGATAGCTCTTGGTTTATTTTTTCCTAGACAATTCTATGATTGTTAAAATTAAACTTACTGAACATCCCATCTCTAACATTAGTGACGCAATTTCCTAACCCTGAGTTAATACTCGTTTGAACTTCTATGATGTTATGATCAGAGTATATTGTCTTCGTAACTGTTATGTCTCTGAACAGTTCCTCGTTGTTTGCGAATATCAAATCCAGGATATTTTCATTTCTAGTGAGATCAATTACCTGTTGGTTCAATGAGTAGAACTGGCAGGTTTCCACCACCAGGACTGGCAGGTTTCCACCACCAGGCCTGGCAGGTTTCCACCACCAGGACTGGCAGGTTTCCACCACCAGGCCTGGCAGGTTTCCACCACCAGGACTGGCAGGTTTCCACCACCAGGCCTGGCAGGTTTCCACCACCAGGCCTGGAAGGTTTCACCACCAGGCCTGGCAGGTTTCCACACCGGACTGGCGGTTTCCACCACCAGGCCTGGCAGGTTTCACCACCAGGCCTGGCAGGTTTCCACCACCAGGCCTGGCAGGTTTCCATCACCAGGCCTGGCAGGTTTCCACCACCAGGACTGGCAGGTTTCCACCACCAGGCCTGGCAGGTTTCCACCACCAGGCCTGGCAGGTTTCACCACCAGGCCTGGCAGGTTTCACCACCAGGCCTGGCAGGTTTCCACCACCAGGACTGGCAGGTTTCCACCACCAGGACTGGCAGGTTTCCACCACCAGGACTGGCAGGTTTCCACCACCAGGACTGGCAGGTTTCCACCACCAGGACTGGCAGGTTTCCACCACGGCTGGCAGGTTTCCCCCACCAGGACTGGCAGGTTTCCACCAAAGGACGGGCAGGTTTCCACCACCAGGACTGGCAGGTTTCCATCACCAGGCCTGGCAGGTTTCCACCACAAGGACTGGCAGGTTTCCACCACCAGGATTGGCAGGTTTCCACCACCAGGCCTGGCAGGTTTCCACCACAAGGACTGGCAGGTTTCCACCACCAGGATTGGCAGGTTTCCACCACCAGGCCTGGCAGGTTTCCACCACCAGGACTGGCAAGTTTCTACCACCAGACCTGGCAAGTTTCCACCACCAGGCCTGGCAAGTTTCTACCACCAGGCCTGGCAAGTTTCTACCACCAGACCTGGCAAGTTTCCACCACCAGGCCTGGCAAGTTTCTACCACCAGACCTGGCAAGTTTCTACCACCAGACCTGGCAAGTTTCTACCACCAGACCTGGCAAGTTTCTACCACCAGACCTGGCATTTTTCTAACCACCAGACCTGGCAAGTTCCAACCACCAGGCTGGCAAGTTTTACCACCAGACCTGGCAAGTTTCCACCACCAGGCCTGGCAAGTTTCTACCACCAGGCCTGGCAAGTTTCCACCACCAGACCTGGCAAGTTTCCACCACCAGACCTGGCAAGTTTCCACCACCAGACCTGGCAAGTTTCCACCACCAGACCTGGAAAGTTTCCACCACCAGACCTGGCAAGTTGCCACCACCAGACCTGGCAAGTTTCCACCACCAGACCTGGCAAGTTTCCACCACCAGACCTGGCAAGTTGCCACCACCAGACCTGGCAAGTTTCCACCACCAGACCTGGAAAGTTTCCATCCCAGACCTGGCAATTTTCCCACCACCAGACCTGGCAAGTTTCCACCCCCAGCCCTGGAAAGTTTCCACCACCAGACCGGGAAAATTTTTCCACCACCAGACCGGGGAAAGTTTTCCACCACCATACTGGCAATTTTCCCAAACCACCAGACCGGGAAAAGTTTCCCAAACACCAGACCTGGCAAGTTTCCACCACCAGACCTGGAAAGTTTCCACCACCAGACCTGGCAAGTTTCCACCACCAGACCTGGCAAGTTTCCACCACCAGACCTGGCAAGTTTCCACCACCAAAACCTGGCAAAGTTTCCACCGCCGGGACCTGGCAAGTTTCCACACCAGACCTGGCAGGTTTCCACTACCAGACCTGGCAAGTTTCCACCACCAGACCTGGCAAGTTTCCACAACCTCTGGTCGAAAACACTGCTCACAGTGGCTCTTGCTTGGGAAATACCATTTACCATTTACTCTCTGTACATTTTGTAAATATTTATAAATGTTATGATGAAGAAATACACAGTTTAGAAGTTTTATCTGCTGGTTTGATTTTCCCTGCGTTACCTAGTTGAGAGTTTGCTGATTTACTTACGATCAGGTGAAACAGACTCATCAGGCTGCCACTTGTGTTCGTAACAGGTACAGTAATAGAGAACTTATTATGTGTAAGGGAACCTTATGCTACCTTCCTGCATAAGAGGAATTATTAACAAATCTCTGACTATTTTCAAGTGGGAGCTTCATAAGTTCCTTAAGTCAGTTCCTGATACGCTCGCTGGACTGCGGTTCCTCGACTCTCCAACAGCCTGGTCGATCAGGACAGCAACTGGGATGCCTGGTCTGAGAAATGGCCGAGGGGGGAGAGGGAAGGACTGAGGAATATAATAGTAGTGTGTGTGTCTGTTACTCTTCTCTCGTCTCTTTTCTCCGCGTTACTCTTCTCTCGTCTCTTTTCTCCACTTCTCTTCCCTGCCTTCTCCTAATCATCTCTTACAACTTCCTTCCTCCTCTTCACTGTTCTTCCCTATCTCTCTTCCTCCCCTTCTTTCTTTTCCTTTCTAGAACACGGAACTAAGATGGTCGAGAAATACAATGTCTCCACTCAACTTTAATGTTTAATATATTCCTGAAATCTTAGTTCATCCCTTCTTCTTCTTTGAGAGAGAGAGAGAGAGAGAGAGAGAGAGAGAGAGAGAGAGAGAGAGAGAGAGAGAGAGAGAGAGAGAGAGAGAGAGAGAGAGAGAGAGAGAGAGACAGAGAGACAGAGAGACAGAGAGAGAGAGAGAGAGAGAGAGAGAGAGAGACACAGAGAGAGAGAGAGAGAGAGAGGAGAGAGAGAGAGAGAGAGAGAGAGAGAGAGAGAGAGAGAGAGAGAGAGAGAGAGAGAGAGAGAGAGAGACAGAGAGAGAAAGAGAGAGAAAGAGAGAGAGAGAGAGAGAGAGAGAGAGAGAGAGAGAGAGAGAGAGAGAGAGAGAGAGAGAGAGAGAGAGAGAGAGAGAGAGAGAGTCAGTGAAAGTGTAGGGTTAATGGCAATAATTGAACTGCCATTCTAATTCCGTGTTCATCTGCAGTCTCGAGAACCTAAGCTACGATAGTTAAGCAGAAGGCTCTTTCCTCATGCTCCGCCATTACTGCTGTTGCTACTATTTCTTCTTCTTCTACTGCTACTACTACTACTACTACTACTACTACTACTACTACTACTACACTACTACTACTACTACTACTACTACTACTACTACTACTACTACTACTACTACTACTACTACTACTACTACTATTAACAAGTTCTCTCAGAGATCCATGGAGGCCCGGGCCACTTACGACGCTAGACCTCCCTCCCTCTCTCCCCTTGCCATAAAAAAGTGATACGTGAGAACAAAATAAAGCACTAAATAAAAACGTGTATATCTTGAGTAATTAATTAATTATGTAAGTTTTACCTGCCGTCTCTGAGACGACACTGAAAATCTACGTTGAATGTAGCGTTCGTGGAATGTCACAGCTGACGTTGAACATGGGAGCTCATTCCAACGTTCTTGTTCAACGCTGGATCTGTGGAGAATCGCCTGCTTCAACACACTGAAGTTGCGTTCAACTGAAGCCACAGCTACTGGTAAATAGAAAAAAAAATTGCAACTATGATATTGGAAAAAAAAAACAGCCGAGGGTTCAAGATCAAATACGTCTTGAAGTAATTCTTGTGATTTGCATTCCAATTTAAAGTTCCTTGAATAAATTCTCTTGAGGAAGATGATTTCTTCAGTGAGAGTTGTACTGAAATTGTTCACCTGCTGAAGTAAATCTTCAATACTCAGACTGATGAATGTCCCCCAAAAAATTATAAATGAGATGCAGTGGCTCGAACCTGCATTACTGTAAGACTTGAAATACTGAAGTCAATGATACCAAAGAAGACATCGGTCATATAATGCTGCCCAGCATGGGATTAAGGCGGTGAGTTGCGATTCGTTGATAACTCACATGAGATATCAAAGTTTTGTGCTACCAGTCTGGCCTTACTTTGTCAGTAATTTTACCAACATAAATACAGTTACCTTGGATTGCTCTCATCTCGGCTTTCATTTCAACTGTTATCCAAGAAGGAAGCGAGAAGCTCCAGCACGACCTCACAGACTGCATCAACAATGGAGGTTAAGTTGTGGAACTACACAAACACTCTCTCGTATTTATTTTTCATAATTATGCGAATTACTATGTATTCCTGAATTTTCTTTTCTTTAAAGGTTCTCGGAGACAGCATGAGAACATATGATGTGATGTGCTTCAAGTTCTCCAAGCTGTGGAACTATAAATAAATGAAAGGTCATGGAACTACCGGCATTTGCAGGAGCCCTCAAATCAATTTTTTGTAGACTATTCCCGATTTTGGTTTCAATGCGATAACTTGAGAAAAACACTTGTTCTTGTTACTCTTTTTGGCTGCGTAACGTAAATAAAAGTCCTGGCTCCTGAAGGGTAAACGACCTGCCTAGTCAGGGGCATTTAAATTATTTAAAATAGTAAAAGAAACCACTCTAGGGTCAACATGTACCTTCATACAAAGGTCAAAGTATTATGAGGAAGGACATAAAAGCTCACCTATATAAAAATAGAATGTATTATCAGTACACAACATACAACCTACTGCACTACACCTGAACATCACCACACTCCAGTTCACATTTACCCAGAACTCACACTAGCTCACTAGCACACTGCTACTAGTGAGTAAAACAAAATCTATAAACATATATAAACAGGGAGGCTCCATGACACCCCCCCCCCTTCTGCTGTCTGTCTACCAGCAGGCAACAACACCATAAGAACATAAGAAAGGAGGAACACTGCAGGAGGCCTGTTGGCCCATACTAGGCAAGTACAAGTACTCTCCTAAAACTTAAAGAGGCCTCTGCACACTATGGCCTCACAGGTAAACATGAGAGCACTTAAACAATACAGTAACCTATGGTATAAACTTACAAAAAAAAAAAACTACAAAATAACAAACCATGACGTCTTAGGACATCTTGCTGCAGGAGCTACACTCCACAAACTGACACACACACATCTCGCTCTCCTCTCCTGGCCACACTGACTGACCAGGAATAATACGCGTCCGGTTTCAGAAGTAATCACTGAAAATGATATTATACATTGATCGTTTTTTTTTTATACAAATATTCACCAAAACACTGCGTAATAGTTCTTTTTCATACTTTCAACACTGGTTTATCCTACTGATTAAAACGTTGTGACGTGGGGACACTGTATCAACATCTGGGGTCCCAGACTTTTCAATAACTTACCAGAAGACATCAGAAACACTGCTGGAACAAGTGTAGAAGCCTTCAAGAGGAAACTGGACAAGTATCTTCACCAGGTGCCAGATCAACCAGGTTGTGGAAATAAATGGTATAAAATACCGACACAATGGAAATATGAACACAAATGCAGTATAATGTGATCCTTTATTGACAACGTTTCACCCACGCAGTGGGCTTTTTCAAGTCACACACGGATCAAGACTTATAGCCACAGAAGACAACACTCAATACAGAAGAATCCTGGAATCATCGTTTATCTCTATAACCAACAATTTCAACCAGAACAATGGCTTCTATAACATAGCTGAACCACTCGCCAAGAAACTTCTTCATCGCTATCCCACATAAGAACATAGAACACTGCAGAAGGTCTACTCACAACTTGTCCAATATCCCCGCCTAGCTACCCAAGACTCTACAACCCCACCCGGTAGATCATCTGATGCAGCAATCTTCACCTGACCTCAACGTTCTGAACTATAAATACTCCCGTACCTTCCAACCCCAGGTAGATCCGTGTGTGACTTGAAAAAGCCCACTGCGTGGGTGAAACGTTGTCAATAAAGGATCACATTATACTGCATTTGTGTTCATATTTCAACCAGGTTGTGATGGATCTATGGGGCAGCGGGCCTCCAGCAGCAACAGCCTGGTTGACCAGGCAAGCACCAGACAAGCCTGACCCATGGCCGGGCTCAGAGAGTAGATAAACTCTCGAAACTCTTCAAAGGTGTATCAAAGGTATATCTTAAGAAAGTCTCAAGTCTATGTTAATTTTATTTTTTAAGTGGTGCAGTATTTTTTCCATGAATTTCTCAAGTATTTCTCTCTTGAACGTCTTCGACCTTTAATGACTGATGCATCGTGTTATGCAAGACGTTTATGGTTTGTAGATGCGATTTGTCTAGTTGCTAACATAGTTAAGAACCACAGAATCGTTGGATTCTGAGAAATAACTGTAGAATGACTCTTGGTCAGCTTCAAAGTTTCAGTTATGTTCTTTGTTCAAAGTTAGGTTTGCATTGATTTTACGGATTTTTTAAATAAATTCGTTTCAATACAATAACCAGAGAACGACTCTTCTGATCGGTTTTAAACACTAAAGGGCAGAGTATCTTAATTATAGAATGTTCTTTATTGATCTTCGGCTGTGTCAGTGCCAATTTTCCAATTCTTCTGGAGAAATTGTGATGATTTAAATATTTGTTTACATGTGGTTATTTGATAATGCCTCATGTGATTGGCTTCAAACCTTCAAAATTGTTGCATCTTATTTAGAGGAAATATTCGATTGTTATTACCCCGCATAGGTGACATTTGCAAAATTTGGATAAGACAAATTTAGATAAGAATGGCACACGGTGTGAGTTAGTGTGCGAGATAAATACAACTTGCCAGAGATGCAAAGTTCTTAGATATCCAAAATGTATTGGGAGGTCTGAGGGAGACAGAAAAAAATGGTCTGTAAATCCATTGTGTTTTCTGGATATGTGACAAAGACAAAGGTGCATATTAGCTGGCATCTCTATTCTTAATAAAGAAACATTTCTGTCTGGACTGTCTGACCTGTTAAAAAGAACCTGCATAAAAAAAAAAACAGAATTAAACTGATATAGACCACAATTAAACTGACATACAAAACGGGAATTATGAATTTAAAAGAGTAACTTCCACAGAACAGGAGTGCCAAAGATATGTTGTAGACGATAGCGACATTCATTGTTCAGCTGAACACTCAGGTATCACTGCTGGCACAGCACAAGTAATCAATTATGTAAATAAAGCGTATGAAGCAGTACATTCCTCACTGCCCCCAGTCTTAGTATTAATCCAGAAACAACTGAATCTATTGCAAATATTGATAATGAAATAATCGGCAATCCTAACCCGATAAATCATAGCCAACAGAAAATCCAAATGTTACGGCACTGTGCTTGGGGCGCTGGGAAATAAGGATCGACTGGTAAAAGATAAGAAACATGTCAATAAGACCATCCAAATAAATGGCGTAATCTTTAAAACAAAGCGTATATACTCCAATACCTGCTTTCACCCAGAAATGTACTATAGTAGCTCAGTAAGAAAAAAAAAAAATACTGTGATACAAACTGTCCTGTATTCCACATGAAAGGAACGAGGCAGGTACAGCCAAGGGAACAATATACTGACCCTGACATTTACAACTATACAAGTAACAGAGATTTTGTAAAGGAAGGGAGTGAAAAAGAAGAGCAAGAACTTATCAAAATGTATGACCAGGTCAGAGCCATGCTGGACTGGAAACAGTTGTAGATATTAAAAACAAACATGCCTGCTCATATCAACAAATAATTTACATAATTTATGTTTGATAGCAAACAAGATCTCAAACCACATGCTAGCATATAATACCGTTTATTACAGAATTTCTCACCAAGTCAAATGCAATATTTGCAACTTTAACAGTTTAATAGGGATTCATAGGTACAGTCTATTTATATTTAGATGGGACCGGAACAGACAACATGGGGAGGTTGGTCTGGATGTTAAAAAGGTCGCTCATTCACAATGAGTTATAACACCACAAGTGAAGTAGTTGAAGTTTTGGTATTAAAAATTGTAAATCAGAATCTCGTTATTATACTTGTACTGTATATAAACTACGAAATACAACTTGCCAGCAGTTTAAAGATCAAGTAATAAAAGTCGAATGCTCTCTTAAAAATGCTTCCAACCCATCACCAAATAGTTTGTTGTTTAAGACTTCAGCTTAAGATATCGAAAATGGAACAATGTAGCAAATATTGTAACAGCAGAGAAAATCCTTAAGCCGGCAATTACGGGAACCGACCGGACTAGAAAATACCCTTGACCTTACAATATATTCATAAATGAGGATCTGTTATGAAATATAATGATGTCAGATATGGTGAACAGAAGTTAAGACCAGAAAAAACACGGGTCATAAACAACACAACATTATTAGTCATGGCTGCGAATTCAGCAAAGTCAATTTCAACAATCAAACAAACCGACATCAAATAATCATTACCTTATCGATATATGCTGGAATGATAGTGTGAGTAACATAGATCTGAACCAATATCTCAGGATAATGAGCTTGATGGCGCTTAAAAGTATGATCCCAGTAAATAATATTAAGAAAACATGACTCGCAAAAAGATGAAGAATGAAAGAACTTCTCAAAGCTGCAGACTTTCTGAAGAACGGAAAGAAACATTGATTAGAGAATTGGAAATCTTTGAGCTCACACTGAATGAATCATACAAATTGCAGAAGAGTGACAGTCTGAAGAGTGACACTCTGAAGAGTGACACTCTGAAGAGTGACACTCTGAAGAGTGACAGTCTGAAGGGTGACAGTCTGAAGAGTGACAGTCTGAAGAGTGACAGTCTGAAGAGTGACAGTCTGAAGAGTGACAGTCTGAAGAGTGACAGTCTGAAGAGTGACAGTCTGAAGAGTGACAGTCTGAAGAGTGACACTCTGAAGAGTGCCCACTCGAAGAGTGACACCCCTGAAGATGACAGTCTGAAGGGTGACAGTCTGAAGAGTGATAGTCTGAAGAGTGACACTCTGAAGAGTGACACTCTGAAGAGTGACAGTCTGAAGAGTGACAGTCTGAATAGTGACAGTCTGAAGAGTGACAGTCTGAAGAGTGACAGTCTGAAGAGTGACAGTCTGAAGAATGACAGTCTGAATAGTGACAGTCTAAAAGGGGTGACAGCCCCGAAGAGCGACAGTTTTGAAGAGTGACAGTCTGAAGAGTGACAGTCTGAAGAGTGACAGTCTGAAGAGCGACAGTCTGAAGAGTGACAGTCTGAAGAGTGACAGTCTGAAGAGAGACAGTCTGAAGAGTGACAGTCTGAAGAGTGACAGTCTGAAGAGTGACAGTCTGAATAGCGACAGTCTGAAGAGTGACAATCTGAAGAGTGACAGTCTGAAGAGTGACAGTCTAAAGAGGGGAGACTCTAAAAGAGTGACAGTCTGAAGGTGACAGCCCTGTAGAGTGACATTTCTGAAGGTGACAGCCTGAAGAGTGACAGTCTGAATAGCGACAGTCTGAAGAGTGACAGTCTGAAGAGTGACAGTCTGAAGAGTGACAGTCTGAAGAGTGAGACTCTGAAGAGTGACAGTCTGAAGAGTGACAGTCTGAAGAGTGACAGTCTGAAGGGTGACAGTCTGAAGAGTGACAGTCTGAAGAGTGACAGTCTGAAGGGTGACAGTCTGAAGAGTGACAGTCTGAAGAGTGACAGTCTGAAGAGTGACAGTCTGAAGGGTGACAGTCTGAAGAGTGACAGTCTGAAGAGTGACAGTCTGAAGAGTGACAGTCTGAAGAGTGACAGTCTAAAGAGTGAACGTGTGAAGGGTGACAGTCTGAAGAGTGACGGTCTGAAGAGTGACAGCCTGAAGAGTGACAGTCTGAAGAGTGACAGTCTGAAGAGCGACAGTCTGAAGAGTGACAGTCTGAAGAGTGACAGTCTGAAGAGTGACAGTCTGAAGAGTGACAGTCTGAAGAGTGACAGTCTGAAGGTGACAGTCGAAGAGTGACAGTCTAAAATAGCGACAGTCTGAAGAGTGACAGTCTGAAGAGTGACAGTCTGAAGAGTGACAGTCTGAAGAGTGACAGTCTGAAGAGTGACAGTCTAAAGAGTGACAGTCTGAAGAGTGACAGTCTGAAGAGTGACAGTCTGAAGAGTGACAGTCTGAAGAGTGACAGTCTGAAGAGTGACAGTCTGAAGAGTGACAGTCTGAAGAGTGACAGTCTGAAGAGTGACAGTCTGAAGAGTGACAGTCTGAAGAGTGTTTCATGGACGGAACTCAAAGCTTCACCGACATCTTCATAATTTTGGACATAAACCTAACCCCACTCAGCTTCAAGAAGTCATTGCTAGTATGTCCCTGCGTTCTGCCCCGGGCTCAGGCTCGTGAACTCCATATTTATCAAGAAATCCAAGACGTTTATACTACGTGCCATGAATATGTTGTGGAGGAGTCTGGACATAGGAGTTATCCCACAGTAAAAAAAATCGCGAAAAGTAGAGTGGTACTGCTAGTATCCTAGATTATTAAAATCCTTGGATGCAAAACTACTAATTACGTGGATTTAAAATAATAGGAGAACCCAGGGCAACACAGGTTTTGAGAGTGTTGCTGCTGACTCTCATAACAAAATGGTGTTGGCTGCATCGGAAGACAAGCAACATACAGTTGTGGCACTATATAATCCTGTATGTCAGTGACATCTATTGAGCAAACAGCAAACCTTCAAGTTGATGTAAACCAAGTCTTACAGAGGTTTACTGACAGCAATATGATGTTTACTGAGAGTAAATTTCAGTTGTCGTTCATTAGAAAATTCGATGAAATATAAAAATGAAACAGTGAATAAAATAAACCCAAATCACTCAATAGAGAAGATGTTTAGAAGAAATAATATCAAAGGATCTCACATGTTATCACAGACGCAAGGGAAATGACAGGCCGGACTATCAGAACCTTGGAAAGTAAAAGATGACAGGTGATGACATTAGCCGTGTTACTCATGATCCTGATGGTTCCAGTATGAGTTTCTATGTAATCATCACTGTCAAAGACAAACTGGTGGCCAGGTATTCCATTGATTTGAAAATCGATATTTATAGAATTCATCGCCAATGTTAATATAGGAAAAAACATTTTAGTTCCCTCTTCCCACCATGGTAGAAAATGAAAAATAAATTTCAGTCCCCTCTACAAATTAGTAAACAAAAAAAGTTTCAGTCCCTCCGCTTATTTGTATATAAGAAAAACGTGTCAGTCCACTCCATATATTAGTACAGGAAAAACGTTTCGGTCTCTCAGCTTATTAGAACAGGAAAAACTGCATCGGATCCTCTTACACAACAACAGAGGAAAAACGTTCCGGCCACTCACTAAACAGCCGAGCCATTTCACTGAAAATAAAACATTTCCATCCGAATGTTTTACACTGCCAGTTGAAGGCGAATGTTTTACAATGGCATGTTTTCTACGAACCTCCTGCAGCGTTGACATGTGCTCTATGAACCTCTAGCAATGTTGACATGTGCTCTATGAACCTCTAGCAGTGTTGACATGTGCTCTACGAACCTCCAGCAGTGTTGACATGTGCTCTACGAACCTCCAGCAGTGTTGAAAATTTGCTCAAACGAACCTCCAGCAGTGTTGACATGTGCTCTACGAACCTCCAGCAGTGTTGACATTTGCTCTACGAACCTCTAGCAGTGTTGACATGTGCTCTACAAACCTCCAGCAGTGTTGACATGTTGCTCTACGAACCTCCAGCAGTTGTTGACATGGGGCTCTACGAACCTCCAGCAGTGTTGACATGTGCTCTACGAACCTCCAGCAGTGTTGACATGTGCTCTACGAACCTCCAGCAGTGTTGACATGTGCTCTACGAACCTCCAGCAGTGTTGACATGTGCTCTACGAACCTCCAGCAGTGTAACATGTGCTCTAACGAACCTCCCCGGGTGTTGACATGTGCTCTACGAACCTCCAACAGTGTTGACATGTGCTCTACGAACCTCCAGCAGTGTTGACATGTATTCTACGAACCTCCAGCAGTGTTGACATGAGCTCTACGAACCACAAGTAGTGTTGACATTGCTCTACGAACCTCCAGCAGTGTTGACATGGGCTCTGCGAACCTCCAGCAGTGTTGACATGTACTCTACGAACCTCCAGCAGTGTTGATATATGCGCTACGAACCACAAGTAGTGTTGACATGTGCTCTACGAACCTCCAGCAGTGTTGACATGTGATCTACGAACCTCCATCAGTATTGACATGTGCTCTACGATCCTCCAGCAGTCCTGACATGTGCTATACGAACCTTCAGCAGAGTTGACATATACTCTACAACCTTCAGCAGTGGTGACATGTGCTTGACGACGCTCCAGCAGTGTTGACATGTGCTCTACGAACCTTCAGTAGCGTTGACATGTACTCTACAACCTTCAGCAGTGTTTACATGTGCTCGACGACGCTTCAGCAGTGTTGATATGTGCTCTACGAAGCTCCAGCAGTGTTGACATGTACTCTACGAACCTCCAGCAGTGTTGACATGTGCTCTACGAACCTCCAGCAGTGTTGACATGTGTTCACAACACCTCCAGCAGTGTTGACAGGGTCTCAAACGAACCTCCACAAGTGTTGACATGTGCTCTGCAAACCTCCAGCAGTGTTGACATGTATTCTACGAACCTCCAGCAGTGTTGACATGTACTCTACGAACCTCCAGCAGTGTTGACATGTGCTCTACGAACCTCCAGCAGTGTTGACATGTGCTCTACGAACCTCCACTAGTGTTGACATGTGCTCTACGAACCTCCAGCAGTGTTGACATGTGGTCTTCAAACCTCCAGCAGTGTTGACATGTGCTCTACGAACCTTCAGCACCGTTGACATGCACTCTACAACCTTCAGCAGTGTTGACATGTGATCTACGAACCTCCAGCAAGGTTGACATATACTCTATGAACCTCCAGCAGTGTTGACATGTGCTGTACAAACCTCCAGCAGTGTTGACATGTGTTCTACGAACCTCCATCAGTGTTGACATGTGCTCTACAAACCTCCAGCAGTGTTGACATGTGCTCTACAAACCTCCAGCAGTGTTGACATGTGCTCTACGAACCTCCAGCAGGGTTGACATGTGCTCTACGAACCTCCAGCAGTGTTGACATATGCTCTACGAACCTCCAGCAGTGTTGACATGTGCTCTAACGAATCTCCAGCAGTGTTTACATGTGCTCTACCGAACCTCCAGCAGTGCTGACATGTGCTCTACGAACCTCCACTAGTGTTGACATGTGCTCTACGAACCTCCAGCAGTGTTGACATGTGGTCTTCAAACCTCCAGCAGTGTTGACATGTGCTCTACGAACCTTCAGCACCGTTGACATGCACTCTACAACCTTCAGCAGTGTTGACATGTGATCTACGAACCTCCAGCAAGGTTGACATATACTCTATGAACCTCCAGCAGTGTTGACATGTGCTGTACAAACCTCCAGCAGTGTTGACATGTGTTCTACGAACCTCCATCAGTGTTGACATGTGCTCTACAAACCTCCAGCAGTGTTGACATGTGCTCTACAAACCTCCAGCAGTGTTGACATGTGCTCTACGAACCTCCAGCAGGGTTGACATGTGCTCTACGAACCTCCAGCAGTGTTGACATATGTTCTACGAACCTCCAGCAGTGTTGACATGTGCTCTACGAATCTCCAGCAGTGTTGACATATGCTCTACGAACCTCCAGCAGTGTTGACATGTGCTCTACGTCCCTCCAGCAGTGTTGACATGTGCTCTACAAACGTCCACCAGTGTTGAAATGTGCTCTACAAACGTCCAGCAGTGTTGACATGTGCTCTTCAAACCTTCAGCAGTGTTGACATGTGCTCTACGAACCTCCAGTAGTGTTGACATGTGCTCTACGAACCTCCAGCAGTGTTTACATGAACTCTACGAAGTAAAAGCTTCAAACACGACCAAGGACCGAAACGTACAAAAAATATAATTCACGAAAAAAAATGAAAAAATTGTGGACATGTAATTGGAGAATATGTTTAACTAACAACAATGTCAAGAAATGAATAACAAATATTTTTCGCATCATTATATAATTAGTCTATAATAATATGTATTATTTTTGTCAAGAAACAGGTCACGTGTTTACCGTAGCGGGTCTTAGTCATATGATGACCCGTAGCTTACTTTTGGTTGTCTGATCAAGCCCTTCAACTGGCTTACTCCTCCCTCCACCCCTTTAAAAACTGTGGTTATGATTATAACTTTTTTACGAACCTCCAGCAGTGATGACATGTGCTCTACGAACCTCCAGCAGTCCTGACATGTGTTCTACGAACCTCCAGCAGTTCTGACATGTGCTCTACGAACCTTCAGCAGCGTTGACATGTACTCTACAACCTTCTCCAGTGTTGACATGTACTCTACAAACCTCCAGCAGTGTTGACATGTGCTCTACGAACCTCCAGTAGTGTTGACATGTGCTCTACGAACCTCCAGCAGTGTTGACATGTGGTCTTCAAACCTCCAGCAGTGCTGACATATGCTCTACGAACCTTCAGCAGCGTTGACATGTACTCTACAACCTTCATCAGTGTTGACATGTGCTCTACGAACCTCCAGCAGTGATGACATGTACTCTTCGAACCTCCAGCAGTCCTGACATGTGATCTACGAACCTCCAGGACTGTTGACGTGTACTCTACGAACCACCAGCAGTCTTGACATGTGCTCTACAAACCTCCATCAGTATTGACATGTGCTCTACGAACCTCCAGCAATTTTTGACATGGAACTCCCACGAACCTCCACAATGCTGACATATGCTCTGGGGATCCTCCAGCAGTGTTGACATGTACTCTACAAACCTCCAACAGGTTGACGTGTACTCTACGAACCTCCAGCAGTGTTGACATGTGCTCTACGAACCTCCAGCAGTGTTGACATGTGGTCTTCGAACCTCCAGCAGTCCTGACATGTACTCTACGAACCACCAGCAGTGTTAACATGTGCTCTACAAACCTCCAGCAGTGTTGACATGAACTCTACAAACCTCCAGCAATGCTGACATGTGCTCTACGATTCTCCAGCAGTATTGACATATACTCTACGAACCTCCAGTAGTGTTAACATGTGCTCTACAATCTCCCAGCAGTGTTGAAAATGTGCTCTAAAGGTTCGTATTCGAGCCCTTCAGCCAGAGATCAGTGTTTGTGTATATTTCGCTTGCCTGCTCTTGCGAGTTCCTTTTCATTGTAATACGTGGTCCCTCGTTGTTCGTAATTAATCCGTTCCTGGAGCCGTTACTATAAACGAAATTTACGATTTACGAATCAATTTTCCCCATAAGAAATAATGTAAATACAATTAATCCGTTCCTGACACCCAGAAGATTAAAACAAAAAAATTTTTAACATGAAATATACATGTAGACATAAACAATACCAAAGGGAAATATGAATGAAACATTAACAGCATAACACTTTACCTTTATTGGAGATTCTTTTTAGTGTAAGGGAGACTGGAGGAGGAGAGAAGTGGATTGTTTACAGTTTGGAAGGGGAATCCCCTTCCATCAACCCTCAGGTACCATTTGCTTTCTGGGGTGCTTCTCTTTCTCTGTTCTTTAAAGCCACTAGGACCACCTTGAGAGTCACTGGAGTCCTGTCTCACAAAATACGTGGAGAGAGCTCTGTTTCTGGCGTCTCTTTAACACTTCCCTAAAATGGCCCAAGACTTTGCACTGTACATGTTGCCAACCTGGCTTGCAACAATCTTGTTAGGGTGATGTTTCTCCATAAAGCTTTCCATCTTACCCCACATAGTAAAAATCTCTTTTAAATTTCTGAAGAAGGCACCTTCTTCCATCTCTCTTCCTCCTCCTCTGCAGCAAGATTCTGAGCTGCGATGTGTTTGCTCTTTTCCCGCTGAAGCTCTTGCAGCTCCTCATGGTGAGCTCTTCATTGTGGTCTTCCACCAATTCTTTCACATCCTCCAAACTCACACCAACCCCATGGAACTCCCCAGTGCCACAATTGATTTTTCAACAGACATAGGCTCATTAGGGTCATCCCAAATTCTTCAAAATCCCTCTTGCGACACAATCGGCCACAATTTTCTCCAGGCAGAGTTCCCAAGTCCTGGTAGTCACTCCCTCCCCAAACCATACCTATAAGGGTTATGCAGCTGAGGATGCTGAAGTGTTCTCTCCCAAAAATTTCCCTTAGGGTGAAGTGAGTGTCTGTGGTCACAGTCAAGCACCTGTTTAAACATTGCTTTTGTGTAACTTTTTTAAAGTTTGCAATAACCTGCTGGTCCATGGGTTGGAGGAAGGAGTGATATTCGGGGGCAAGAACTTTACTGTGATGAACCCAAACTCCTCGAAAATTAGGTCAACCAAGTTTGGAGGATGAGCAGGTGCATTGTCCATTACTAGCAGGCACCCTTTAGATCCAATTTCTTTTCCAGGAGACACTCCTTCACACTAGGGCCAAACACTTCATTTAACCACCCGACGAAAATTCCCTCGTGAACCCATGCCTTACTATTAATTTCCAAAACACACACAATTTACTCTTCATAACATTGTTTTTTTTCCCGAACACTCTGGGATTTTCAGAATGGTACACTAGTAATGGCTTCACTTTGAAATCCCCACTGCATTAGCACAGAACATTAGCGTGAGCCTGTCTTTCATAGGCTTGTGTCCTGGCATTGCCTTTTCCTCTTGTGTAAAAGAAGGTCCTCTTTGGCCCTTTTTCTTCCAAAAGAGGCCTGTTTCGTCACAATTGAACACTTGTTCAGGTTTCAGTCCTTCAGCTCTATGTACTTCCCGGAATTCATGCACATATTTTTTTAGCCGCCTTGTGGTCCGAACTGGCAGCCTCACCATTTCCTTACCACACTGTTTTATGCCAGTACGGTTCTTAAATCTCTCAAACCAGCCTTTGCTGGCCTTAAATTTCACTCCTTTCCCCCACCCATTTTTCAGGCAATTTCTTTAAACCCAAAACTCATGCAACTGCCTAGCCTTTTCCCCAAATAAACGAAGTCATAAGAGTATCTCCTGCTAATTGTTTCTCAAATTTAATCCACACCAATAATAACTTCTCAACCTCTTCCAGTACTGGTGACTCATTTTTGTCAGCATAGTTACCCCCTTTGCAACAACAGCATCCTTTATTTCATTTTTCTTGGCCACTATGGAACAAAAGGTTGTGTAGGGTTCTTATACATCCCCGACAGTTCGGCCCCCCACTTTTACAACTTTCATATTGTTCAATGTGGTTCTCTTAAAATCAATCGTATTTCTCACCTTCTTTACCACAGGCTTTGGGACTAGGAGCTTTCTTTGGAGCCCTGGTAGCTTATTTAGTACTTGCAAGCACTAAAATAAATGGAATATTATGAAATATTTCGCTGGAGCACGTGAGGGGACCTTCGCTCACTGGTAAACAATGCCAGACTGGCTGCCGCCCTGGCTCACGCCGTGGGTACGCGTCCCAGACGAACTATGACTCGCGAGTCAACCTATGAAAAGCGAGTCCATGTTTATACGAAAATACCTCTATGATTGGCGAATTTTACGATTGCCGGGAACTAAGAAAAGCGGGGGACAACTGTATCTCTAGTAAGGCTGATGCATGCAGGGGATGAGATGAAAAGCTGTAAGCCTTCTCCCTGAAAGCTGGCTGCCGTTGATCAAAGTCTAACGCAAGCTGGACTCCAAGGTATTGGTCCAGTGTGGGTAGATTGGTAATGCACTGCGTACCTTGTTCCAAGGTTCGTAGGTTCGAGTCTCCTTCAGCCAGAGATCAGTGTTTGTATACATACATATATATGTATATGTATAAAGCATGTTGCTTTACCTGCTTTTCTGTCTTCGTGTTTGGCTTCTAGTGCATTAGTCAAGAAGATTGTTCCCGAACACTTGAGAGACGTGGTAGGAGCTCAAGACCCCAGGTTTACTGAAGCAGCGATTCGGTGGGACACCCTTACAGATTCCTCCAGTAGACCAGCTCCTCCCAAAGAACACAAACAGTCCCACTGGGACAAACCGATCATGGAAAAAATCGCCAACACAAGGCTCTCCAATGCCTCAGGAAAGGACAAAGCTCGTCTCCTGGCAGTGAAGGCACCACACTCAGGAGATTTCCAGTTAGCTGTTCCCAATTCCTCCTTGGGCACTCGACTAGACCCACAGGCCATTCGAATTGGTGTTGCTCTTCGCCTAGCCGCCCCCATCCTCACCGAACATAGGTGTATTTGCGGCAGGGCGACAGCTGATCAATTCGGACTTCATGGTCTCGTGTGTCACACAGCAGAAGGGAAGTATGCCAGGCATGAGGAGGTCAATGACATCATAAAGAGAAGCCTCGCTACAGCCCGTTGCCCAGCTCAACGGAACCCCAAGTGCAGAGGTCTGACGGAAGTCAAAAGCGTCCTGATGGAGCCACTATGCTACCTTGGAAGGATGGAAAGCAGATTGCCTGGGACTACACATGTGCCGCTACATTGGCAGACACCTACTTGCCATACTCCGTAGTGGAAGAGGGTGGAGCTGCCAGCCACAGGGAGACCCAGAAGATCCGCAAATATGAAGACCTTCCCCCTTGCTATAACTTCATCCCAATAGGGTCGGAGACACTTGGAGCATGGGGCAAGTGTGCTCTAAAGTTCCTAATAGAGCTGGGTGAAAAGCTCATCATAGAAACCAAGGACCACAGGGCGACCAGCTTCTTCTTTCAGAGACTCAGTGTTGCAATCCAGAGAGGAAATGCCTGCAGCATTCTGGGCACGCGGCCCACCGCCGGGGAACTGGACGAAGTATTCGAGATGTAGCTCTGAGTCACCTACGTTGTTTTACTTTCTATCTTATTTTTGTGAATGTTTTGTCAATGTATTTTGTCTTTAAATAAAATATACATAAAATATAGGGGGTGGTAGGAGAAAATTCTCAAACAGCTTCAGGGAGAACCTTGAGTTTTCCCTTAAGCAAGTTTATTCTTTTCTCTGAGGATGAGGGTCCCTATAACAGTTCTAGAGGTGGTACATCCCTATATTATATTATAATTGTATTTATATAATATCGATAAATTATCATATATATAATATTACATCATAATATCATTACATCCATCAAGCACAATAAAAAATAATTACTTAATTACTGACTATTTACAAACGTGTGGAAAAAGCGTCAACTCGAGGTAATGAGCACCAGGGTCATATGATGTTCTTCACTTTCCTTTTCTTTGGCCGTTTTACTACTAGAATTTGCATTTTTCCCTGACTCTCTGTTGCGTTAGTTTACAGCGTTTCAGGTCCAATGAAGTGTCCAGGTTGGTATTCTCTTATCCACTATTATATTCACTAATAGCATGGGCCGCAGGTAAGTCTAGATCACGTTTGACTTTGTATTTTGACTTGGGACGGTAAGCCCAGATGCGCTGGTTAGGCTTTCATTTGCGTTTTGTATTCGTCCTTTAAGACACCTGTGCATCATGTATTCAGTTGTTAGGTCATCGTAGATTTGTCTGACTGCAGCCTGGTTCTCCTCTTCCAAAGGAATTCTGACTTTCATTGTGTTATGGGAAGGTACATCTGTGTTCTTTGCCAGTGCTGTCTAATAGACGGACCATGAATCTTCTCTTTTAGGGTAAAGATGATACTGTGGTCTCTTGTGAGTAGAACAGCAACGATTTACTTGCAACGATTTACATGTTGCTTTATATTATTGGCAAATATACAAGCTTGTCTATTGTTGCATTAGTTTGTCTTTCTCTTTCAATGCGAACTTTTTCTTCTTACCAGTTTTTAGTGATTCTTTAGTGTAAATATTTTTAACACGTTCTTGCAAGCGGTTTTTCAACCGTTTGGCATACTGTCTGATGTATGTCCCTCTTCTAATGTCCAGGCTGGGATAAGGTCTTCCTACATTGTTCATGCCGCTGAGGCCTGCAAACGTTGCAGTGTCACCGTCAATGACAATGACCACAAAATGCATATTGTAGTCAACAGATCATGGCTATATTATCTTTGTAGCCTTCACTTTCATATTGCTGGAAGTACCAGTGTAGTTTTTCACACATTTAGGTTTGTGTTTTCCCATATCAGCATCATTTTTCACTTGGCTATTTTTTTTCCAAGTTAGCGGTGTTTTCAATACGCTACAACGACTGCAATATT
>NC_069404.1:87872109-87982109 GCF_026875155.1 Cherax quadricarinatus
CCCCAAAATTCGGGGGGAAAAGAAACGGAAAATTAACTAAAAAGTGTGATATATAAATACAAATGGAAAAACCCAAACAAGATCGATAAATGGAAAGAAGGATAAGGGAGGCATACCCGGGGACTTTATAGGACTAATGGAGAAAAAACTAAAGACGTGATAAAAAAGGACACAGGGTGGAGAGGAAAATTTTTGGATGAGGGTATTGCTAACCCAGGAACCAGGGGACATTTCAGAAAATGAGAGGAATAAACGGAGAGGGAAACAGATGATTGAAAACAGGAGCATGAACGGGGGGAAAAAAAGATGGGGGATGCAGTGATGTAGAACCCCCCGCCTAAACCCCCCGGGGGAACCAAACGAGAGTATAGTTAACAAAAACCCCAAGGGAAACGAGGGTTTGGAAAAGACGATAGCAGAGGGTTGAAGAGCCTTTAACTTTTCAATGCAAAAACTTTTTCATGAGGATTTATAAAAGGGAAAATAAAAGGGGAAAATTCTGTAGACAGACTCGGGAGGGGGCGGAAAACGTGGAGGTCTGAGTTGCGGGAGGGGACGTTGGAAAAAATTTCTTTGTATCGCATATCAGGGAACACAAAAGGAAGGGATAAACCAGCGAGTTTCATGCCCAAGAAACAGCCACAAAAGGGTTTCCCAGAGATAAAAAAAATATAGGAGTTAAGAGGAAAATGCTGAAAACCTGAACTTTTTCCCATGAGGGCGACAGAAGGATAAAAGGGAGAGTTGCCCAACCGGCTTAAAATTTTAAAACAAAAAAACAAAATAAAAAAGTAGGTAAAGTTTTCTTAGCACATTTAAAAAGGAAAACTTGGAACCACATTGGTAATTTGAAGTGAACTCCATGGGACAATAAATTTTATCCGCCCAAAAATAGAGTGGGTTAAACCAATGGAATACATTGAAGGGGGAAAGGGCGGTGGGTGCTGACCTATTGGAAATTTGAAAAGAATAAACAGAAACGTTTGACAAACGGGAAAATTAAGTATAGTCCGGCTACGGGTAGTATAAATACGTAATAAAAATTTTACACAAAAAAATTATTCCTTACACACAAAATAATTCACTCACACATAAATACATAGAGGAGGAAGGGGGAGAGAGAGAAAAGGTAAATGAAAAAATAAATGCATTCGTATTTAAACCATGAAACCTAAAAAAGCTGTGATTTTTTTTTTGTGTGTGTACAAATATAAAAAGGGAATTTCCAAAATTTTTGCCCCCGGGTTTTGGGGAAATTATAACAATTTAAACCCCCACGTAAATTTAAAACCTTCAACTTGTTTTGTTTTTTTTTCCTAAGTTATTTCTGTTTTTGTTTACTCTGTAATTATAGCTTTGTTGCTTTTTGTGCTCCCCCATTTTTTAAATTTTATTATTTTTTTATTTTTTATTACTACTACACAAACTACTATTATTTAAATTTTTTTTCTTTTTGGGTTTTTTTTTTTTTGTTATGCCCCTTGTAGGTATAGCGTTTTTTTTTAAAAATAAAAATTTAAAAATTTTTAAATTAATTTAAATTTTTTTTTAATGGGGTTTGGTTATAAGATTTTTATATTATTTTTAAGCTTTCAATCATTTTTATTAAATATGTCAGCATATTTATTCAAAATTCCCCATTAACTAACATCTAAAAATAAGGAAAAAATTAAAATTTTTTTTTCAATCCGGAGCCCCCTATCATACCCTAAAGGCCTTTTTTTTACTTTAAAAAAGCTGTTTTTTACCGCAGCTATTTTACAATTTGTAAAAACACTACCCTCCTTTCAGCTTAATTTACAAGCAAAGAGCTGTTATTATACCTTAGCTTTTTTTAAAAAGGCTAATGCAATCATTGTACCCAGTTTTATTTTCATGCTAAAAGCAATGATTCTTCCTCAGCTTTTTGCACCCAGAAAGAGCTAGGTGTTTTTAAAGTGATCCGAGGCACGGGTTTGGCAGGGGTTTAAAATATTTATATATATTTATATTATATATTTTTTATATATATATATATTTTAATATATTTTTTTTTATTTATATTTTTTATATTTTTACATATATATATATTTTTATATATATATATATTTATATTTATATTATATTTTATATATATTTGTATATTTTATATAAAATATATATTTTATATATATATTTTATATATTTTATATATTAGGTATTTTTATATATATTTATATTTTATATATTTATTTTTATTTTTTTATTATCAACTGGCCTTTCCCCAAACCAAGGCGGGTGGCCCCAAAAAAAAAGAAAAACTTTCCCCAAATCATTCACTCCTTTTCCCCACTGTTTTGGCCGATGGTTGCTTTACACTACGTTTTTTAAACTGCAACATTAACACCCCTCTTCGGGATTGCAGGCACTGAAATTCCCCATTCCAGGATTTCAAGTCGGCCCCCGGTTTCCCTAAACCCCTTTTCAAAAATGTTATTTTGCTCACACCCCAACAGCACGTCAAGTTTTAAAAAACCTTTTGTCCCATTCACTCCTATCAAACACGCTCACGCTCCCTGCTGGAAGTCCAAAGCCCCCGCACAAAAAAACCCTCCTTTACCCCCTCCCCCCAAAACCTTTTCCCCCTAGGCCGCCCCCACCCGCCTTTTTTCCACTCCGGGACTGATACACTTTAAAGTTTCTTTTTTCGCTCCATTCTCTTTCCATGCCCAAACCCTCAAAAAACCCTTCCTCAGCCCTTGGACAACATTTTTGGGTAATCCCGCACCCCCTTTCCTAACTTCCAAACAGGGAATTTTTCTAAATTATTTTCCCACCCACAACATTCCCTTCAGTCATGCTTTCCCCAAATGCCTCCACCCTTCCTCGCTAAAACTTTCATAAACCCCTTTGCTTAAACCCCCTATAAAGCATTGTAAAACTTTCTCTCATACATTCCCCTTTTTGGCCCCCCCAAGGGACAAAGTTCTTGTCTCCACAAAATCCTAAGTGCACCACCCTCCCCCTTTTCCCCTTAAATTTTTGTTTTCCCCCTCATTTTCATGGGACCCTTTCCGCGACACTTTCCCCACCCCCAAAATATCTAAATTTACTTTAAACCTCCTCCATACTCTCTCCCCCCAATCTAAATTCCCAAAATCTTTCATCCCCTAATTTTTTTACCCTAAAAACCCTTCCCTTTTTCCTGTTTTCCCTTTTTTTAAATTTTTTCTTCTTTTGCTACCCTCCCAAATTCCCCACCAATCCTTGAAAATTCTCTTCAAAATTCCCCCAAAAGGAGCCAGGGTCTTCGGGAAGGCAACTGGAAAAACTCCCACTTTATGTTTTGATTTTTATTTTTTAAACCCCCACGCCTTTTTGCAAACCTCGCGTTTACTTCTCTTAAAAAACCCCATCTTTTAAATTATTAAAAAACCCCAGGGGTTGACATCACACTCCCTTGCAAAGGGCCCTTCTTTTACTGGGAAAAAAATTTCCCTTTTCCCTCCCTGCTCAAACTTGGGGCCTCACTATTTTCTTTTAAAAACTTTTCACTGTTTTCAAAAAACTCCCTCCTACCCCTTTTCACCTGCAACATCTGCCACATTGCCCCCCTTCCCCCCTTTGTTTTACCCCTTTTTCCCAAACCCAATAAATGCCACAAAGACCTTTTTAAAACCTTTATTTTAAAATGTTAAATTTATGGGTTTCACGTAAACCCCGGGGTTCCCACAACCCCCTACCTTTCCAAAAGGCCTTTTTGTTTATCGGTTTCCCTATTCTCCGTCAAAACTCTTAATTTTTTCAATAAAAAACTTTTACCTACATTTCCCCGGTATACTCAAAAAAATTTAAACCCCCTTTTAAAATTTTTGCACTCTTTTTTGCCCCCCTTTGCCTTTATACAAGGAACTATGCATGCTCTCTCCCTTTCCCTGGGTTTTCCTTTTCCTTCTTCCTTTACATTTTTTTAATTTAATTTAAATTAAACCACTCCAAAATAAATCCCACCCCCTTTTAAACTTTTCCCTTTTCTTTCCCTAAAATCCCGGCTGCCTTACCCCCTTTTCATTTTCCCTTTACTGCCTCACGAACTTCCCCCCCCCATCACAATGGCTCTTCCTCATTTCCTACAAGATGTTTTTTCCTCCTTCCCCCCTATCACGAAATCACAGTTTCCCCTATTTCATCAACATTTAAAAATTCTTGTAATATTCCCCCCATTTTTCAAATCCCTCAAACTCTCCTTTTTAATAACTTCCTTTCTGTTTTTAATGAAAAACCCATTTGTTCTCTAGGCCCCTTTAACTTGTTAATCTCACCCCAAAACTTTTTTCTTATTTTAACAAAATTTGTTGGTAACATTAAACCCCACTCTTCTTTTCTCTCTTTTTACATTGCTTCACCATTTTTAAACCTCTCTCTTTTTTTCCATCCCACTCTTCCCCCTTTGGGATAACTTCTCTTTGAAAAAATTTTTTTCCCATATGCTAACTTTTTCTCCCTTACTACTCTCTTAAACTTTATAAATTCCCCCAATCGCTCCTTTTCCCCCCCGCCCAAATTTCCCTGAAACCCCCAAACTTCTGCTGAAAAAACCCCTTCACAATTTTTTAAAACCTCCCCCAAAACCTCTTCGCCCCCCATTGCCTTTGCTTCATTAGCCCATTATCCTCCAATGTGTTTATATCTTCCCCAAAACTGCCCCCTCTTTTGTTTAAAAACCTTCACCTCTCTCTTCCCGGGATGTTTTTTTCTCCTTTTTTATCCCACTCCCTTTTTAACTTTCAGTGTAGCTACAATGAAAGCGTTTGTTATATTTTGGGGCCCCCCTCTTTAAACATGTACATCCAAAAAAGTCCTACTAAAAAATCTTTATTTCCCCAATACAAAATCCAACAAAATACTGTCTTTCGCCCTTTTTCAAAATCTTGTATATAATTTATCCTCTTTTTTTTAAAAATTTAGTATTACCCTAAAAACTAAACCCTTTCTATAAAAAGTTAAATTTCAAAGGGCCCCTTTTTCTTTTTACCCCAGGCACCAAAAACCCTTCCCTACCCCCATCCTTCAAAAAATTTTCTCTACTTTAGCATTCAGGTCCCTACCACAATTACTCTTCACCTTGTTCAAAGGTTCTATACTTCATTTAAACATCTCCCAAAATTCTCTCTTTTTCCCTCTACATTTTTTCTCTTCCGGGGTGCATTCACGCGGGATTTTTTGACCCATTTTTGAAACCCAAACCCCTTTACTTTAATCCACAAAATTTTTAAATTTTTAACATTCAAAAATCTTTTTCTCCTTCCATAATTTGCCCATTCAACTTTCCCTGTCCCCTTTTCCTTGCTCTAACTCTGTCAGTTTACCCCCAAAGATAAAAATCCCATTTATTTCCCCCCCCAAAAACCCCCCCTTTCCCCCTTAGTTTTTGGTTTCGTTAGGGCCAGGACATGAAACTTCTTTTCATTATAAACACCCAGCAATCATCTGTTTTTTTTCATCCCCCACAACATCCACCCATTAAAAGCATCCAGTTTTAAAAAGTTTTTTTTTCTCTTTTTTTTAGAAAATGTCAAAAAGGGAGAAGGGGTTATTTAGCCCATGGGGGGTTTTAGTCGCCTCATACGACACGCAGGGTTACGGAGGAAAAAAAGAAAAAATATAGAAAAAAGAAGAAAAAAGGGAGCTATTTAGAAAAAGGAAAAAAACTTTAGATGTTGTATATTTTTTATATATTTTTATATATATATATATATATTATTATTATATATATATATAAATTTTTTTTATATTTTATGCATTTTGCTTTGTCTGTGAAGTTTTGACCAAAAGTGTAAGTAGGGTAGCAAGTTATCCCTGTTATTTTGGTTTTTATGGACAAAAAAAAGAAACCGGAAATCCCATCATGTAAAAAAGTTACAGGTTTCTTTTTTCACGGGTATCTGGCAGGACGGAAAGAAATTTCCCCTGGGTGGTTGCTGTTCCAAAAAAAAACCTTTTTTCCCTTTTTTAATATTACCAACAACTGATTCATTAAACCCCCAAAAAATTTTCAAATTTTTTAAAAAAAAGGGGGGAAAAAATTTTGGAAAACCCCCCCAAAAAAAAAATTGGGGGGCCGGGGCCCTTTTTTAATTTTAAATTTTTAAAAAAAAAAACAAAAAAAAAAAGGGGGGTTTTTTTAAAAAAATTTTTTTTTTCCCTTTTCCCCTTAAAAACTATCGAGTTTTAACCCCCCCTTTTTTTTTTCCCCCCAAATTTTTTGGGGGGGGTTTTTTTTTTAAAAAAAAGTTAAAAATTTTGGGGGCCCCCCAAGGGGGGGTTTTTTGATTTTTTAAAAAACCCCCCCTTTTTTTGCCGGGGGGGGGGGGGGTTTTTTTTGGGGGTTTTTTTGGGTGGGGAAAAAAACCCCTTTTTTTTAAAACCCCCCCAAAAAATTTTTTTTTTTTAAAATTTTTTTTTTTTTTTTTTAATTAATTTTTTTTTTCCTTTTCCCCCCCCAAAAAGGGGAAAATTGGCCCCCAAAAAAAATTTTTTTTTTTTTTTAGGGCCCCAAAAATTTTTGGAAAATTTTTTTTTTTTAAAAAAAATTTTGGGTTTTTTTTTTTTTTTTAAATTTTTTGGTGAAAAATTTTAAAAAAAACCCCAAAAAAATTAAAACCCCAAAATTTTTAAAAACCCCCAAAAAAAATTTTTTTTTTTAAAAAAAAATTTTAAAAAACCCCCCCCCTTTTTTTTTTCAAAAAAAATTTTTTTTTTTTTAAAAAAAAAAAACCCCCCAAAAACCCCTCTCCCCTTAAAAAAAACCCAAAAAAAAAATTTTTTAAAAAAAAAACCCCAAAAAATTTTTAAAAAAAATTTTTCCCCCCCCCCCTTTTTTAAAAAAAAAATTTTTTTTTTCCATTTTTAAAAAAAAAATTTTTCCCCCCTTTTTAAAATTTTAAAAAATTTAAAAATTTTTTTTAAAAATTTTTAAAAAAACCCCCCCCCCCCCCGGGGTTTTCCCCCCAAAAAAAGGGTTTTTCCCCCCCCAATATTGGAAAAAAAATTTTTAAAAGGGGAAACCCCCCCCTTTTTTTTTTCTTTTTAAAAAATTTTTTTTTTTTTGGTTTTTTTTAAAAAAAAAAATTTTTTTTTAAATTTAAAAATTTTTTTCCCCCCCCCCCCCGGGGTTTTTAAAAAATTTTTTCCCCCCCCTTTTTTTCCCCAAAATTTTTGCCCCCCTTTTTTTTTTTTCCCTTTTTTTTTTTTCCCTTTTTTTTTTTTTTTTTAAAAAAATTTTTTTTTTAAACCCCCCCCCCCCCCCCCCCCCCCCCCCCCCCCAAAAAAAAAAAGGGGGGTTTTAAGGGGTTTTGGGGGAAAAAAAATTTTTGAAACCTTTTTTTTCCCCCCCAAAAATTTTTCCCCCCGGGACTTCCCCCCCCTTTTTTTTTTTTTTTTTAAAAAAAAATTTTTTTTTTTTTTTAATATATATTTTTTTATTTTATATATTTTTTTATATTTATATTTTTATAAATTTTAAAAAAAATTTTTTTTTAAAAAAAAACATGGGGGCCACACTTTTAAAAAAAAAAAAAAAGGTTTAAAAAAATTTTTTTTTAAAAGGGGGGGGGGGGAAAAAAAAGGGGGGGGGGGAAATTTCCCTTTTTTCCCCAAAAACAAGGGCCCCCCGGGGGGAAAAAAACCCCCTTTTTTTTTTAAAAAAGGGGGGGGCATTTTTTTTTTTGGGGGGAAAAAAATTTTTTTTTTAAAAGGGGGGAAAAATTTTAAAAAAAAAAAAAAATTTTGGGGGGTTTTAAAAAAGGGGGGCCCCCCCCCAAAAAAAGGGGGGGGGGGTTTAAAATTTTTTTCAGGGTTTTGGGGGTTTTCCCCCCCGGGGGGGGGCCCCAACCCCCGGCCCCCTTTTTTTTTTTTCCAAACCCCCCCCCGGGGGGGTTTCCCCCCCTTGGGGAAATTTTTTCCCCCCTTTTGGGGAAAAAGCAAAAAATTTTTTTAAAATTTTTAAAAGGGCCCCGGGGGGGGGGAAAAAAAAAAAAATTTCAAACCCCACCAATGGGCCCCAAAAAAAAAAAAGGGGAAAGGGGGGGAAAAAAAAATTTTTAAAATTATATTTATATATATTATATATAATATTATATATAATACAGTGGGACCAAGCTACACTTACAGTAAAACTAGGGGGGCCTGGTGTCCCAGTCATCACATTATTTTATTATAATCAAGGGGGAACGCAAAAAACCCAAAATTATACAGCCCCGGGGGGGGGATGTGGAAGGCATTCAGGCTTAATTTTGGGGGAACTGGAGCACAGATCCAATTCCCAAATCGGGGGCCCCTCCCAACAAAAGGGAACCTTCCAGAGGGGCACGTATCACAGATTGCGCTCCCCTGCTTTCCCTGTCCTATGTATGCACCCGGGTGGACTTGTCAGCGATTCCCCCTTGAAATCTTAGGGAAAAAGTTGACCAAAAGTTTGTTGACGGAGCCACGATTGGGATAATCTAATGGGCCTGAAAATTAGCCCTCGCCGAAAACACTACAAACAGTCACGGTTTGGTCCAATAGTGGAAAAAATATAGCCCATCATGCTTCAGTGTTTTCAGGGAAGGTAGACCCGCCTCAGGCAGTGAGAGCCCCATGCAAGGACTTTCTGTTGGTGTTCCCAACTCCAAAAATTGGCCACGGAACCACAAAACCACCCACTTTGGTGTTCCCCCTTCCACTTCCCGCCCCTATTCTCCCAACACAGGTGTATTTGAGCAATAAACCCAAACAGACCGTTCGGTAGCATGGTTTGTAGCAAAATCCGAGGGAAATTTTTCAAGGCATGAAGAGTTTTAATAACATTATCAAGACGACCTCACAACCCCCGAATGGAGCAAAAAGGAGCTACCCAAACTAGGCAATCGATGGCAACCAAAAGCATTCAGATGGTAACATCTTAAAACATGGACAGATGGAAAGCGGGTGGTGTGGAACTACCAAAAGATTAATTTGGGTGGAAACAATCCCCAAATACACCGGGAGGAAGGAGGAGCAGCTGCCAGCTTCAGGGAATCCCAAAATCTAGAAAATACGGAGAAATTCTATCTTATATGTTTTTTCCCTATGGGCTCGAAGACCGGGTCATGAGGAAAGTGCATCTAAGTTCCCTTAGGGAGCTAGGAAAAAGATTGTCAAAAAAACGGGGGTGCCGGGGGGGGCTAGTTTTTTTCCGTGATCAGCGCTGTTTTTCGAGGGGTAATTAATACCTTGCGAACACCCCAAAATCTGAGGGGGGATAGTTTTCGTATATAATCAGTAACAAACACCTGAATATGTACTAGATATGTTTATCCGGCTTTATGTACTGTATATCCATCTTTACATACACACACACACACCCCACACAAACACCACACACAAAACATATTATATTGTATAATTTTTTTTTTATTTTCACACTGGGGCCATTCCCCACCCAAAGGGGGGTGGCCCCAAAAAAAAAACTTCACCATATTCACTCCTCACTGTTTTTCAGAAGGGTGCTTTTAAATCGGTTTTTAAACTGCAACTTAAACCCCTCCTTCACCCATAATATATATATAAAAATATATTATTTAATATATATATAATTTATATAATTTATATATAAAGGGTGGTATATAATATATATTATTTTTATATTTTAAATATTATTATATATATATATATATAATATTTTATATTAAATTTATAATATATTTTATATTTAAAATATTTTATTTATTTATATTGATATTAATATGTATGTATTGGGTTTTGGGGTATATTCCTTTTTTCTTATTTTTATTTGCCAAAGCATCCTGTTGCAATTGAATTAAAATTCACTTTGATCATTTTTGGCCAACGTGAATAACATTTGCGCAATTATGTCTTCGAACTGAATTAGCAAAATCAGTATTGATTCTGATAAAAAAAATAATAAGATAAAAATCTCCCCATCAGTAAAATGGGTACCTGGGTGTAAGTCGACTGGTGTGGGTCGCATCCTGGGACACTGACCTAAGGAGGCCTGGTCACAGACCGGGCCGCGGGGGCGTTGACCCCCGGAACTCTCTCCAGGTAAACTCCAGGTAAGCGAGAGGGGAGAGAGAGAGAGAGAGAGAGAGAGAAGAGAGAGAGAGAGAGAGAGAGAGAGAGAGAGGAGAGAGGAGAAAAGAGAGGGGAGAGAGAGAGAGAGATTATTATTATTATTATTATTATAATCAAGGGGGAAGCGCTAAACCCGGAGGATTATACAGCGCCTGGGGGGGGGATATGTGGAAGGCATTCAGGCTTAATTCGGGGAACTGGAGCACAGATCCAATTCCCTAAATCAAGAGCCCCTCACCAACATCAAGGAACCTTCCTTGAGGGGAGAGAGAGAGAGAGAAATAGCAATTACCCACACATGACAGGCAGTTATCACCAAGGTAACGTTCTCAGCTCCAAATTGAATGTTTTCCTCATTAGAAAATAAAAATTCCGTCAAAAATAAGAAATATCTGGCTCACGTCTGCCTCTAATTTTCTCCTGTATGTCTCGTGATAGACATGGGTAACATAATGGTTAATCGAGTTATTGGGGAGATTGCAGAGACACTGCTTTCAGAGATCACAAGGTTCGCCAACAATTCCTTGGCTGGTTTGATTCCTGACGAAATTAAACCTTCCTTTTTTGGTGGAACACTTTGTGCACTTAAGAAGAAGGATGCAGGAATTAGGCCTATGGCAGTAGGCAACACTTTTCGCCGCCTCGTTTCCGAAGCTGCTGTCCGAAGCATTCACACAGAGGCAGCCATGATGCTTCAACCAAACCAGCTTGGTTTTTGGGATCTCAAGGAAGTGAAACAGCGGTTCATGCAACAAGGGTGTATATCAACAAACTGCCTGAGGACAATGTAATAGTAAAATTAGACTTCAAGAATGCATTTAATCTCCTGAAAAGAGATGTGGTATTAGCAGGGTAAGAAGAACATTTCCCTAGTCTCTTTCCCTTTGTTTCAGCTGGATATAGCAAGGAATCAATGCTCCTGTTTGGAGAGCATGAAATCACATCATCAGAGGGTGTCCAGCAAGGGGATCCTCTCGCACCATTTCTCTTCTGTATAGCAGTTAGGGAAATCACAGTCAAACTGACCAGGAACCATCTGATTCCTGGATGAGGGCACAACAGCAGGTACAAAGGAGTCCCTCTAAGGTGATCTTACACAAGTGACGACACTTGGACAGGAAATGGGTCTCATCATGAATCCATCCAAATGTGAAATCATCTCAGTCAATCAATAAGTGATAAAGGCAGTCAGATCCAAACTACCAGGAGCATCAGTCATCGCTTCCCAGAGGTGCTTGGAGCACCTCTGGGAAGCGTTGCCATTGACACAATCCTCAGGAAGAAATTGGAAGAATTGAGGAGAATGGGACAACGAATAGGCAATCTTGACACCCACGATGCCTTGTACCTTCTTACAAAGTGCTTGAGTCTGCCCAGGTTGACATATTTCCTAAGATGTGCACCTACATATGATAACCCTATACTGCACGAACATGACAGCATTCTGAGGCAGATTTTTACGAAAGTACTTAACCTTACTCTAGAAGACGGGCAGTTGAACCAAGCTACACTTCCAGTCAGACTAGGAGGCATTGGTGTCCCCAAGTCATCACAGATTGCACTACCTACTTTTCTGTCCTCATGCGTTGCACCCAGAGGGTTTGTAGCAGGAATTACCCCTGAACATCTTAGGGACAAGATTGGAGTCCAGGACTAAAGGTTCATTGACGGAGCCATGATCTGGGATAATCTAACTGGCTCTGAAACCGGACCTGCTCCCCACAACAACTACAAACAGTCGCATGGAATGGCCCGATAGTGGAGAAAATAGCCTCAACAATGCTTTAGAGTATGTCAGGGAAGGATAGAGCCTGCCTCCTGGCAATGAGAGCTCCTCATGCAGGGGACTTTCTGTTGGCTGTTCCCAACTCCAGCCATGGCACACGGCTCGACCCACAGACCATCCGCATTGGTGTTGCCCTTCGACTTGCCGCCCCTATTCTCGCCGAACACAGGTGTATTTGTGGCAGTGAAGCAGCAGACCGATTCGGGTACCATGGTCTTGTGTGCCGTAAATCCGAGGGAAAGATTGGAAGACATGAGGAGGGTAATAACATTATCAAGAGGAGCCTCACAACAGCCGGATGCCCAGCAGTAAGGGAGCCACCCCTTCTATGCAGATCTGATGGCAGCCAGAAGCGTCCAGATGGTATCACACTTCAAGCCTGGACAGACGGTAAGCAGGTGGTGTGGGATTACACATGTGCATCTACCTTGGCTGATACCTATCTCCAATGCTTCCAGCTTCAGGGAGTCCCAAAAGTATAGAGAATATGGAGAACTTGCCCATCATTAAATGTTTGTTCCCATAGGCTCAGAGACCCTTGGCTCATTGGGAAAGAGTGCATCTAAGTTCCTTAAGGAGCTACGCAAAATGCTCATTAGGGTAACTAGGGATCCCAGGGCAGCTAGTTTTCTGTTCCAGCAACTCAGTGCCGCTGTTCAGAGGGGTAATGCTTGCGTATTTTGCGATTTCTCAAATTATCAAAGAACAGCAAACATAATAGAACGAAAGGAGACTTAATAAAGCTGAAATATGACCTCACATATGACTTCACATATGACCTCACATGAAACGTCACATGTGACCTCACATATGACCATTCATATGACCTCACATGTAACCGTACATATGACCCTACTCTACGTGAAAAAAACTTCACAACATTCTCACGCAGGGTCACGTGATAAGTCATAGGTGAGGTCACATGTGAAGTCTTATCTCAGCTTTACAAGTCCTCTGTGGCCACTTATTTTTGTTCTTCCATGATAATGTGAATTATCAACATATCGCTTAGAATTTCACTACTTTTCACTGTGGTTATTCTCCACATATACCTGTATAAATATTCATATTTCACGGGTAAAAGTGACAACAGGTACAATGTTGGTGACAAACTGAATTTTGCCTCTGATAATGAATTAAGTAATGTGAACAAAATTGTGGACAAAAGTGGTTGAGCAAAATTATTCGCAGCATTGTTAACAGAAAATTATTATCAGAAAATTATTCGCAGTATTGTTTAGAGAAACGTTCCAAAAAATGTGGACAAAATTGTTAGAACATGATTACGTGAACAAAATTGTGATTAAAAATTTGGTAAACAGAAATTGCAAGATTAAACTTAAAAAAAGAGGAAGAACATAAAAATAAAATTTGAAATTCCTAAAAATCCGAAAGGCAATTAGAAACTAACGGAATTTATTTTAGCCCATTTAAGCGTCGATCTCGAAGATTTATCAGAATTTATGCCGCACATAAACCAGACACAAGAATTTATTCTGGAAGACATATTGCTTTCATATATTTAAATAAAATCTGCAGAATTAAAATATCTGGAAATAAATCTCGAGAATTCTTAAGGAAGACATGAGAGGAAAAGTCACCTTAAAATTGCTGGCTCTGTTCCCCTAGTACCTTACACTCGCTAGCTCTGTTCCCCTAGTACCTTACACTCGCTAGCTCTGTTCCCCTAGTACCTTACACTCGCTGGCTCTGTTCCCCTAGTACCTTACACTCGCTGGCTCTTTTCCCCCTAGTACCTTACACTCGCTAGCTCTTTTCCCCCTAATACCTTACACTCGCTAGCTCTGTTCCCTAGTACCTTACACTCGCTGGCTCTGTTCCCCTAGTACCTTACACTCGCTGGCTCTGTTCCCCTAGTACCTTACACTCGCTAGCTCTGTTCCCCTAGTACCTTACACTCGCTGGCTCTGTTCCCCTAGTACCTTACACTCGCTAGCTCTGTTCCCCTAGTACCTTACACTCGCTGGCTCTTTTCCCCCTAGTACCTTACACTCGCTAGCTCTTTTTCCCCTTTAGTACCTTACACTCGCGGGTCTGTTCCCCTAGTCCTTACACTCGTTAGCTCTGTTCCCTGTTCCTTACACTCGCTGGCTCTGTTCCCCTAGTACCTTACACTCGCTAGCTCTGTTCCCCTAGTACCTTACACTCGCGGGGCTCTGTTCCCCTAGTACCTTACACTCGCTAGCTCTGTTCCCCTAGTACCTTACACTCGCTGGCTCTGTTCCCCTAGTACCTTACACTCGCTAGCTCTGTTCCCCTAGTACCTTACACTCGCTGGCTCTGTTCCCCTAGTACCTTACACTCGCTAGCTCTGTTCCCCTAGTACCTTACACTCGCTGGCTCTGTTCCCCTAGTACCTTACACTCGTTAGCTCTGTTCTCCTAGTACCTTACACTCGCTGGCTCTGTTCCCCTAGTACCTTACACTCGCTAGCTCTGTTCCCCTAGTACCTTTTACACTCGCTGGCTCTGTTCCCCTAGTACCTTACACTCGCTAGCTCTGTTCCCCTAGTCCCTTACACTCGCTGGCTCTTTTCCCCCTTAGTACCTTACACTCGCGGCTCTTTTCCCCCTAGTCCCTTACACTCGCTAGCTCGTTCCCCTAGTACCTTACATCGCTAGCTCTGTTCCCCTAGTACCTTACACTCGCTGGCTCTGTTAACCTAGTATCTTACACTCGCTAGCTCTGTTCCCCTAGTACCTTACACTCGCTGGCTCTGTTCCCCTAGTACCTTACACTCGCTGGCTCTGTTCCCCTAGTACCTTACACTCGCTAGCTCTGTTCCCCTAGTACCTTACACTCGCTAGCTCTGTTCCCCTAGTACCTTACACTCGCTGGCTCTGTTCCCCTAGTACCTTACACTCGTTAGCTCTGTTCTCCTAGTACCTTACACTCGCTGGCTCTGTTCCCCTAGTACCTTACACTCGCTAGCTCTTTTCCCCCTAGTACCTTACACTCGCTGGCTCTGTTCCCCTAGTACCTACACTCGCTAGCTCTGTTCCCCTAGTACCTTACACTCGCTGGCTCTGTTCCCTAGTACCTTACACTCGCTGGCTCTGTTCCCCTAGTCCCTTTACACTCGCTAGCTCTGTTCCCCTAGTACCTTATACTCGCTGGCTCTGTTCCCCTAGTACCTTACACTCGCTAGCTCTGTTCCCCTAGTACCTTACACTCGCTGGCTCTGTTCCCCTAGTACCTTACACCGCTGGGTTGTTCCCTAGTACCTTACACTCGCTGGCTCTGTTCCCCTAGTATCTTACACTCGCTAGCTCTTTTTCCCCTAGTACCTTACACTCGCGGGCTCTGTTCCCCTAGTACCTTACACTCGCTAGCTCTGTTCCCCTAGTACCTTACACTCGCTGGCTCTGTTCCCCTAGTACCTTACGCTCGCTGGCTCTGTTCCCCTAGTACCTTACACTCGCTGGCTCTGTTCCCCTAGTTCCTTACACTCGTTGGCTCTGTTCCCCTAGTACCTACACTCGCTAGCTCTGTTCCCCTAGTACCTTCACTCGCTAGCTCTGTTCCCCTAGTACCTTACACTCGCTGCTCTGTTCCCCTAGTATCTTACACTCGCTAGCTCTGTTCCCCAAGTACCTTACACTCGCTGGCTCTGTTTCCCCTAGTACCTTACACTCGCGGGCTCTGTTCCCCTAGTCCCTTTACACTCGCTAGCTCTGTTCCCCTAATACCTTAAAACTCGCTAGCTCTGTTCCCCTAGTACCTTACACTCGCTGGCTCTGTTCCCCTAGTACCTTACACTCGCTGGCTCTTTTCCCCCTAGTACCTTACACTCGCTAGCTCTGTTCCCCTAGTACCTTACACTCGCTGGCTCTGTTCCCCTATACCTTACACTCGCTAGCTCTGTTCCCCTAGTACCTTACACTCGCTGGCTCTGTTCTCCTAGTACCTTACACTCGCTGGCTCTGTTCCCCTAGTACCTTACACTCGCTAGCTCTGTTCCCCTAGTACTTAAAACTCGCTGGCTCTGTTCCCCTAGTACCTTACACTCGCTAGCTCTGTTCCCCTAGTACCTTACACTCGCGGGGCTCTGTTCCCTAGTACCTTACACTCGCTGGCTCTGTTCCCCTAGTACCTTACACTCGCTAGCTCTGTTCCCCTAGTACCTTACACATCGCTGGCTCTGTTCCCCTATTTACCTTACACTCGCTAGCTCTGTTCCCCTATTTACCTTACACTCGCTGGCTCTGTTCCCCAGTACCTACACTCGCTGGGTCTTTTTCCCCTATTTACCTTACACTCGCTGGCTCTGTTCCCCTAGTATCTTACACTCGCTAGCTCTGTTCCCCTAGTACCTTACACTCGCTGGCTCTGTTCCCCTAGTACCTTACACTCGCTAGCTCTGTTCCCCTAGTACCTTACACTCGCTGGCTCTGTTCCCCTAGTACCTTACGCTCGCTGGCTCTGTTCCCCTAGTACCTTACACTCGCTGGCTCTGTTCCCCTAGTTCCTTACACTCGTTGGCTCTGTTCCCCTAGTACCTTACACTCGCTAGCTCTGTTCCCCTAGTACCTTACACTCGCTAGCTCTGTTCCCCTAGTACCTTACACTCGCTGGCTCTGTTCCCCTAGTATCTTACACTCGCTAGCTCTGTTCCCCTAGTACCTTTTACACTCGCTGGCTCGTTCCCCTAGTATCTTACACTCGCTAGCTCTGTTCCCCTAGTACCTTACACTCGCTGGCTCTGTTCCCCTAGTACCTTACACTCGCTGGCTCTGTTCCCCTAGTACCTTACACTCGCTGCTCTTTTCCCCCTAATACCTTCACTCGCTAGCTCTGTTCCCCGTACCTTACACTCGCTGGCTCTGTTCCCCTAGTACCTTACACTCGCTGGCTCTGTTCCCCTAGTACCTTACACTCGCTAGCTCTGTTCCCCTAGTACCTTACACTCGCTGGCTCGGTTCCCCTAGTACCGTTACACTCGCTAGCTCTGTTCCCCTAGTCCTTACACTCGCTGGCTCTGTTCTCCTAGTCCCTTTACACTCGCTGGCTCTGTTTCCCCTAGTACCTTACACTCGCTAGCTCTGTTCCCCTAGTACCTTACACTCGCTGGCTCTGTTCCCCTAGTCCTACACTCGCTAGCTCTTTTCCCCCTAGTACCTTACACTCGCTGGCTCTGTTCCCCTAGTACCTTACACTCGCTGGCTCTGTTCCCTAGTACCTTACACTCGCTGCTCTGTTCCCCTAGTACCTTACACCGTGGCTCTTTTCCCCCTAGTACCTTACACTCGCTAGCTCTGTTCCCCTAGTACCTTACACTCGCTGGCTCTTTTCCCCCTAGTACCTTACACTCGCTGGGCTTTTTCCCCTAGTACCTTACAATCGCTGGCTCTGTTCCCCTAGTATCTTACACTCGCTAGCTCTGTTCCCCTAGTACCTTACACTCGCTGGCTCTGGTTCCCCTAGTACCTTACACTCGCTAGCTCTGTTCCCCTAGTCCCTTACACTCGCTGGCTCTGTTCCCCTAGTACCTTACGCTCGCTGGCTCTTTTCCCCCTAGTACCTTACACTCGCGGGCTCTGTTCCCCTATTTTCCTTACACTCGTTGGCTCGGGTTCCCCTAGTACCTTACATCTCGCTAGCTCTTTTCCCCCTTAGTACCTTACACTCGCTAGCTCTGTTCCCTAGTACCTTCACTCGCTGGCTCTGTTCCCTAGTATCTTACACTCGCTAGCTCTGTTCCCCTAGTACCTTACACTCGCTGGCTCTGTTCCCCTATACCTTAAAACTCGCTGGCTCTGTTCCCCTAGTACCTTACACTGCTAGCTCGTTCCCCTAGTACCTTACACTCGCTACTCTGTTCCCCTAGTACCTTACACTCGCTAGCTCTGTTCCCCTAGTACCTTACACTCGCTAGCTCTTTTCCCCCTTTAGTACCTTACACTCGCTAGCTCTGTTCCCCCTAGTCCTTACACTCGCTGGCTCTCTTCCCCTAGTACCTTAAAACTCGCTGGCTCTGTTCCCCTATACCTTACACTCGCTGGCTCTGTTCCCCTAGTACCTTACACTCGCTGGCTCTGTTCCCCTATTTACCTTACACTCGCTAGCTCTGTTCCCCTAGTACCTTACACTCGCTGGCTCTGTTCCCCTAGTACCTTACACTCGCTGGCTCTGTTCCCTAGTCCCTTTTCACTCGCTGGCTCTGTTCCCCTAGTACCTTACACTCGCTAGCTCTGTTCCCCTAGTACCTTACACTCGCTAGCTCTATTCCCCTAGTACCTTACACTCGCTGGCTCTGTTCCCCTAGTACCTTACACTCGCTGGCTCTGTTCCCTATTACCTTACACTCGCTAGCTCTGTTCCCCTAGTACCTTACACTCGCTGGCTCTGTTCCCCTAGTACCTTACACTCGCTGGCTCTGTTCCCCTAGTACCTTACACTCGCTAGCTCTGTTCCCTAGACCTTACACTCGCTGGCTCTGTTCCCCTAGTACCTTACACTCGCTGGCTCTGTTCCCTAGTACCTTACACTCGCTGGCTCTATTCCCCTAGTACCTTACACTCGCTAGCTCTGTTCCCCTAGTACCTTACAATCGCTGGCTCTATTCCCCTAGTACCTTAACTCGCTGGCTCTGTTCCCCTGGGTACCTTACACTCGCTGGCTCTGTTACCCTAGTACCTTACACTCGCTGGCTCTGTTCTCCTAGTACCTTACACTCGCTAGCTCTGTTCCCCTAGTACCTTACACTCGCTGGCTCTGTTCCCCTAGTACCTTACACTCACTGGCTCTGTTCCCCTAGTACCTTACACCGCTGGCTCTTTTCCCCCTAATACCTTACACTCGCTGGCTCTGTTCCCCAGTACCTTACCTCGCTGGCTCTGTTCCCCTAGTACCTTACACCCCGCTGGCTCTGTTCCCTAGTACCTTACACTCGTGGCTCTGTTCCCCTAGTACCTTACACTCGCTAGCTCTGTTCCCCTAGTATCTTACACTCGCTGGCTCTGTCCCTCTAGTACCTTACACTCGCTAGCTCTGTTCCCCAGTACCTTACATCGTTTGCTCTGTTCCCCTAGTATCTTACACTCGCTGGCTCTGTCCCCCTAGTACCTTACACTCGCTAGCTCTGTTCCCCTAGTATCTTACACTCGCTGGCTCTGTCCCCTGTACCTTACACTCGCTAGCTCTGTTCCCCTAGTATCTTACACTCGCTGGCTCTGTCCCCTAGTACCTTACACTTGCTGGCTCTGTTCCCCTAGTACCTTACACTCGCTAGCTCTGTTCCCCTAGTATCTTACACTCGCTGACTCTGTTCCCCTAGTACCTTACACTCGCTAGCTCTGTTCCCCTAGTATCTTACACTCGCTGGCTCTGTCCCCCTAGTACCTTACACTCGCTAGCTCTGTTCCCCTAGTATCTTACACTCGCTGGCTCTGTTCCCCTAGTATCTTACACTCGCTGGCTCTGTCCCCCTAGTACCTTACACTCGCTGGCTCTGTCCCCTTAGTACCTTACACTCGCTAGCTCTGTTCCCCTAGTACCTTACACTCGCTAGCTCTGTTCCCCTAGTATCTTACACTCGCTGGCTCTGTCCCCTAGTACCTTACACTTGCTGGCTCTGCTCCCTTAGTACCTTACACCTGTTGGTTCTGTTTACCTTTGCATCTAACACCTGCTGACACTGTTCACCTAGTAGCTAACACCTGCTGGCACTATTCACCTAGCAGCTAACACCTGCTGACACTATTCACCTAGCAACTAACACCTGCTGGCACTATTCACCTAGCAGCTAACACCTGCTGGCACTATTTACCTAGCAGCTAACACCTGCTGGCACTATTCACCTAGCAACTAACACCTGCTGGCACTATTCACCTAGCAACAAAACACCTGCTGGCACTATTCACCTGCAACTAACACCTGCTGGCACTATTCACCTAGCAGCTAACACCTGCTAAACCCCTATTCACCTGTAACTAACCCCTGCGGGCACTATTCACCTAGCAGCTAACACCTGCTGGCACTATTACCTAGCTTTCTAACCCCTGCTGGGCACTATTCACCTAGCAACTAACACCTGCTGGCACTATTTACCTAGCAACTAACACCTGCTGGCACTATTCACCTAGCAACTAACACCTGCTGGCACTATTTTCCTAGCAGCTAACACCTGCTGACACTATTCACCTAGCAACTAACACCTGCTGGCACTATTCACCTAGCATCTAACACCTGCTGGCACTATTCACCTAGCAACTAACACCTGCTGGCACTATTTACCTAGCAGCTAACACCTGCTGACACTATTCACCTAGCAACTAACACCTGCTGGCACTATTCACCTAGCAGTTAACACCTGCTGACACTGTTCACCTAGCCGCTAACACCTGCTGACACTGTTCACCTAGCAGCTAACACCTGCTGACGCTATTCACCTAGCAGCTAACACCTGCTGGCACTATTCACCTAGCAGCTAACACCTGCTGACACTGTTCACCTAGCAGCTAACACCTGCTGACGCTATTCACCTAGCAGCTAACCCCCCTGCTGGCACTATTCACCTAGCAGCTAACACCTGCTGACACTGTTCACCTAGCAGCTAACACCTGCTGACGCTATTCACCTAGCAGCTAACACCTGCTGGCACTATTCACCTAGCAGCTAACACCTGCTGGCACTATTCACCTAGCAGCTAACACCTGCTGGCACTATTCACCTAGCAGCTAACACCTGCTGACACTGTTCACCTAGCAGTTTATATTTACTTGGGTGCTAGCGGACTGTTATGGGTAATATCGAGGGAAATATTACGCAATTCCATGAAGTATGTCAGGGCGGATCAGAGTTTCCTTGCAAAACACAAAATGCAACCACTCTCTGGGTGGTAAAAATGTGAAAAATGAAAAGTGAAACTGACTGTGGTCTGGCGTCCCTAGTTGTTTCTAACCTCAGTGCTGCCCTTTCTGCCTGGACGACCTCTTTAGGTAATCTCCTTACGTTTCCATGACCTGACTACCCACACACACACACACACACACACACACACACACACACACACACATACACTGCGACTGGTGAAGAGGTGGGGTCAGGAGCTATGGATCGACACCTGCAACCACAATTAGGTGATTACACAGACAGAGGATGGGCAGAAGAAGCAGAGAACACAGTAGCAGGTGTGGCAGCTCAGCCTCCTACCCCACCCCCTCCGGGACATATTATACTCAATCCCACACTCAGGCTTCTTAAGTCAGTCTCTCTCTCTCTATCTCTCTCTCTCTCTCTCTCTCTCCTCTCTCTCTCTCTCTCTCTCTCTCTCTCTCTCTCTCTTTTTTTTTTTTTTTTTTTTTTTTTTTACTCAGGGTTTGACAAGGTTAAGGATCCCTAGCTTTATTGACAAGCTATTTACAGGTTAAGGATTCCTAACTTTATTGGCAAGCTAAGAGCTGTTACGTACATCAGCTCATTTGAAAGCATTTTTATTGTTTTGAGACATACAAGTAGGGAACAGGATGAAGTTGGAGCCATCTGTGGGCCAGCATTTTCATTTGATCAACTGACTTTATCTCGTTGACATCATTATGCTGTACGAATGTGTTCCATACTCGAGTCATCCTGGGTATATATGATCTCAGATGGAGCGATGTTCTCGAGATGGGTACAGCCAGAATGAAGTTGCTGCTTTCTGCCCGTCTTGTGGCATAAAAGCTTGTTTCACGCTGTCCTCGAAGTGGATCCAAGTGTGGTACTTTGACAATATTGGCCTTGCACATAACAGTAAGGCCACCCACATCTCTCCTGTGTTGAAGGCTTTGCTGAAATGACAGATCTATCCTGGGTGGGTCCAGGCGAGAGATGAGACGTCTTGCTTTGTTCTCTACTCTGTCAAGCAGTCGCAGATGAGAGGGGGGATGGCAGGCAAACCAAGAAAGTGGAGCATACTCAAGGTGAGTGTACTTGTGCCTCGTACAGAATCTTGCAACCCCTACTGTCAAGTAGATGCGAGATACGGCGAAGTGCTGTAAGCTTCCTGGCTGCCTTGTTTGCAAGATTTACAACATGGTTCTTCATGGTTAGTTTGGAGTCAAATTTCACCCCAAGGATATCAACTTCTTCTCCAGGTGCCAACACCCTCCCTTCATCCTTAATACTGCACCAGCATTATCATCATGGTGCCTAGAGACGATAAACATTTGCGTTTTTTTCAGGTGCAAATGTTACTTGCCATCTATTTTCCCCAAGCTGCTATAGCTCTCAGCTGGTGATTGATGTAGCTTAGAGCAGCTGGCATTTCTTCACTTGAATAAGTGAATGTCAGTGTACAGTCGTCTGCATATGCATGTGATTCTGGGATGAGACGAAGGAGGTCGTTTGAAGTAGACATTCCATAACAATGGTCCACGCACGCTTCCTTGTGGAATACTTGCCCCAATAGGATGTCTTGCTGATTCCGTTCCATTGAGAACTACACTTAGAGATCTACCATGAAGGTAATCACTGAGGAGACATAGCGTAGAGCCTGCAATTCCCAGTGCTTGAAGTTTTGCTAAGAGGCCCTGGTGATACACCCGGTCGAAAGTGCCAGCAATGTCCAGTAAATACCACACAGCTGACTTTGGATTCTCCCGTGACTGGTGCCACCCAGTGGAGAGGTTTAACAACAGATCAGCAGCAGAGTAAAACCCTTTTCCCGAAGCCATATTGACGATCACAAAGTAGTGGTGGTAGTCAAAAAAACTCTGTCATTTTTTCTTGAGATTATTGCTCAAGGATCTTACCAGTGAATGACAGGAGTGACACTGGTCTGTAGTTTGCTGATTTCTGCTCTTCTCTTCTTTTTGTGAACAAGGGGCTACATTTGCCTCTTTCCCCCCAGAGAGGGCCATTTACACTGTTTCAGGCAGTGCTGAAAGATGCGAGTTAGAGGTGCTTTCTAGCTGGTCTGCACATCTTCTAAGCAATATTGGCTCAACTTGTTGGACCACGCCTTTTCTTGGGGCAAGCGATTTTTAAAAAAGAAATGCACCTTCTCCTGCCTTATTGTCACCACTGACAGCTTTGACACAGTTCTTTGCAGCTAGCCAAGGAGGGTCCCTTGCTGGATCAGGAACTTGCATTTTGGTAGCAAAGTGTTCAGCAAAGGGTCAGCCTTCTCTTGACTACTAGTAGAGGTGGTCCCATCCCGTCGATTTAGAGGTGGAATGAGTTCATCAGGCAGATAACCTTTTCTGTCCTTGACCAGGGACCACCAGGTTTTGGAGCCTACCCTACCTGATCTAGCTTTCTTTTAGTGTCCACCTCCCATTTAGCAATGGCCCACTTTGAACGTCACCCATATGCCTACAGCTGCCTTTCAAGTTCCTGTTATGGGGTAGGATGTCTCTTATACCTTCGCCATGCTTTGTTTTTACTTAAAACAGTTTGCAGCCTCTCTACAACGGGAAAACCAAACCAAGGCTGATCTGTAGGCTTCGTCACATATTGCCGGTGAGGAATGTGTTCTTGTTGTAGATTAAGGATGTGTCCAGTGAAGGCTTCCACTGGTTTGTCAATATCCCCTTGGAAGAAGAGCATTCCAATCGGTGGTGGGGAGCTCAGAGCAAAGGGCTAGCCAATTTTCCTCTTCCCATAGCCAGGTTGTGCAGTGGACTCCTCACCTCGTTCTGTTTGGAGCTTAAGTGTCGTACAAACAGCCTTGTGGTCAGACGATCCAACATAGCCTAGGGGTTGACAAGTGACTATACCTTCTGCCAGATCACTCACTACTGGGTCAAGGGAGGAGCCAGAGACGTGAGTAGGGAAAACAACAAAGTTTCTCATGTCCAAAAACTGCAAGAAGGTCACAAAGTCCCTCTGTATAAGGTGTTGGTTGAGGTCACCAACAATTATAATATGTTGACAGTTGTGTTGTAGCAGAAGGGAGTCAATGTTTTCCATCAGGAAGTTGATGGGGTCTGCATGTTGCCACTGAGGTCTGTACACTGCACATGCTAGTACAGAGGTACTAGTGTTTATGCAGAGCTTGAAGAACATCATTTCAAGATGAGTAGGGGTGGCAACATCAATGTGCTGGGCATGAACACTTTTAGAGAAACACACAGCAACACCTCCTCTTTGCCCTTGCCTGTCTCTTCTCATCCATGAGGTGTAGCCAGCAATTCTGGCAAAATTTTCTGGAGTCCTGTCATCCACAAATGTTTCAACAACAACTATCATGTCGGGATGTCGAGTGTTCACAAAAGTATGTGTGAGCTCTCCAACATTAGTAATGAAACCTCTAAGTTGGCCGACAAAAATGCTGATAGACTGGCTCCTCATGATGTGGTCAGCTTGAGGTGGTGGGTGTGTAGGGCATGTAAGGTGCCTGCCCTTGAGAGAGGTAGGGTACTGAGGCAGCTGCAGGGATGTAGGTCTGTGGTCTTGTTTTAAGGCACAATACCACCTGCGGACTGAGATAGGAGTAGCTGAGTGGGTGACGTGTGAGAGTGTTCACCAATTCAGAGATCCTGCTGGTTTGTTCTGAGAACAGGTCTCTAAACAGGTGGTCCTGTCTGTCAAGTTCCTTTTTCTTCTGACACTGGTCCTCATGATGTCCTTTCTTGTAGCAGTAATTGCACCTGGTATCTCGCAGGCAGTTGTTGGCTGTGTGCCCCTTCCGGTGACAGCGAAAGCACAATCTAGGTGCCTGGGAGGGTGGACTATGATTTGTTGCACCTCCTGTGTTTTGCAGATTTGTCCTCAGGTTCTACCTCTGGGACTATGTTAGTGGAGGGTGAGATGGCTGTAGATGTCTTCCTCCTCCACGTCCTCTTCCACGTCCTCTACCCCGTCCTCTACCAGTTCTGACAGATGTGTCCCTGCTGTCCGTACTTTGGCGCAGTAGGTGATCAGGTGCAGTGATAGTTCCCCGATTATTACTCTCTCTTTCTCTCTCTCTCTCTCTCTCTCTCTCTCTGTCTGTCCGTCTGTCTGTCTCTCTCTCTCTCTCTCTCTCTCTCTCTGTCTGTCTGTCTGTCTGTTTTCTCTCTCTCCTCTCTCTCTCTATCTCTCTCTCTCTCTCTCTCTCCCCTCTCCCTCTCTCTCCTTCTCTCTCTCTCTCTCCCTTTTTCCCCTCACCCACCCCCAACACAATAACAAAACGAACCCCGTCTCTACCCACGTCCTCTCGTACCTTCACCCACTATCATAAAACCTTCCTATGGACGAGCGGAAGGCTCGTCCCCACCCTCAACTTCCCCCAATCTAAATCCCCCAAATACAATTTTCCCTGTGGGTTTCCCTACCCACAAGCAATGTTTTAAATTATAATGGGATTTTTTGTTTATGTGTCGTCTTGATTTTGTATTGTTGTGATTGTATTGTTTTGGTATGGATGGCCAATTTCAATACTGTTTTGCATTCCCCAACTTGGGGTTTGAAAACCGTAACTTCTTGTATTATATACTATACTATTGATTATATGGTTGATAACCCGAAATTTGGGGGGAATAAAAAAAACAATACATGATTTTGGGCCCAAACCCCGTACCAATACGTACAATAACAACAATGCAAGATTAAATGCAAGCGATACATCAACAAAAAAAACCCACATTAAAAATATAATAGCATTGCCTTTGGTATGTAAAGCCCCCAGGGGAAATTGTTGGGGATTTAGTGGGGGGAAATTGATGGTGGATGTGAGGGAAAGGGTTTGTTCACTGGGAAGGGGTTTTTAAGGTGCTGTCTGACACTGCAAACCATGGGATTTTGTACATATGGTTCTGCAAACCCCTTCTAACAATTGTTTTGCATGACCTAACACTAGTGGACCACCCTCACTTATGATTTCATCTCGAGCTACTACACGTCACTTCTAGCTCCAATATATAAATCTCTAGCCTCATGCTGCTGCTTCAGGTTCAGGGAATGACCATATATCATTATTGAGCTGATCCCCTTGAAATTAAGTCTCCGCTTCTACCGTCTCAGTGTATTCTGTATTCATCTGAAGATGCCTGCTGCGTAGGCGAAATGTTTTGACAAGTGTCCTTCTTTTCAACTAGCAGTGCTCTTCTGGGTGACTGCCAGAATTACGGAGTGAATACATAACAGGATGACAGTAGCAGAATGAAGGAGTTTCCATAGGCCTTCTGTGGAGACCTACGGCGATTGCAGGATGATTTAAATCGACTTCAGGAGCGATCGAAGAGGTGGCTGCTGAAGTTTAATCCCCAAGATAGTAAGCCAATGAAAATGAATCTATGGGGAAAGTAGATCAAAACAAATGCAACCCTCCTTTTTTTTTCCCTTTCGTTGATTTATAGGTTATTCTCTCTGGGTTGGTCCCAGTAGAGCTTTTGGTTATGGTTTCCTCGTCTGGCTGTTGGTCCCAAACAGCCATTTTTAGGGGTATAAACTATCATGGGGGAGGAAGGGGGGTTTAAATTTCTCGGAAATTTTTCCCAGTGGCACACACAAAGCTCTAACACCTGCCAGATTTGAAAACATCAGGGGAAAAAACCATTCACAAATCAAGAAAAAAGATCAAGAAAACCTGACTGTTCAAAGGTTTCTAACATGTTAAGTAAGCGTGACATGTTAAAAAGGTTCGTTTGCGGACTGGTACCAGAGTGGGGGAAAGTTATTAGAGTCTGAGAGAGTTGTCTTGCTCCCTTGGGAAACAAGAACGAGTGAGTGGTCATTACTCCAACCTAAAAACTTTCGAGGGACGGACGAGGGAACAACGGCAGACTAGGTGACGCAGATCCCCCCAGAGACGTTGAGTAACTTTTAGCTTAAAAAAAAACCCTTTTTATAGCCCCTGGAAAAGCTGTATACCCGTATGGGTATTCAAAGGGAAATGCATGCCTACAATGAGCTTAGGGTTCTATTGGCCTCGTAGCCCGACGTTACTGGGGTTACCCGGAGGTTATTCCGGGGATCAAAAGCCCCCCCGGCCGGGCCATGACCAGGCCTCCCCCATGGATCAGGGCCTGATCAATAGGCTGTTTTGTGGGCCCCACGCAGTCCGTACGAGCCCAGCCCGTAAGGGAAGACGTAAGGGAAGACTTCTTCTTTCTTTCTTCTGCCTTCGTTTTTTTTCCTACTTTCTTCCTTTCTACTTTATTTCTTTCCTTTTTTTCTTCATTGCCTCCTTTTTTTCCTTGTCTTCCCGCCCGCTTTCCTTATTCATTTTTTCCATCCCCCCTTCCTTCTCAAATTCTTTCTTGCTTCCTCCCCCATTTCCTTACTTCCTTCCCCTTTTTCCCTTTCCCCTTTCCTCCTTCCCCCTTTCCCTTTCCCTTTTTCCCTTCCCCTTCCCTTCCCTTCCTCTCTTTCCCTCCTTGCTGTATTTGTGATAGACACTTGATCAGGTATGGTCAGGGTCCACTTAGAGACTGTTGCCTCAGCTCGGGCAGTGAAACAGTCGAATAAACAAGACCACGATGCAGGTAAAACTGACTCCATAAAAATTGCTCAAACATCACAGACATTTACTCACTCCAAATGGTTGAAAGTCAAGAGCCGAGTCCACGAAGCAAAGGAGACCCCTCCTCCTACCCCTCCCCCGCTAAGCGAACTCAAACAGGTCATTTCAAAAACAAGGTACTTATGTAAACACGCGCACATTAAAATCCTCGCATATTCACGGGAACCAAAACAAAAGTTACACTACTGTATGTATGATTAAACAAAACGATGAAAAAAACTTAATTAATCTTTCCTTTCCACCCCGAGGCTGTCCTCCATCGTCACGCTTAACTCATTAGGCGAGTGGGGACTAATATTTACACTGGCGTTTCCTCCCAGGCACCGCTAGTGGGCAGGGCGGTTTGTTTACTTGATTGTATTGTTGTATGGAATATTTTGTGTGGCAGTGTGTGTGCATACTCACCTAATTGTGGTTGCAGGGGTCGATTCATAGCTCGTGGCCCGGTCTCTTCACTGATCGCTACTAGGTCTTCTCTCTCCCTGATTCATAAACTTTATCATACCTCAACTTAAAACTATGTATGGATACTGCCTCCACTACGTCACTTTCCAGACAATCCACTTCCTGACAGCTCTATGGCTGAAAAAATACATCTAATATCCCTCTGGCCCTTGAGTCTTCAACTTCCCTTGTTGCGTGTTCTCTCCCGGGAAAATCCTGTCTTTGTCCAAATGTCAATTCCTCCCAATATTTTTTCATGGCTTTCATGTCTCCCCAGCCTTCCTCTCCCCCAGTGTCGTCAGGGCGACTTCCCTTAATCTCCTCGTAAGACAAGCCCCAGGATGTCTTCTTGCGAACCTTTTCGCTTTCTCTAATTTCTTGATGTGCTTGAGTAGGTGTGGGTCCCAAACTGTGTGTGTGTGTACTCACCTAATTGTGGTTGCAAGGGTCGAGACTCAGCTCCTGGCCCCGCCTCTACACTGATCGCTACTAGTTCCTCTCTCTCTCTCTACTTCCTGAGCTTTGTCATACCTCGTCTTAAAGCTATGTATCGTTCCTATCTCCACTACATCACTTCTTACGCTATTCCACTTCCTGACGACTCTGTGACTGAAGAAATACTTCCTAACATCCCTATGACTCAGTTTGAGTCTTCAGCTTCCAGTTGTGACCCCTTGTTTCCGTGTCCCCTCTCTGGAACAACTTGTCTCTGTCTACCTTATCTATTCCACGCAGTATCTTGTATGTCGTTAATTAGTCTCCCCTGACCCGCCTGTCTAGCAATGTCGTCAGTCCGATTTCCCTCAACCTTTCTTCGTAGGACATACCCCTGAGCTCCGGAACTAGCCTTGTTGCAAACCTTTGCACTTTCTCTAATTTCTTGACTTGTTTGCCCAGGTATGGGTTCCAAACTGGAGCTGCATACTCCAGTATGGGCCTGATGTACACAGTGTACAGTGTCTTGAACGATTCCTTACTAAGGTATCGGAACGCTATTCTCAGGTTTGCCAGGCACCCGTATGCAGCAGCAGTTATCTGGTTGATGTGTGCCTCCGGAGACATGCTCGGTGTTATGATCACTCCAAGATCTTTCTCCTTGAGCGAGGTTTGCAGTCCTTGGCCACCTAGTCTATACTCTGTCTGCGGTCTTCTTTGCCCTTCTCCGATCTTCATGACTTTGCACTTGGCAGGGTTGAATTCAAGAAGCCAGTTGCTGGGCCACGTGTCCAGCCTGTCCAGGTCTCTTTGAAGTCCTGCCTGGTCCTCATCTGATTTAATTCTCCTCATTAACTTCACATCATCTGCGAACAGGGACACCTCTGAGTCTATCCCTTCCATCATGTCATTCACATACACCAGAAATAGCTCTGGTCCTATTACCTACCCCTGTGGGACCCCGCTCGTCACAGGTGCCCACTGCGATACTTCATCCCGTACCATGACTCGTTGTTGCCTCCCTGTCAGGTATTCTCTGATCCATTGCAGTGCCCTCCCTGTTATACGCGCCTGATCCTCTAGTTTCTGCACTAGTCTCTTGTGAGGAACTGTGTCGAAATCCTTCCTGCAGTCCAAGAAAATGCAATCAACCCACCCCTCTCTCTCGCGTCGCACTTCTGTAACTTTGTCATAGAACTCCAGAAGGTTTGTGTGCGTGTGTGCGTGTGTGTGTGTGTTTCTGTGTGTGTGTGTTTGTGTGTGTGTACTCACCTAGTTGTACTCACCTAGTTGAGGTTGCAGGGGTCGAGTCCGAGCTCCTGGCCCCGCCTCTTCGCAGCTCGCTACTAGGTCACTCTCACTGAACCGTGAGCTTTATCATACCTCTGCTTAAAGCTATGTGTGGATCCTGCCTCCACTACATCGCTTCCCAAACTATTCCACTTCCTGACTACTCTGTGGCTGAAGAAATACTTCCTAACATCCCTGTGATTCATCTGTGTCTTCAACTTCCAACTGTGTCCCCTTGTTGCTGTGTCCATCTCTGGAACATCCTGTCTGTGTCCAACTTGTCAATTCCTCTCAGTATTTTGTATATCGTTATCATGTCCCCCCTATCTCTCCTGTCCTCCAGTGTCGTCAGGTTGATTTCTCTTAACGTCTCCTCGTAGGACATACCTCTTAGCTCTGGGACTATTCTTGTTGCAAACCTTTGCACTTTCTCTAGTTTCTTTACTTGCTTGGCTAGGTGTGGGTTCCAAACTGGTGCCGCATACTCCAATATGGGCCTAACGTACACGGTGTACAGGATCCTGAACGATTCCTTATTAAGATGTCGGAATGCTGTTCTGTAGGTTTAGCCAGGCACCATATGCTGCAGCAGTTTTTTTGAGTGTTGAGCTTCAAGATGTGCTGGTGTTATTACTCCCCAGGATCTTTTTCCTTGAGTGGGGTTTGTAGTCCATTGGCCCCATCTGAGCTGTCAGTCCCTGTGCTATTCTTGCCGCTTCCCAATCTTTCATGACTTTGCACTTGTGGGGTTGAACTTCCAGGAGCCAATTGCTGACGCAGTGTCTGCAACTTCCAGATCCCTTTGTAGTGTGTGTGTGGTGTGTGTGTTGTGTGTGTGTGTGTGTGTGTTGTGTGTGTGTGTGTGGTGTGTGTGTGTGTGTGCGTGTGTACTCACCTAATTGTACTCACCTAATTGTTGTTGCAGGGTCAAGACACAGCTCCTGGCCCCGCCTCTTCACTGATCGGTACTAGGTCCTCTCTCTCTCTGCTTCCAGAGCTTTGTCATACTTCGTCCTGTGTGTGTGTGTGTGTGTGTGTGTGTAAATATATAGATATATAAGAATGGTGAGTCAAGAGGCTGCTGCAGTGTTGAAACCAACTCAGCTCGGTTTTGGTGTTGTTGAACTAGGCTATGAAGCAGCTGCCCAGCAGCACGAGTATACATCAATAACATGTCCGATGAAAAAGTCTTGACAAAATTGTACGTTGCCAACGCTTTCAACTCAGTCAGAAGGGATGCTGCTCTCCAAGCAATTTCGAGACACTTCCCTTCCCTCTGTCCCTTCACAGAGTCGTGTTATAGTGTGACTTCTAAACTATTGTTTGAGGACCATGAAATTGACTCGCCCCTTTCTATTCTGTCTGGGCATCTGTCTGGGCATCCAGTGAGCTCAATATCTGGTTCTTGGATAATGGTACTCTAGCTGGCACAACCGAATCTCTCCTAGAAGACATCAGAAAAATTAGACATGGGAGAGAGCCTGTGCCTGTCTTCAAACCCCACCAAATGTGAAATAGTTTCAACCAATCGACAGATGATCCAGAATATTAGTGCTGTTCTACCAGGAGCACGAGCCATTGATCCAGCCAACAGCACTCTCCTTGGTGCTCCTATTGGGTCCAGTGCCATCGATCTGGTCCTAGAAAAAAAATCTCAGACCTCAGGACCATGGAAGGCAGGATGAAAGACATCGATGCACATGATGTCTGCTACCTACTCACCAGGTGCCTGTCAATCCCAAAACTTACCTACTACCTGAGATGCTGCCCAGCCTTCAGCATTCCGAAACTCAAGGAATATGATTCTCTCCATGCTAGAGAGTGTATTGAATCCTTCCCTCGAAGATGGACAGTGGTTGCAAGCCTCACTTCCAGTCAGGCTTGGGGTGCTGGGAGTACGCAAATCCTCCTAGATTGCCCTACCAGCCTTCCTATCTTCTTCCATATCATCAAATGAGTTAATAATATAAATTCTTCCGGACGTCCTCAGTGATTCAGCAGGAATACAGGACTCTAGCTACGCCAGTGCCATCACTGAATGGGAGCACTTGCTGCTCCAGCACCAAAACCTAGTGCAGAACTTGCCTACAAAAAATCAAGTTGGGATGGCCCCATCGCTGAAAAGATGCTTGCCAACATGCTTAGGGCTGTAACATCAGACAGGGAGACTGCCAGTCTCCTAGCTGTGAGTGCACCTCACTCTGGGGATTTCCTGCAAACAGTTCCCATTTCGACAATGTGAACACGCCTCGACCCTCTGTATTGCAGTGGCTCTGCGCCTTGCTGCCCCATTTCACACAGAATATACGTGCATTTGCGGCGATGAGCGAGCAATATGGTCTACATGGTCTTAACTGTTCCAAAACCAAGGGCTAGTATGCAAGACACAATGAGGTCAACGACATTATAAAGAGAACCCTTGCTACAGCTGGATGCCCAGCCGAGAGAGAGCCCTGATCACCAGCAGCCAACAATACCCACAACCCAGCAAACGGCCCTGACGGGATCACCTCTATCCTTGGGAGAGAATGGCAGACTCTAACATGGGGGACTATACCTATGTGTCGACGCTGCTGACACCTACTATTCTCAACAGTTGTCGGGCGACAGGGAGGAGCTGCTGATCACAGGGAGGAGCACTAGAACAGCAAGTATAGGGACATAAACCAACAATATCAATTTGTCCCCGTGGGATCAGAGACATTGGAATCACTGGCGGGAAAAATATGCCCACCGTTTCCCTTAAAGATACTGGTTCCAGACCTCATCGACACAACTGGGACCAAGAGCAGCCACTTTCATGTTCCAGCGCCTCAGTGTGGCAATCCAGAGGGGAAATGTATGCTGCATACTTGGCTCGCGTCCGGCTTCTGAGGAGCTGGAAGAGATTCATAATCTCTCATATATTTTACCAATGGCTTCATGTTCATTTTTGTGTTTTCTGTCAATGTATTCTGTCTGTTATTGAGTACATAATAATATAAAATATAGGGGGTGGTAGGAGAAGAAAATATTCAAACAGCTCCGGGGAGAACCTTGAGCTTTCCCTGAGGTACGTTTATTGTCTTCTCTGATGATGAGGGTCCCCAATAAAGTTCTAGAGGTGGTACCTCCCTATACACACACACACCACACACACACACACACACACACACACACACACACACACACACACCACACACACGCACACACCCACCACACACGCACAACACACACACACACACACACAACACACACACACACACACACGCACACTCACACACACGCACACACACACCACACACACACACACACACACACACACAACACACACACACACTACACACATACGCACAGACCACACACACGCACACACACACACGCACACACACAACACACACACACACACACACACACACACACACACACACACTCACACACACCACACACACACACACACACACAATATATATATATATATATAATATGTGATGGAATAGACAGAACTTGCGATCCTTGGGCTTAAATAGCAACGCCTCATCTTGCCATATAGGACAAAGTGAAAATTTGTGTATGCCAATAATTTCGCCCAAAATCATTATGAACCTAACGCAAAAAAAATATATTTCACTGTGTTTGTTAGTATTAAAATTACTGTAACCAAATCTAAAATATATGTTGGGTTTAGGCTAAAATAAAATTGCGCTTGTTATAATAAGGTTAGGTAAGTTTTCTAAGTCCTTTGGTGGCAAAAATTATAAATTTTTTACATCAACAATTAATGAAAAAAAATATATCTTTAAACGTATAAGAGAAAATTTTAGAAAACAGGAAACTTAAATTTTAATGAGTTCTTGCTAATTGACCAGGTTACATATTACGGCACGATCATTATATATATATATATATATATATGTACTATTATTTACACATATATATAATATATATAATAATATATTTATATATATATATATATATATATATTAGATATTATATATATAATATATATATTTATTTATATATATATATATATTATATTTCAAGTGTCTATATAAATCCATGGGACTGTTGCACACTGACAATCTCGTTCCACAGTCCCACACGTTTGCAAATGAGGTTCGTTTAACTGGGTTTCAAGCCGTAATCGAACTACACGAGGTGACGTCTCAAGTTTTTCAACACTAGTCAAGTAATACCGTACTCTCTAACACAGGGATTGAGTTTAAACTCCTGTGTATATTACAAGGAATTAAAAACACACACACATACATACCTCTGGGTATAATATAAACGCTGAAGGGAAGTGTTAATCTTTTAAGTAATGGTAAGTAGGTTATGTAGAGCCGCAGGTGTTATGAATGTTGTTAGTGGGTAGTGGAGGTGAGTAGCTTGTTTAAGTTTGGTAACACCTCAAGACTATGGGATTTGCAGCAGCATTGGCAAACGATGATGGAGGATGGAGGATATGGGAGGGGAGGGAGGGGGATGTCGTGGAGTTTAGGAAGGAAAGGAAGGGAGGGAGAGAGAGGGACATGGAGGGAAGAGAGAAAAGAGAGCTTAGACAGAGAGACAGGGAATCTCACAGTGCTCAGTGTGCACACTACCAGGGATTCACAGTTCTAAATGTGTTTACATTACCAGGGACTCACAGTGCTCAGAGTGTGTACGCTACCAGGGACTCATTGTGCTCAGTGTGTGTACACTACCAGGGACTCATTGTGCTCAGTGTGTGTACACTACCAGAGACTCACTGTGCTCAGTGTATGTACACTACAAGGGACTCACAGTGCTCAGTGTGTCCACACTACCAGGGACCCACTGTGCTCAGTGTTCTTACACTAACAGGGACTCACGGAGTTCAGGATGTTTACCCTACCAGGGACTCTCACAGTCTGTTTGTACACTACCAGAGACCCTCACATTGTGTTTGTACACTACCAGAGACCTCACAGTGTGTGTGTACACTACTAGGGACTGTCACATTGTGTTTGTACACTACCAGAGACCCTCACAGTGTGTGGGTACACTACCAGGGACCCTCACAGTGTGTGTGTAGACTACCAGGGACTCTCACAGTGTGTGTGTACACTACCAGAGACCCTCAGCGTGTGTGTGTACACTACCAGGGAACATCATAGTGTTGTTTGTACACTACCAGAGACACTCACTGTGTGTGTGTACACTACCAGGGGTGACTCTACAGTGTGTGTGTACACTACCAGGGGACTCTCATGTTGTGTGTGAGGCACACAGGGGACCCTTCACAGTGTGTTGTGTGTACAATACCAGGGGACTCTCACAGTGTGTGGTGTACTTACCAGGGACTCTCACAGGGTTCCTATGTGTAACTACAAGGGACTTCACAGTATGTGCTGTACACTAACCAGGGACCCTCACAGTTGTGTTTGTACACTACCAGGGACTCTCACAGTGTGTGTGTACACTACCAGGGACCCATACAGTGTGTGTGTACACTACCAGGGACTCTCACAGTGTGTGTGTATACTACAAGGGACCATCACATTGTGTGTGATACACTAAAAGGACTCTCACAGTGTGTTGTGTACCACTACCAGGGACCCAACAGTGTGTGTGTTCACTACCAGGAGACTCTCCACAGTGTGTGTGTACACTACCAGGGACTCTAACAGTGTGGGGTAACTAAAAGGGGACCCTCACAGTGTGTGTTGTACACTAACAGGGACCATTCACAGTGTGTGTGTACAAACCAGAGACCTCACCAGTGTGTGTGTACACTACCAAGGGGACTCTAAAAGTGTGTGGTGTGTACACTACCAGGGACCCTCACAGTGTATGTGTACACTACAAGGGACCCTCACAGTGTGTGTGTACACTACCAGGGACCCTCACAGTGTGCGTGTATGCTACCAGGGACTCTCACAGTGTGTGATGTTACACTACCAGAGACTCTCACAGTGTGTATACACTACCAGGGACTCTCACAGTGTGTGTGTACACTACCAGGGACTCACACAGTGTGTGGGTACACTACCAGGGACTCTCACAGCTTGTGTGTGTATACTACAGGGCTCTACAGTGTTGTGTGTATGTACACTACCAGGGACCCTCACAGTGTGTGTGTACACTACCAGGGACCCTCACAGTGTGTGTGTATACTACCAGGGACTGTCACAGTGTGTGTGTACACTACCAGAGACTCTCACAGTGTGTGTACACTACCAGGGACTCTCACAGTGTGTGTGTACACTACCAGGGACCCTCCTCTGTGTATGTATACCTTCCAGGGAACCCACCCACAGTGTGTGTGTACTCTTCTGGGACCCTACACAGTGTGTGTGTGTGTATACTACCAGGGACCCTCACAGTTGTTGTGTGTATACTACCTGGGGACTCTCACAGTGTGTGTGTACCTACCAGAGACTTCACAGTGTGTGTACAATACCATGGACTTCACAGTTGTGTGTGTACACTACCAAGGGGACCTTAAAGTGGTGTGTGTACACTACAGGAACCCTACAGTGTGTGTGTACACTACCAGGGACTCTCACAGTGTGTGTGTACACTACCAGGGACTCTCACAGTGTGTGTGTACACTACCAGGGACTCTCACAGTGTGTTGGTGTACACTTACAGGGGGGGACTCTCCAGTGTCGTGTGCTATATACCAGGGGACCCTCACAGTGTGCGTGTATGCTACCAGGGACTCTCACAGTGTGTGTGTACACTACCAGAGACTCTCACAGTGTGTATACACTACCAGGGACTCTCACAGTGTGTAGTGTACACTACCAGGGACTTCCCCCCCCCAAACAAGTTTGTGGGTACACTACCAGGGACTCTCACAGTGTGTGTGTATACTACCAGGGACTCTCACAGTGTGTGTGTGTACACTACCAGGGACCCTCACAGTGTGTGTGTACACTACCAGGACCCTCACAAGTGTGTGTGTATCGACAGGGACTGTAAACAGTGTGTGTGTACACTACCAGAGACTCTCACAGTGTGTGTACATACAGGGACTTCACCAGTGTGTGGGTACACTTGACCAGGGACCCTCACAGTGTATGTGTACACTACCAGGGACCCTCACAGTGTGTGTGTACACTACCAGGGACCCTCACAGTGTGTGTGTGTGTATACTACCAGGGACCCTCACAGTGTGTGTGTATACTACCAGGGACTCTCACAGTGTGTGTGTACACTACCAGAGACTCTCACAGTGTGTGTACACTACCAGGGACTCTCACAGTGTGTGTGTACACTACCAGGGACCCTCACAGTGTGTGTGTACACTACCAGGGACCCTCACAGTGTGTGTGTACACTACCAGGGACTCTCACAGTGTGTGTGTACACTACCAGGGACTCTCACAGTGTGTGTGTATACTACCAGGGACCCTCACAGTGTGTGTGTATACTACCAAGGACTCTCACAGTGTGTGTGTACACTAACAGAGACTCTCACAGTGTGTGTGTACACTACCAGGGACTCTCACAGTGTGTGTACACTACCAGGGACCCTCACAGTGTGTGTGTACACTACCAGGGACCCTCACAGTGTGTGTGTACACTACCAGGGACCCTCACAGTGTGTGTGTATACTACCAGGGACCCTCACAGTGTGTGTGTATACTACCAGGGACTCTCACAGTGTGTGTGTGTACACTACCAGGGACTCTCACAGTGTGGTGTACCATAACAGGGAATCTCCACAGTGTGTGTGTGTTATACCTACCAGGGGACTCTCACAGTGTTGTTTGTTACACTACATGGGACTCTCACTGTGTTGTGTTCATACCAGGACCCTCACAGCTGTGTGTGTAACAACTACCAGGGACCATCAACAGTGTTGTGTGTGTATTACTACCATGGACCCTCACAGTGTGTGTGTATACTACCAGGGAATCTTCACAGTGTGTGTTGTATACTACCAGGGACTATTCAAAGTGGGGTGTGTGTACACTACATGGGTACTATAACTGTGTGTAGTGTACACTACCAGGGACCCCCCTTCACAGTGTGTGTGTACCACTACCAGGGACTCTCACAGGGTGTGTGTATTATTCTAGGGACCATCAAGTGTGTGTGTAAACTACCCAGGGACCTTCACAGTGTGTGATGTATACTACCAGGGGCCCTCACAGTGTGTGTGTATTCTTTACCAGGGACTCTCACAGTGTGTGTATGTGTACACTACAAGGGGACCTCTCACAGTGTGTAATACATCCAGGGACTCTCTCAGTGTGTGTGTACACTACAGGTACCTTCAAAGTGTGTGTGTACACTACCAGGGACCCTCACTGTGTAGTGTTGTACACTACAGGGACTCTCACAGTGTGTGTGTATACTACCAGGCGACCCTCACAGTGTGTGTGTATATTACTACCAGGGACTTCACAGTGTGTGTGTACACTACCAGGGACTCTCACAGTGTGTATACACTACCAGGGACTCTCACAGTGTGTGTGTACACTACCAGGGACCCTCACAGTGTGTGTGTACACTACCAGGGATCTCACAGTATGTGGGTACACTTCAGGGACTCTCACAGCTTGTGTGTTGTATACTACCAGGGACTCTCACAGTGTGTGTGTGTACACTACCAGGGCCCCTCACAGTGTGTGTGTACACTACCAGGGACCCTCACAGTGTGTGTGTATACTACCAGGGACTGTCACAGTGTGTGTGTACACTACCAGAGACTCTCACAGTGTGTGTACACTACCAGGGACTCTCACAGTGTGTGTGTACACTACCAGGGACCCTCACAGTGTGTGTGTACACTACCAGGGACCCTCACAGTGTGTGTGTACACTACCAGGGACCCTCACAGTGTGTGTGTGTGTATACTACCAGGGACCCTCACAGTGTGTGTGTATACTACCAGGGACTCTCACAGTGTGTGTGTACACTACCAGAGACTCTCACAGTGTGTGTACACTACCAGGGACTCTCACAGTGTGTGTGTACACTACCCGGGACCCTCACTGTTGTGTGTGTACACTCCAGGGACCCGCACAGTGTGTGTGTACCAACTACCAGGTACTATCACAGTGTGTGTGTCACTTACAGGGACTCTCACAGTGTGTATAGTGTATACTTACCAGGGACCATCACAGTGTGTGTGTATACTACCAGGGACTCTCACATTGTGTGTGAACACTAACAGAGACTCTCACAGTGTGTGTACACTACCAGGGACTCTCACAGTGTGTGTACACTACCAGGGACCCCTCACAGTGTGTGTGTACACTACCAGGGACCCTCACAGTGTGTGTGTACACTACCAGGGACCCTCACAGTGTGTGTGTATACTATCAGGGACCCTCACAGTGTGTGTGTATACTACCAGGGACTCTCACAGTGTGTGTGTGTACACTACCAGGGACTCTCACAGTGTGTGTGTACACTACCAGGGACTCTCACAGTGTGTGTGTGTATACTACCAGGGACTCTCACAGTGTGTGTGTGTACACTACCAGGGACTCTCACAGTGTGTGTGTACACTACCGGGGACCCTCACAGTGTGTGTGTACACTACCAGGGACCCTCACAGTGTGTGTGTGTATACTACAGGGACCCTCACAGTGGGTGTGATATTTACCAGGGACTCTCACAGTGTGTGTGTGTACACTACCAGGGACTCCCACAGTGTGTATACACTACCAGGGACTCTCACAGTGTGTGTGTACACTACAAGGTACTCTCACAGTGTGTGTGTACACTACCAGGGACCCTCACAGTGTGTGTGTACACTACAGGGCTCTCACAGTGTGTGTGTATACTACTAGGGACCCTCACAGTGTGTGTGTATTACTACAGGGACCTCACAGGGTGTGTGTTTATACCTGGGACTCTCACAGTGTTTGGTGGGTGTACACTATTACCAGGGACTCTCACAGTGTGTATACACTACCAGGGACTCTCACAGTGTGTGTGTACACTACCAGGTACCCTCACAGTGTGTGTGTACACTACCAGGGACCCTCACAGTGTGTGTGTACACTACCAGGGACTCTCACAGTGTGTGTGTATACTACCAGGGACCCTCACAGTTTATGTGTACACTATCAGGGACCCTCACAGTGTGTGTGTACACTACCAGGGACTCTCACAGTGTGTGTGTACACTACCAGGGACTCTCACAGTGTGTATACACACTACCAGGGACTCTCACAGTGTGTGTGTACACTACCAGGGGCACTCTCTCAAGTGTATGTGTAAAAAAAAAACACTACAGGGACTCTCACAGTGTGTGTGTACACTACCTGAGGACCCTCACAGTGTGTGGTACACTAGCCAGGGACATCACAGTGTGTGTGTACACTACCAGGGACCCTCACAGTGTGTGGGTACACTATCATTACTATTACAACTTCTACGACTATAACTACTGGTATTACGAATACCACTGTTGCTTTTACTACAACTATAACTATTACTACAACTGCTACCACTACAACTACTACTATTACAACTGAAACTAATACTACTACTACTACTACTACTACTACTACAATTTCGACTAGTACAGCTACTACACCTACAGCTATTACAACTATAACCTACTACTTCAACTCCACGTACGACTACCACAACTACTGTTACTATTGCAAATGTAACTACTATTATAGTTAATACTGCTACTGCAATTACTACTATATGAATATTTACGTATTTTTATTTAATTATACTTTGCTTTATTTGAAGTTTATTTCTTAAAAATACCATATTTTTAAAAACCCGCTTGTAAAAGAGGAATATTTTCATATATATCCCAGCTCTTCATCGATACATAGTCTGTAAGTTTATTTTCGAAAATAATTTTGAATGTAATATCTAGAATAAGTTTGTTTACAAAATCATGATTCAACTAGACGTCAGGTTATTTAGGTATGAGCAGCCCAGACATGCATTCTAAAGTGCTATTTTATTTTCTATGTGTATACTACTACTACTACTACTACTGCTACTTACTACTACTACTACTACTACTACTACTACTACTACTGCTACTACTACTATACTCACTGGCTACTACTACTACTACTACTACTACTACTGCTACTACTACTACTACTACTACTACTACTACTACTACTACTACTGCTACTACTACTACTACTACTACTGCTACTACTTACTACTACTTCTATACTGTACTAATATACTACTACTACTACTGCTACTACAACTTACTACTACTACTACTTCTACTACTACTACTACTACTACTGTTACTACTACTACTTAATCTACTACTACTACTACTACTGCTGCTGTACTACTACTACTACTACTACTATACTATACTGATACTACTATACTACTAATACTATACTACTACTACTCTACTCCTACTGCTGGCTGATGCTGCTGCTACCTCTACCTGATGGTCGGAGGAGCCTGTACCTCACATAGCCAACTGATTTAGCTGTCTAAGTTGACTCAAAACACGTTTACATTGATGATGAACGAACAAAATTTCAACCTAGACAATATCACAGCCATAGTCTGTATAATCTATATATTTTTGCACGCACAAACGCCTACCGTGAAAATAATTTACACATAACTTATGTATTAATGTAAAATATTGAAACCGACATTTAAAATATTCATTAAAGAAACATTATATAAATCTGTGTACTTTTTTTGTTATGACTGGAAATGCGCTGTGACTGTTGGTATATTATGACTGGTGGTACATTATGACTGTTGGTATATTATGACTGGTGGTACATTATGACTGGTGGTACATTATGACTGTTGGTATATTATGACTGGTGGTATATTATGACTGGTGGTATATTATGATCTTAGTGCGTTGGTGGTATATTATGACTGTGGTACATTTATGACCTGGTGGTACATTATGACTGGTGTACATTATGATGGTGGTATATTTATGACTGGTGGTATATTATGGACTGGTGGTTACATTATGATGGTGGTACATTATGACATCGTTGGCATATTATGACTGGTGGGATTAATTATGACTGGTGGTAAATTATGAATGGTGGTATATTATGACTGGTGGTACATTATGACTGGTGTACATTATGAAGCTGGTGGTAATTATGACTGGTGGTATATTATGACTGGTGCTACATTTAAGAATGGAGGTATATTATGACTGGTGGTATATTATGACTGGTGGTATATTATGCACTGGTTGGTGTTTTGACTGGTGGTACATTTATGACTGGTGGTACATTATGACTGTGGTACATTATGGACTCGGTGGTATATTATGATGGTGGTAAATTATGATGGTGGTACATTATGACTGGAGGTACATTATGACTGGTGGTATATTATGACTGGTGGTACATTATGACTGGCGGTATATTATGACTGGTGGTACATTATGACTGGTGGTATATTATGGACTGGTGGGTATATTAGACTGGTGGGTAACATTATCACAGGTCGGTATATTATGATGGTGTTATATTATGACTGGTGGTACATTATGACTGGTGGTATATTATGACTGGTGGCATATGGAAATATAAACACATATGCAGTATAATGTGATCCTTTATTGACAACGTTTCACCCACACAGTGGGCTTTTTCAAGTTACACCAAGATTCTACCTGGGTGGGGAAGGTTCGGGAGCATTTATAGTCTGTTCAGAATGTTAAGGTCAGGTGGAGAATGTGCATCTTGATGATTACCGGGTGGTGTTATAGAGTCTGGGTAGCCTTGGCAGGGGGTATTGGAAAGTTGTGAGCTAGACCATCTGCAGTGTTCTTATGTTCTTATGTGGGGGATAGCGATGAAGAAGTTTCTTGGCGAGTGGTTCAGCTATGTTCATAGAAGCCGTTGTTCTGTTGAATTGTTTGGTTATAGAGATAAGCGAATGATTCAAGGATTCTTCGGTATGAGGTTTGTCTTTGTGGCGATATAGGTTTCTTCATGCTATACCAACATAAGAACATAGAACACTGCAGAAGGTTACTCACAAATTGTCCCAATACCCCTGCCAAGCTACCCAAGACTCTATAACTCCACCGGTAGATCTTCAGTGCGCTTCTCCACCTGTCCTCAACATTCTGTACATGACATCATACTCCCGTACTTCCCCCAGGTAGATCTCGTGTGTGACTTGAAAAAAGCCCACTGTGTGGTGAAACGTTGTCAATAAAAGGATTCACATTATACTGCATATGTGTTTATATTTCCCTGTGTACGGTTATTTGATACCATTTATTCCACTGGTGGTATATTATGACTGGTGGTATATTATGACTGGTGGTATATTATGACTGGTGGTATATTATGACTGGTGGTTATATATATGATAATACTGGTGGTACACTATGACTGGAAAAGGTATATTATGATGGTGGTATATTATGACTGGTGGTTATATTATGACTGGTGGTATATTAAGACTTGGTGGTACATTATGACTGGGCTGGTTGTTATGACTGGTGGTACATTATGACTGGTGGTATATTATGACTGGTAGTACATTATGACTTGTGGTATATTATGACTGGTGATATAATTGATGACTTGTGGTACATTAATGACTGATGGGTACATTATGACTGGTGGTACATTATGACTTCGGTGGTAAATTATGACTGATGGTTTTTATGACTCGGTGGTAAATTATGAGTGATCTGGTGGTTATTATCACTGGTGGTTAACATTATGACTTGGTGGTACATTATGACTGGTGGTACATTTTTGGACTGGTGGTACATTATGAATGATGGTATATTATGACTGGTTGGTACATTATGATGATGGTATATTATGCCTGGTGGTTTATTATGACTGGTGGTTCATTATGACTGGTGGTACATTATGACTGGTTGTACATTATGATGATGGTTATTATCCGTAGTGGTACCTTATGACTTGTGGTATATTATGACTGGGGGTGGGCCACCTTATGACCGGTGGATATTTATATTATATATAAAATATTTACTATATATATATATATATATATATATATATATATATATATATATCTATTTATATATTTAAATATAATATATATATATATATATATATATATTTATATGCAATAAGTCAAGTAAACAGGTGATTTCCAGAATATGCAAAACAACAACAACTCTGAAATGAATAAGAGAAATTCGAAAGCGCTTTCGTGATACTACATTATCAGGAACTGTATGAAAGTAAAGGCATCTAGGAAGGTATACAAGGGGTAAGTTGGACTAGGTATAAATACTATGACTGGTGGATATTATGACTGGTGGTATATTTAGACTGGTGGTATATTATGGACTGGTGGTTACATTAGACGGTGGTATATCTCTATTATATATATACATATATATATATATATATAGATTATATATATATATTTATATATATGCTATTATTATATATAATATATATATATATATTTATATATATTTTATATATATATATATATATATATATATGGAGGTGGTGAATGTATTCAGATATTTGGGAAGTGGACCGTGTCAGCGGATGGGTCTATGAAAGATGAGGAGAATCCTAGATTTGATGAGGGAAAAGAGTGAGTGGTTGCACTTAGGAGTCTGTGGGAGCAAAGAAACTTTGTTCTTGGAGGCAAAGAGGGGGAATGTATGAGGGAGTATTGTTTTTCCAACGCTCTTATTGGGTGTGACGCATGGGTGATGAATGTGAAGCGGGGAGAAGGCTGGAGGCAGTGGAGATGTTATGTCTGAGGGCAATGTGTGGGTGTGAATATAATGCAGAGAATTCGTAGTTTGGAAGTTAGGGGGAGTGCGGGATTACCAAAACTGTTGTCCAAAAGGGCTGAGGAAGGGTTTTGAGGTGGTTCGGACATGTAGAGAGAATGGAGCGAAACAGAATGACTTCAAGAGTGTATCAGTCTGTATGGAAGGAAGGCGGGGTAGGGGGTGGCCTGGGAAAGGTTGGAGAGAGGGGGTAAAGGGGTTTTGTGTGCAAGGGGCTTGGACTTCCAGCAGGTATGCATGACGTGTTTGATAGGAGTGAATGGAGACAAATGGTTTTTAAATACTTGACTGCTGTTGAGTGTGAGCCAAAGTAACATTTATGAAGGGGTTTGGAAACCCCCGGCAGGCCGGACTTGATCCTGGAGATGGGAAGTACAGTGCCTGCACTCTGAAGGAGGGTGTTTAATGTTGCAGTTTAAAAAACTGTAGTGTAAAGCACCCTTCTGGCAAGACAAAATGGGGGGGAATGATGGTGAAAGTTTTTCTTTTTCGGGCCACCCTGCCTGGTGGGAATCGGCCAGTGTGATAATAAAAAATAATATATATATATATATATATAATATATAATATATATATATATATATTATATTATATATATATAATATATATATATACATATATAAAATGTATAAATAATATATATATATATTATATATATTTATACTATTATTATATAATATATATTATAATAATATATATATATATATAAAATAATATATATAAAAATAAATATATATAATATATATAATATAATATAAAATTTTATAATATAAATATTTATATATAAAAATTATATTATACATATATATATGTATAAATATATATATATATATATATATATAAAAATATATAATATATATATATATATATATATATATATATATGCAATAAGATCACAATAAACGGGTGATTCAAAATATGCAAAACAACCACTCTAAAAAGAATAGAGAAATTCCAAGCGCTTTCGTGACTACTCACTTTATCAAAGGAACTATGAAAGTAAAGCACCAAGGAAGGTATATAAGGGAATCAAGTTTGCAAAGGTAAAAACTATGACTGGTGGAAATATTATACTGGTGGTATATTATGACTGGTGGTATATTATGACTGGTGGTATATTAAGACGGGTGGTATATTATGACGGGTGGTATATTATGACTTTTGGGTATATTATGACGGGTTTGGTAATTATGACTGTGGTATATTATGACTGGTGGTATATTATGACTGGTGGTATATTATGACTGGTGGTATATTATGACTGTGGTATATTATGACTGGTGGTATATTATGACTGGTGGTATATTATGACTGGTGGTATATTATGACTGGTGGTATATTATGACTGGGGGTATTTATGATGTTGTATATTATGACGGGTGGTATATTATGACGGGTAGTTTATTATGACTGTGGTATATTATGACTGGTGGTACATTATGACTGGTGGTATATTATGACTGGTGGTATATTATAACTGGTGGTATATTATGACTGGTGGTATATTATGACTCGTGGTATATTATGACTCGTGGTATATTATGACTGGTGGTATATTATGACTGGTGGTATGTTATGACTGGTGGTATATTATGACTGGTGGTACATTATGACTGGTGGTACATTATGACTGGATGTACATTATGACTGGTGGTATATTATGACTGGTGGTACATTATGACTGCTGGTACATTATGACTGGTGGTATATTATGACTTGTGGTATATTATGTCTTGTGGTATATTATGACTGGTGGTATATTATGACCGGTGGTATATTATGACTGGTGGTATATTATGACTTGTGGTATATTATGTCTTGTGGTATATTATGACTGGTGGTATATTATGACCGGTGGTATATTATGACTGGTGGTATATTATGACTGGTGGTACATTATGACTGGTGGTATATTATGACTGGTGGTATATTATGACTGGTGGTATATTATGACTTGTGGTATATTGTGACTGGTGGTATATTATGACTGGTGGTACATTATGACTGGTGGTATATTATGACTGGTGGTATATTATGACTGGAGGTACATTATGACTTGTGGTATATTATGACCGGTGGTACATTATGACTGATGGTACATTATCCCTAGTGGTACCTTATGACTGGTGGTATATTATGACTGGTGGTATATTATCACTGGTGGTATATTATGACTGGTGGTATATTATGACTGGTGGTACATTATGACTGGTGGTATATTATGACTGGTGGTATATTATGACTGGTGGTATATGGAAATATAAACACATATGCAGTATAATGTGATCCTTTATTGACAACGTTTCACCCACACAGTGGGCTTTTTCAAGTCCCACACAGATCTACCTGGGGTGGAAGGTACGGGAGTATTTATAGTCATGTTCAGAATGTTGAGGTCAGGTGGAGAATGCTGCATCTGATGATCTACCGGGTGGAGTTATAGAGTCTTGGATAGCTTGGCAGGGGTATTGTACAAGTTGTTAGTAGACCTTCTGCAGTGTTCTATGTTCTAATGTGGGATAGCGATGAAGAAGTTTCTTGGCGAGTGGTTCAGCTATGTTATAGAAGCCGTTTTTCTGGTTGAAATTGTTGGTTATAGAGATAAGCGATGATTCCAGGATTCTTCGGTATTGAGTGTTGTCTTCTGTGGCGATAAGTCTTCTTCATCGCTATCCCACATAAGAACATAGAACACTGCAGAAGGTCTACTCACAACTTGTCCAATACCCCTGCCAAGCTACCCAAGACTCTATAACTCCACCCGTTAGAAGATCATCAGATGCAGCATTCTCCAACTGACCTCAACATTCTGAACATGACTATAAATACTCCCGTACCTTCCACCCCAGGTAGATCTGTGTGTGACTTGAAAAAGCCCACTGTGTGGGTGAAACGTTGTCAATAAAGGATCACATTATACTGCATATGTGTTTATATTTCCACTGTGTCGGTATTTGATACCATTTATTTCCACTGGTGGTATATTATGACTGGTGGTATATTATGACTGGTGGTACATTATGACTGGTGGTATATTATGACTGGTGGTATATTATGACTGGTGGTACATTATGACTGGTGGTATATTATGACTGGTGGTATATTATGACTGGTGGTACATTATGACTGGTGGTATATTATGACTGGTGGTATATTATGACTGAAGGTATATTATGACTGGTGGTACATTATGACTGGTGGTACATTATGACTGGTGGTACATTATGACTGGTGGTATATTATGACTGGTGGTACATTATGACTGGTGGTACATTATGACTGGTGGTACATTATGACTGGTGGTATATTATGACTGGTGGTACATTATGACTGGTGGTATATTATGACTGGTGGTATATTATGACTTGTGGTATATTATGACTGGTGGTATATTATGACTGGTGGTACATTATGACTGGTGGTATATTATGACTGGTGGTATATTATGACTGGTGGTACATTATGACTGATGGTATATTATGACTGGTGGTATATTATGACTGGTGGTATATTATGACTTGTGGTACATTATGACTGGTGGTATATTATGACTGGTGGTATATTATGACTGGTGATATATTTTGACTTGTGGTATATTATGACTGGTGGTACATTATGACTTGTGGTATATTATGACTGGTGGTATATTATGACTGGTGGTACATTATGACTGGTGGTACATTATGACTGGTGGTATATTATGACTGGTGATATATTTTGACTTGTGGTATATTATGACTGGTGGTACATTATGACTTGTGGTATATTATGACTGGTGGTACATTATGACTGATGGTATATTATCCCTAGTGGTACCTTATGACTGGTGGTATATTATGACTTGTGGTATATTATGACTGGTGGTGTATTATGACTGGTGGTACATTATGACTGGTGGTATATTATGACTGGTGGTGTATCATGACTGGTGGTTTATTATGACTGGTGGTACATTATGACTGGTGGTATATTATGACTGGTGGTACATTATGACTGGTGGTATATTATGACTGGTGGTACATTATGACTGGTTGTACATTATGACTGGCGGCACATTATGACTGCTGGTATATTATGACTGCGGTATAAATTAAAGACTATGGTACATTATGACTGGTTGTACATTATGACTGGCGGCACATTATGACTGCTGGTATATTATGACTGCTGGTATATTATGACTAGTGGTACATTATGACTGGTGGTACATTATGACTGGTGGTACATTATGACTGGCGGCACATTATGACGGTGGTATATTATGACGGTGGTACATTATGACTTGTGTACATTATGAAATGGTTTGTACATTATGACTTGTGGGACATTATGACTGGTGGTACATTAGACTTGTGGTATATTATGATGGTGGAAAATTTTGAAAGGCGGCACATTATGACTGGTGGTATATTATTGACGGTGGGAATTATGACTAGTGGTACATTATACTGGCGGCACATTAATGACTGGTGGTAAATTTTGACTGCTGGTATATTATGAAATAGTGGGAAAATTATGACAGGTGGGTTTTTTATACTGGTGAAATATTATGGCGGTGGTATATTGTGACTGGTGGTACATTATGACTACTGGTACATTATGATAGGTAGTATATTTGACTGCTGGTACATTATGACTGGTGGTATATTCCCAGTGGTGATACATTAAGACAGGTGGTACATCATGATTTCAAGGGTATTATGGTTTTTGGTACTTTGTGACTGCATTTACACTATGACTTGTGGGGCATTATGACTGGTGGCACATTATGACTGGTGGTACATTATGAATAGCGGTTCATTATGACTGCAGGCACATTCTGAATGGTAGTACATTATTATTATTGGTACATTATTACAACAGGTACGTTATGACTGGTAGTGCATTATGACGGTGGTATAAAATGACCGGTGGTATAATGTGAGTGGTGGTACATTGTGACTGCAAATGTATTATGACTGGAGGTAAAATATAAGTGGTGGTACATTATGACTGGTAGTACATTATGACTTGTGGTACATTATGACTGGTGGTACATTATGACTGGTGGTACATTATGACTTGTGGTACATTATGACTGGTAGTACATTATGACTTGTGGTACATTATGACTGGTGGTACATTATGACTTGTGGTACATTATGATTGGTGGTACATTTTGACTGGTGGTACATTATGACTGGTGGTACACTATGACTGGTGATACATTATGACTGGTGGTACATTATGACTGGTGGTACATTATGACTGATGGTACATTATGACTGATGGTACATTACGACTGGTGGTACATTATGACTGATGGTACATTATGACTGGTGGTACATTATGACTGGTGGTACATTATTACTGGTGGTACATTATGACTGGTGGTACATTATGACTGGTGGTATGTTATGACTGGTGGTACTACATGACTCCTGCTACATTATGAGTGGTGGTACATTTGACTGGTGGTACATTATGAGTTGTGTTACATTGGGACTGCAGGTACATTATGACTGATGGTACATTCTGAGTGGTGGTACAATATGACTGGTGGTACAATGTGACTGCAGGTATATTTTGGCTTGTGGTACATTATAACTGGGACACATTATGACCGCATGTTCATTTTGAGTGGTGGTACATTGTGATTATTGGTACATTATGACCGGTAGTAAATTATGGCTGGTGGTACATTATGACTGTAGGTAAATTATAAGTGGTGGTACATGAAGACTGGGCGTACATTATGACTGGTGGTACATTATGACTGCAGGTGCATTATGACTGCAGATAAATTGTGAGTGGTGGTACATTGTGACTGGTGGTACATTATGACTGCAGGTACATTATGACAGGTATTACATTATGAGTTGTGGCACATTTTGACTAGTGGTACATTATGACTGATGGTATATTATGACTTGTGGTATGTTATGACTGGTGGTACATTGTGACTGGTGGAACATTGTGACTGCTTGGACATTGTGACTGTAGGTATATTACGACTGGGGGTACATTATGACTGCAGGTGCAGTGTGACTGTTGGTACATTATAAGTACTGGTGCATTATGACTTGTGGTACATTAAGACTGCAGGTGCAGTGTGACTGTTGGTACATTATAAGTACTGGTGCATTATGACTGGTGGTACATTGTGACTGCAGGTGCATTGTGACTGGTGGTACATTATGGGTTGTGGTACATCGTGACTGGTAGTACATTATGTCTGGTGGTACATTATGATTGGTGGTACATTATGACTGCAGGTGCATTATGACTGGTGGTACATTATGACTGCAGGTACATTATATTTGGCGGTACATTATGAGTGGTGGTGCATTGTGACTGGTGGTACATTATGACTGGTGGTACTCTGTGACTGGTGATACATTATGGCTGCAGGTGCAAAGTGACTGGTGGTATTATGAGTGCAGGTACATTATTACTGCAGGTACATTAGGACTGCAGGTACATTATGACTGGTGGTACATTATGACTGGCGGTACATTATGACTGGTGGTACATTATGACTGGAATTACATTGTGATTGGTGGTACATTATGACTCGTGGTTCGTTATGACTGGTGGTACTTTATGACTGTAGGTGCACTGTTAGTAAGGGTACATTATGACTGCAGGTACTTTATGACTGATGGTACATAATGTCTGCAGGTACATTATGAGTGATGGTACATTATTACTGCAGGTACATTATGAGTGGTGGTACATTATGACTGCCGGTACAGTATATGTTGTGGTACATTATGACTGCAGGTACATTATGACTAGTGTTACACTATGATTGGTGGAACATTATGAATGCCTGTACTTTATTAGTAATGGTACATTATGCCTGCAGGTACATAATGAGTGGTGGTACACTATGACTGGTGGAACTTTATGAATGCCTATACATTATGAGTGGTGGTGCATTATGATTGCCGGTACATTATTAGTAGTGGTTCATTATGACTGCAGGTACATTATGGGTGGTGGTACATTATGACTGCAGGTACGTTATGACTGGTGTTACGCTGTGACTGCAGGTACGTTATGAGTGGTTGTACATTATGACTGCAGGTACGTTATGACTGGTGTTACGCTGTGACTGCAGGTACGTTATGAGTGGTTGTACATTATGACTGCAGGTACATTATAACTGATTATTAGGAACACAGGTACTGTATGGTCTGTGACCTGGTCGCAGTGGGGATTGAAGCAAACTCAGCAGTAGACTGTAAATTTTATTTTTGCCTTCACCCACTATATACAAATACGTACACTATGTACAAATAGAATAGTAATAGGTTTACACGACTGTGACAGATAACAAAGGAGAAGGGAGAGAGAGTGCACCGTACTCATCCAGCAGGTAGGCAAGTCTGCCAAAAGCTTCCCGTAAGTGAACCACGTTGCTTCACCTTTGGTGGTTTTGTCTGTGATTGGTTAATGAGCCAAGGTACCGATTTAACGACGGGTATCCTATTGATTCTTAAACCCTTTGCGGCCGGTTTGCTGGGTGGGAGGCAGCCTATATGGGAGTGTGACATACGCCGATTAAATTGTAACATACTCTTTGTATACCACACTGGTGGTACATTATTGTTGGTGGAACATTTTGACTGATGGTACATTATGACTGCAGGTAAATTATGAGTTGTGGAGGTACATTATGAGTAGTGGTACATTATGGCTGCAGGTACATTATGACTGGTGGTACATTATGACTGATGGCACATTGTGAGTGCAGGTACCTTATGACTGCAGGTACATTATGACTGCAGGTACATTATGACTGCAGGTACATTATGACTGCAGTTATACATAATTTATTATTTCTGGAATATTGCTAGTATCTTCCTGTGTAAAAACTGAGAGGAAGTGTTAAAAATTCTACACATTTCCTTATCGCTGTCGGTGAGCTGACACTATTCTTATTTTTGGTACAGTGAGTGCTGTTACACGCTGTTCACACTTATCAAAAAAAAAAAAACACCAATCGTGACTCTGTGAGAAAAACAAATTTTTTAAAACTCACTCGCGAGAGTTAGATCACCTAACCTTTCTTCCTCCCCCTTCCTGTTTACTCATAATCTTTTCTACTGTTCTGTCCGCCTCTAGTTCGCCCCCACCCAATTTTATTTATTTTTTTTTTGTGTGACCTAAAAAGTGTCAAAGGTTTGCAGTGTGAGTATATTAAAATGTCGGCATTTATTTTGTCTTCCATTGTTTACAAAACTATGCAGTAGTGGTTCATCAATTGTGAGCGGCAAGAGCAGCGACCTCTAGACTGATTCTGCCAGGGGTTATGTAAGTGTTGAAATTCTGTATTTCTAGCAGTTAATACTTTTTATCGTTCTTTCCAATGCTATGATGGTGTGCGAATGTCAGGGACATCGGTCTATAGTTTTTATGCCATTTATTACCATTTAAGTGGAGGTGGACACAATTCCTGAGTCTCAATGCTTCTTGGAGGACTCCTAGACCTAGACTCTGATTTCGTAAGATTTTTCCGTGATAGTGAATTCTGTTCTGCAATATTGGATAAACATGAATTTCCACGAGGGTGAACCAAGGCCAGATTCCTTCAGCATCACTTCACTTGTTTCGTCAAGGTGTCGAGGGTAAGGTATCGTCAGGCACTGTGCTAGCAGAGGTCGGTGCAGCACTCGTCAGGCACTGTGCTACCAGAGGTCGGTGCAGCACTCGTCAGGCACTGTGCTAACAGAGGTGGGTGCAGCACTCGTCAGGCACTGTGCTAGCAGAGGTCGGTGCAGCACTCGTCAGGCACTGTGCTAACAGAGGTCGGTGCAGCATCGTCAGGCACTGTGCTAGCAGAGGTCGGTGCAGCACTCGCCAGGCACTGTGCTAGCAGAGGTCGGTGCAACACTCGCCAGGCACTGTGCTGGCAGAGGTCGGTGCAGCACTCGTCAGGCACTGTGCTAGCAGAGGTCGGTGCAGCACTCGTCAGGCACTGTGCTAACAGAGGTCGGTGCAGCACTCGTCAGGCACTGTGCTAGCAGAGGTCGGTGCAGCACTCGTCAGGCACTGTGCTAACAGAGGTGGGTGCAGCACTCGTCAGGCACTGTGCTAGCAGAGGTCGGTGCAGCACTCGTCAGGCACTGTGCTAGCAGAGGTTGGTGCAGCACTCATCAGGCACTGTGCTAGCAGAGGTCGGTGCAGCACTCGTCAGGCACTGTGCTAACAGAGGTCGGTGCAGCACTCGTCAGGCACTGTGCTAGCAGAGGTCGGTGCAGCACTCGTCAGGCACTGTGGTAACAGAGGTCGGTGCAGCACTCGTCAGGCACTGTGCTAGCAGAGGTCGGTGCAGCACTCGTCAGACACTGTGCTGGCACAGGTCGGTGTAGCACTCGTCAGGCACTGTGCTGGCAGAGGTCGGTGCAGCACTCGTCAGGCACTGTGCTAGCAGACGTCGGTGCAGCACTCGTCAGGCACTGTGCTAGCAGAGGTCGGTGCAACACTGGTCAGGCACTGTGCTGGCAGAGGTCGGTGCAGCACTCGTCAGGCACTGTGCTAGCAGAGGCCGGTGCAGCACTCGTCAGGCACTGTGCTGGCAGAGGTCGGTGCAGAACTCGTCAGGCACTGTGCTAGCAGAGGCCGGTGCAGCACTCGTCAGGCACTGTGCTAGCAGAGGTCGGTGCAGCACTCGTCAGGCACTGTGCTAGCAGAGGTCGGTGCAGCACTCGTCAGGCACTGTGTTAGCAGATGTCGGTGCAGCACTCGTCAGGCACTGTGCTAGCAGAGGTCGGTGCAGCACTCGTCAGGCACTGTGCTAGCAGAGGTCGGTGCAGCACTCGTCAGGCACTGTGCTGGCAGAGGTCGGTGCAGCACTCGTCAGGCACTGTGCTAACAGAGGTCGGTGCAGCACTCGTCAGGCACTGTGCTAGCAGAGGTCGGTGCAGCACTCATCAGGCACTGTGCTGGCAGAGGTCGGTGCAGCACTCGTCAGGCACTGTGCTGGCAGAGGGTCGGTTGCAGCACTCGTCAGGCACTGTGCTGGCAGAGGTCGGTGCAGCACTCGTCAGGCACTGTGCTAACAGAGGTCGGTGCAGCACTCGTCAGGCACTGTGCTAGCAGAGGTCGGTGCAGCACTCGTCAGGCACTGTGCTAGCAGAGGTCGGTGCAGCACTCGTCAGGCACTGTGCTAGCAGAGGTCGGTGCAGCACTCGTCAGGCACTGGGCTAGCAGAGGTCGGTGCAGCACTCGTCAGGCACTGTGCTGGTTGAGGTCGGTGCAGCACTCGTCAGGCACTGTGCTAGCAGAGGTCGGTGCAGCACTCGTTAGGCACTGTGCTAACAGAGGTCGGTGCAGCACTCGTCAGGCACTGTGCTAGCAGAGGTCGGTGCAGCACTCGCCAGGCACTGTGCTAGCAGAGGTCGGTGCAGCACTCGCCAGGCACTGTGCTAGCAGAGGTCGGTGCAGCACTCGTCAGGAACTGTGCTAGCAGAGGTCGGTGCAGCGTTCGTCAGGCACTGTGCTGGCAGAGGTCGGTGCAGCACTCGTCAGGCACTGTGCTAGCAGAGGTCGGTGCAGCACTCGTCAGGCACTGTGCTAGCAGAGGTCGGTGCAGCGCTCGTCAGGCACTGTGCTAGCAGAGGTCGGTGCAGCACTCGTCAGGCACTGTGCTGGCAGAGGTCGGTGCAGCACTCGTCAGGCACTGTGCTAGCAGAGGTCGGTGCAGCACTCGTCAGGCACTGTGCTAGCAGATGTCGGTGCAGCGCTCGTCAGGCACTGTGCTGGCAGAGGTCGGTGCAGCACTCGTCAGGCACTGTGCTAGCAGAGGTCGGTGCAGCACTCGTCAGGCACTGTGCTGGCAGAGGTCGGTGCAGCACTCGTCAGGCACTGTGCTGGCAGATGGTCAGTGCAGCACTCGTCAGGCACTGTGCTAGCAGAGGTCGGTGCAGCACTCGCCAGGCACTGTGCTAGCAGAGGTCGGTGCAGCACTCGCCAGGCACTGTGCTGGCAGAGGTCGGTGCAGCACTCGCCAGGCACTGTGCTAGCAGAGGTCGGTGCAGCACTCGTCAGGCACTGTGCTAGCAGAGGTCGGTGCAGCACTCGTCAGGCACTGTGCTAGCAGAGGTCGGTTGCAGCACTCGTCAGGCACTGTGCTAGCGAGGTCGGTGCAGCACTCGCAGGCACTGTGCTAGCAGAGATCGGTGGCAGCACTCGTCAGGCACTGTGCTGGCAGAGGTCGGTGCAGCACTCGTCAGGCACTGTGCTAGCAGAGGTCGGTGCAGCGCTCGTCAGGCACTGTGCTAGCAGAGGTCGGGTGCAGCGCTCGTCAGGCACTCTGCTGGCAGATGGTCGGTGCAGCACTCGTCAGGCACTGTGCTAGCAGAGGTCGGTGCAGCACTCGCCAGGCACTGTGCTAGCAGAGGTCGGTGCAGCACTCGCAAGGCACTGTGCTGGCAGAGGTCGGTGCAGCACTCGTCAGGCACTGTGCTAGCAGAGGTCGGTGCAGCGCTCGTCAGGCACTGTGCTAGCAGAGGTCGGTGCAGCGCTCGTCAGGCACTGTGCTGGCAGATGGTCGGTGCAGCACTCGTCAGGCACTGTGCTAGCAGAGGTCGGTGCAGCACTCGCCAGGCACTGTGCTAGCAGAGGTCGGTGCAGCACTCGTCAGGCACTGTGCTGGCAGAGGTCGGTGCAGCACTCGCCAGGCACTGTGCTAGCAGAGGTCGGTGCAGCACTCGCCAGGCACTGTGCTAGCAGAGGTCGGTGCAGCACTCGTCAGGCAATGTGCTAGCAGAGGTCGGTGCAGCACTCGTCAGGCACTGTGCTAGCAGAGGTCGGTGCAGCACTCGTCAGGCACTGTGCTGGCAGAGGTCGGTGCAGCACTCGTCAGACACTGTGCTAGCAGAGGTCGGTGCAGCACTCGTCAGGCACTGTGCTAGCAGAGGTCGGTGCAGCACTCGTCAGGCACTGTGCTAGCAGAGGTCGGTGCAGCACTCGCCAGGCACTGTGCTAGCAGAGGTCGGTGCAGCACTCGTCAGGCACTGTGCTAGCAGAGGTCGGTGCAGCACTCGTCAGGCACTGTGCTAGCAGAGGTCGGTGCAGCACTCGTCAGGCACTGTACTAGCATTGGTCGGTGCAGCACTCGTCAGGCACTGTACTAGCATTTCCCGAGGGGTTGGATACAAGTCTTTTTCCTTATGTTTCTACGTAACGAATAAAGTATTTATTTGGGGGGGGGGAGATTACTTTCAGTTTGACAGATGGGCTATTTGCTCTTCTTAATTAACTCTCCCGGACTCTGTAGGTATTCGTTTTTGCGAGGATCTTTTAAAGTTCATAGCAGAATTTCTTTTCATGTTTCGAGAAAGTTTGAGACATTTGTAAACTTGTGAAATTCGCTTTCTTTTTTTATTTCTAACTTCCATTTTCTTTATTTTCTTTCCGATGACTGTATGAATTTTGTATCACTGTGAGTCTAGAATATTTGTAGTGTCACAGTATGAGTCTAGACTACACTTCTAGCTTCACTGTACAGGTCTAGAACACGCTTCTAGTGTCACTGTATGAGTCTAGAGCACACTTCTAGTGTCACTGTACTAGTCTAGAACATTTCTACTGTTACTGTATGAATCTAGAACACACTTCTAGTGTTACTATGTGAGTTTAGAACATTTATAGTGTCACTGTATGAGTCTGAAACATATTTCTAGTTCCACTGTAGGAATCTAGAACACACTTCTAGTGTGTTCTAGACATATATATATTATATATACATATATTATGTTGTGCCGAATAGGTAAAACTTGCAATTTTGGCTTAAATAGGAACGCTCTTCTTGTCGAATAAAGCAAGCGAAAATTTGCGTATGGTTTAATTTCGCAAAAATCATTCTAAAGTTAACGATTTTTTTTTTGTGTTTATTATTAAATTATTGTAAACTTATAACAAGCGCAGTATATTTTAGATAAGGTTAGATAAGTTTTCTAAGGTTCTTTTGGTACAAAAATATTAATTTTTACATTAACATAATGAAAATATATATATATATCTTCAAACGTGAGCGAAAATTCACGACGCTTATTACGACCACAGGTAATGAATGGACTGTGAAATCTGGTCGTAAAGGGAATTGGAGCAAACAAACTGAGCAGTAGACTTTAATGTTTATTTTGCCATCGCCCACTGTATACAGATATTTACACTATGTACATTATGTACAGATAGAATAATAAGTGTACACGACAGTGACAGATGGCAAAACAGAAGCCAGAGAGAGTGCACCAATGTGTCCCACAAATGAACCACGTTGCTTCAGCTTTGGTGAACTTGCCTGTGATTAGTTAATGAGCCAAGGTGCTGATTTCACGACGGCTACTCTATCGATTAAACCCTTAGCACCTGGTTCACTGCTTGGGAGGCAGCCTATATGGGAGTGTGACATACTCAGAATAAATTGTAACATACTCTTTGAATGTCACACCCCCATCCGAAAAAGGCTGTAATAGCCAGGACTAGGCCTCCACCTCCATGGATAGCGTGCCACCATGGCATTGAACAATAATGGAACAGCCTTTCCTCTCAATCATCCAACTCATTAGATAGGGTTCATCTTTTCTTGAGGCTCAAAGTCAAACTCTATCCTAGAGCGAGACAGCAGAGAGTAGGGCTAACGTTGGATGAAGACACCTGCGGACGACACCAGAATGTCCCCTCACAAACAAACAACCTCACCAACATCATTAAAAATCATTTCATAAAGGGTTGAAAAATGAGCTAAGCTGCCCATCACATCATAACCTAAATTAAACATGGGATAGGAAATCGGCCACCTTATTTTCCTTGCTGGCAATATGGACGAGTTTAATATTGTAAGGTTGCAGCCTGAGGTTCCATCTCATCAGACGCTTGTTGAGGTTTTACATGGTGTTGAGGTAGACCAGAGGATTGCGATCACTGTAGACTGTGACCACTTGGGATGACTGCCCCACCTAAGTATCAGAGCTAGGGTTTCTTTCTCAATGGCAGCATAAGCCCTTTGGTGAGGTTATACTTGGCAGAGAAGTAAGCGACAGGCTGCAACCACTCTTCCCCTGATTTTTGTAGGAATACTACCCCTACCTCTGACTCACATACATCAACCTGTAGTACAAAAGGATTTGAAAAATCGGGAGACAGGAGAATGGGTGCAGTACAAGGTAGCCGTTTGGCTTTGTTAAATGATTCTTGACATTCTGGGGTCCATTGAAATTTTTGTTTCTGATTGGTAAGTGAGGTTAGGGGGGCTACAACATCTTCAAAGTTCTTACAGAATCGTCTGTAGAAACCTACCATCCCTAAGAAATGTTGGAGGGATTTTCTATCACGAGGTGCTGGGTAATTCTTAATGGCAAGAATTTTAGCAAATTTAGGGGCTACTTTATCACTACCTACTTCATGCCTCAAGAAAGTAACAGTAGACTGGACAAAGGATGATTTACACAAATTAACAGTTAACTGGAAATTTTTAAACTTCTCAAAGAGAGTCTTAAGTCGGGAAACATGTTGGTCCCAGGTATCGGAAACTACTACTGTATCATCCATATAAGCTGTGTGCCTTCAAGCCCTTTAATAGCCTGATGGATCAGCTTCTGGAACGTTGCCGGCGAGTTCCACATTCTGAATGGGGTCACTGTATGTTGACAGTGACCTCATGGAATTACAAAGGCAGAGATTTCCTTCGCCTTATCTGTCAAACGTACCTGATAGTAACCTTTAAGGAAGGTCTAGTTAGGAAACAAAAGTAGACTTGCCACAAAGTTCACTACGTCATCCAAACGTAGCAGAGGGTAAGCATCTGGAATAGTGACCTCATTCACCTTACGGTAATCTGTATACATTCGAAAACCTCCATCAGACTTTTAACGAGGATACACGGTGAAGCCCACGGACTGGATGACTCCTCCACTCATCTGTGTTCTGACAGAAATGCTACCTTCTGCTAAGTAGCCTCTGTTCTTCAGGATTAGCACTGAAGGAGGAGAGTTTAATAGGCTTAGTGTTTCCAACATCTACATCATAATATCCAGGGTACATTTTCTCGGGACGCCCGAAAATATGTCAGAGTAAGTTTGCAGGAGGGTAATTAGATTTATTTGATTTTCAGACAGCCCCATCATTAAAGGGCTAGTGTCCTTGAGGAGGACAGAATTAGGAAGCTTAACTTGAATTTCTGGAATAGTGTGCAAGGACTCAGGGTCGTCTACAGAGGCAGAGGACAGAGTCATTACTGGGACTTTATGTGGGCTATTAAATCTAACTTTAAAGGTGTGGCTAGGTACAGGTTCCTGCACCAGCACCTTGTCTCCTGGATTGAAGGAGCGAAACTTTGCTTTTCTGTCATATCTCTGTTTCATAGTGTTTTGAGCAGAATTTAAGTTAGCCTTAGCCAACTGACGGGCCACCTGCAACCTTGAAGAAAGGTTGTAGAGTGCTATGCAGGCGTTTTCTCCCATCCATCTTTCCCCGAGCACTCGCAGAGGAACTCGTACATTGTGCCCGAAGATTAGCTCAAATGGACTGTACCCTGTTGATTCCTGTACAGTTTCTCTCATTGCGAACAGCAACAGAGAAAATGATTCATCACAGTCTGTAGGAAAATGCATGCAAAAGATTCTCATCAAGGTTTTTAACATTTGATGAAATCTTTCCAAGGCGCCTTGGGACTGAGGATGATAGGCAGTGGATAATTTATGAATTATACCTTGCCTAGTTAAGACTTCCCTAAAAGCTTTGGCTGAAAAGTTAGTACCCAGGTCACTCTGGATAGACTAAGGACTGCCAAAATATGATATAAATTTAGTTATGGCTTTACGAATGGCTTTAGTGTTTTTACTGCGCGTTGGGACTGCTTCCGGATACCTAGTAGCTTTGTGAATATCGAAGTTGTATACAATACTGACAGGTTGGTAGGTAAGACACATAGGCAACAGTTAGGCAACTTTATTCAGAAACGTTTCGCCTACACAGTAGGCTTCTTCAGTCGACTACAGAAAGTAGGCAAGAGCAGTAGGCTTCTTCAGTCGAGTACAGAAAATAGGCAAGAGCAGTAGAGATGTGAAGACGATGTAATCAGTCCATCACTCTTGAAGTTGTAGATATGAGGTTGTCAGTCCCTCAGCCTGGAGAAGAGTTCTGTTCCATACTCTGAAACTATCTGAAGATCAAACGACAATGTGGAGACCATTTTGATATTCACTCTGTCAGACACTGCAACACAATGGCACCTTGGCACAGAAGAGAAAACACTTTGGACAACTTTTTCAAGCGAGAATTGTTTGATCTGAGAGGGACGCGACTTCTCAGTGGGTACATTCTCTCTACTACTACTCTGAACCTCTCCTTTCGACAGTATATAAGCCTCCACACTGTCGCTTGATCTTCAGATAGTTTCAGACAATGGAACAGAACTCATCTCCAGGCTGAGGGACTGACAACCTCAAATCTACAAACTTCAAGGGTGATGGACTGATTACATCGTCTTCACATCTCTACTGCTCTTGCCCATTTTCTGTACTCGACTGAAGAAGCCTACTGTGTAGGCGAAACGTTTCGGAATAAAGTTGCCTAACTGTTGCCTATGTGTCTTACCAGCCTAGTAGCTTTGTCCATGATAGTAAATAAGTACTGGTTTCCTGACTTGGATTTTGGTAATGGTCCCACATAATCAATGATTATCTCTGTAGACGGTTTTCCATTTGAAGGTATGGGATGAAGTGGTCCAGATTTACCTACTTGTTGACATTCCCTGCAAGAGCGGATGTGATTCTTCATATCCTGCCTTATTTTTTGCCAGTAAAACTCTTTCAATATTCTATACAGAGTTTTTGCAATTCCTAAATGACCTCCTAAAGAGGAATTGTGGGCTTTGTTCAAAATCTGTGACGTAAATTTCATAGGTACTACCAGTCTGATTTTGGGCTTCCCCCTACCTCCTTACTAGTCTGTGTGCAGAGACTGGGTGATCTGAGTGGGGTTCACCCATGGCTGCCTGAAAAGTGAAGTTTAAAGAAGGATCTCTTCACTGTTCTTCCCGAAAGGACATTCTCTCGGGCATGGAAACAGATATATCTGGCAATCCTGCAACCCTGGAGTAGGATGGCTTGGTCTGGGACTTTTCACTAAATTTACGAAGCCCTGACCAGTTTTCCTCGTAAAACAAACTGTCTAGCCCTAGATCTGAGTCGTCCAAGGATGAGTCAGCATTCTTGACAGATATCTCTTCGAATTTTGCCTGAGTTATGGCTAACATCGGAGAAGAATTAGTCACTATAGGTTCTGGACATTTTGTCGAATTAAGAATGTTATTACCCAGCAAAACACAGCATCTTTCATAGGGATTCCCTTAGAAGCACCTACAGTCAAATATCCTGTATAATATTTACTTTGCACATGTATCTTATGTAAGGGACAGAAAATACAGCTCTTCCAAATGCTTCTAAGAAAATGGAGGGGGAGGACTTCCTCTCATATAAGTAAGTTTATTCAGGTATACACAAATACAGTTACATAGAATTATCATACATAGCAGCATATGTGTAGAGAATCTGGGATAACCCAAAAAAGTCAGACAGAGTGACTTATTTTTTTTCGTTCTCCTGAAGGGAGACCTGGCATATACTGTAGTATGGGGCCATACCACACTCCACTTTCTTCTGGTTCATCTCAAAAGTGAGGATGTTGATTTTCACTAAGGATTGAGCCATCATAGGGCAGTTGGACTTAAAGTGGCCGGGTTTATGACAATGGAAAAAGGTTACCTCATAGCGTAATTTGGTTCACTGTTGATTTTGTGGATGGCGCCACTCTGTGTACTGGCGTTGTTCACCATGTTGACAATGAGTTTGAGGTTATCGTTCACCAGGTTAACCGCGAGACTGATGTTGCTCACCAGGCGACTTAGTTGGTTAGCGTTGTTGTTCACTTTCATCCTGCCACATCGTCCTCCGGTCAGGGACTCGTCCCTGACGATCTCTATTTATGCTAGGCTGTTGGGAAGAAAGATTAGACCGCTTGGACAAGGAGCAGTTACTCTCAAAAGTGTCAGCCAGTCTGGCTGCTTCCAATGCAGTAGTTAACGAATGATCTTCAAGAAAGACTTTAACACATTCCAGCAGGTTATCCACTAAAAGTAACTGCACTAGATCAATGATGTTGGCGACATCACTCACCTTATACCTTTTGGTTAAGTTTTTTGACTGCTATCTTACAAAGTCTACACGAGACTGATCCAGCTGACGCTTGCACAATTTGAATTCCCTCCTCTGTTTGGCGGGAATACACTGATATACCCCAAGAACCATTGTTTTAACAACCAGATAATCAGTGAATTCTTCATTATTTGAAACAGCTATGAACTCTTGCGCATTGTCGTACAATGTTGTATGCACCAGTACTGCCCAATGCTCCCCAGGTCACCTCAGTGCTCAAGCCTGGTTTTCAAATGCCTCGAAAAGCTGTTCATGCTCAGCCTCAACAAAACGAGTACTAACGGCACTGCTTTTTGCACACTAAAGTAGTCACCCACAGTCTGCTTAAATTGCCTCCTCTCCTTCTCTCTATCAAACTCCTCTTTAGCAAATGGTCGCTGCTCTCTGGTTGTTTCGAGATTGAGTTCAGCTAACTCAAGTGCCAACGAAGCTGACTCACCCTGAGACAAACCCAGTGCACCACCTGGTTCACGAGACTGCTGGTCTGATTGCTCTGGTGTTAGCCCTCCCACATTACAAAGGAACCTAAGTGGAGATCAGCGATTAATAGTTCCTGTAGCTGGAGAATAGCTCCTGCAGCGAGAGATACCTCAGTTTGGTGCGCCACAGTTGCTTCAACCCTTAATATGGTACGAATAATGTCATGAAGCTACGCAGCAGTGATAGTTCGTTGGTATCCTATGCCAATGGAACGAGCAATTTGCCAGAAGTGCTGTAAAGATAGTTTGGGCAGATTTAGGAGAGGATTCTCAGACACCAACCTCCTCACCCATACTGGTGGCATAATCGAAAATGAAACGTTATTTGTAATGCACGCAACAAGCAGCAATATCACATTACAACTTGCAGGATACACATACACAGTAGCAAGACTGATAGGCAATACAAAAGGCGATAGCGATTCAGTTTGACCGATACCAACACCAGCTCCAACTCCAGCTCCAGCTTCAGCTACAGGACAGAGCTCCCATATTACGAACACGTAATGAATGGCGTGTGAGACTTGGCCGTGAAGGGAACTGGAGCAAACAAACTCAGCAGTAGACTATAATGTATCACGTGACTCACGAAATAGTAATGACACGATTGCAAACAAACCATACCACAGGCGGGGATAGAACCCGAGATCGGTCTGGAGTTTTGAGACTCTCTGATCGCGGGTTCTACCCCCGCCCGTGGTATGGTTTGACTATAATGTATATTTTGCCTTCACCCACTGTACACAGATATGGTACACTATGTACAGTATGTACAGACAGAATAATAATAAGAGTACACCACGGTGACAGATGGCAAAGAAGCCAGAGAGAGTGCACCATACTCAACCAGCAGGTAGGCAAGTCTGACAATGCTTCCCACAAGTCAACCATATTGCTTGCCTGTGATTGGTTAATGAACCAAGATACTGATTTAACAGTAGGTACCCTATCGATCATTAAACCCTTAGTACCCGGTTCGTTGGTTGGGAGGCAGCCTATATGGAAGTGTGACATATGCTAAATAAATTGTAACTCTGCATGCCACAATGTTCTAAACCACTAGACCATACAATCCTACAAACAACTTGAGCCTCGCAAACTAAGCTTGCTTCAAGTTGCGAGGACATACGATGGCATGAAATTAGCTCTGAGGTAACTACACCATCGTATGTCCTCGCAACTTGAAGCAAGCAGAGTTCGCAAGGCTCAAGTTGTTTCTTGGATTATATGGTCCAGTGGTTTAGATTGTAGTGAATTTTCGATCGCCATGAGGCGGGTTAAAACAACACTATATATATATATATATATATATATATATATATATATATATATATATATATATATATATATATATATATATATATATATACACACAATACGTGTAAAAGGAGTGGCAGTGTGCAAAATTAAATACTTGACATTCTGTGTTGCCTTTGACGGTCCGGCGCGATATATTAAATACTGTGGCCGTGAGTTCTATTTTGTAATGCATTTAATTTACATTTGTTTATCGTAGGCATGAGGTTGTCTGTGACTTATCTGTGTTATGATTATAGTTTATATTTATTAACTCAGTGACAGGCAGTAGTATCAGTATATAATGTGGCGGACCACTATTTCCTTATCTGGTTCGTTTTTTGTTAGGGTCGCTGTTTAGGTTGTATTTAAAGTAATTTCTCAATGTACATATACTGTGAGACATTAGCACTTGGTGTCTATAAAATACTTGTAGTATACATGTAAATTATTCGGTGAGCTTCCCTAGACTGGATGTATAGTCCATACACTCGTATTTAAGAGCACATTTGGATGACGCACGTGAAGGTTTAGAGCTTGTTGTGGATGTTGCAGTTCGGATGGGTCCTTCAAACTGTGATGACACCTGCGCTTTCCTTACAAAACAGCTGTAGAATGAGTGACGGTGAATGTGCTTTCTTTTATGGGTTACTCTTCGTCTGTTGACAACAGCAACGACAAGAATAATAATATTAATAATAATATTTCTACTACTACTGCTAGTACTACTACTACTACTACTACTACTACAACTACTATTACTATTACTACTACTACTACTGCTGCTACTACTAGTACTACTACGGCTACTACTACTACTACAACTACTATTACTACTACTACTACTACTACTACTACTACTACTACTACTACTACTCATAATAATAATAATAATAATAATAATAATAATAATAATAATAATAATAAGAGTAATAGTAATAATAATAATAAATAATAATAATAATAATAATAATAATAATAATAATAATAATAATAATAATCATAGTAATAATAATAATAATAAAATCATACTAAGAGGTGTAACTCCGCCTCCTAAACAAAACCTGGTACCTGGTCCAGTTAATATTAACCACCTTCATCGTTGTCTCTCTCTCAACAACATATATACCTCCAAAGGGGAGGAGGAAGGTCTCGTCAACAACATATATACCTCCATAGAGGAGGGGAGAAGTTCTCAGTAACATATATACCTCCACAAGGGAGGAGAAAGGTCTCGTCACCAACATATGTACCTCCACAGGGTAGAGGTCTCGTGAACAACGTATATACTTATGCAGATAAATGATTCAGAGAATTGACAAGTTAATGAATTAGGCAAATATACAACACTTGGGTATCTTTACTGAGGAAATCTTTCGCCACGCAGTGGCTTCATCGGTCCTAAGCAAGGAAGAATGGTGAAGATTAAAAGGAGTTTGAAGTAATCAGTCCTTCAGTCTGGAGTCGATGCAATCAATCTTGAAAAGAATAAGCATATGCGCGAAGTGACTTATATACTGTAGACAGGTGAGGCGAGACAGTCCTTCCCCTTCCCTGTGGAGGGAAGGTCTCGTCAACAACATATATACCTCCACAGAGAAGGGGAAGTTTCGTCAACATTATAAATATCTCCAAAGGGAAGGGGAAAGTTCTTGTCAACAACATATATACCTCAACAGAGGAGGGTGGAGGTCTCGTCAATAACATATACACCTCAACAGGGGAGGGGAAAGGTCTCGACAACAACATATATATCTCCACAGGGAAGGGAAGCTCTCCACAAGAACATATATACCTCCACAGGGAAGGGGAGGTTTCATCAATATATTATATATAAATATATATATACATACATACATATACATATATATATATATATATATATATATATATATATATATATATATATATATATATATGTATATATATATATATGTATATATATATATATATATATATATATATATATATATATATATATATATATATATATATATATATATATATATATATATATATATATATAGGTAGTAGGTTGGTAGACAGCAACCACCCAGGGAAGTACTACCGTCCTGCCAGATGACTGTGAAACGAAAACCTGTAACTGTTTTGCATGATGGTAGGATTGCTGGTTTCTTTTTCTGTCTCATAAACACGCTAGATAACAGGGATATCTTGCTACTCCTACTTACACTTTGGTCACACTTCACAGACACGCACATGCATATATATATACATACATCTAGGTTTTTCTCCTTTTTCTAAATAGCTCTTGTTCTTCTTTATTTCTTCTATTGTCCATGGGGAAGTGGAAAAGAATCTTTCCTCCGTAAGCCATGCGTGTCGTATGAGGCGACTAAAATGCCGGGAGCAATGGGCTAGTAACCCCTTCTCCTGTAGACATTTACTAAAAAAGAGAAGAAGAAAAACTTTATAAAACTGGGATGCTTAAATGTGCGTGGATGTAGTGCAGATGACAAGAAACAGATGATTGCTGATGTTATGAATGAAAAGAAGTTGGATGTCCTGGCCCTAAGCGAAACAAAGCTGAAGGGGGTAGGAGAGTTTCAGTGGGGGGAAATAAATGGGATTAAATCTGGAGTATCTGACAGAGTTAGAGCAAAGGAAGGGGTAGCAGTAATGTTAAATGAACAGTTATGGAAGGAGAAAAGAGAATATGAATGTGTAAATTCAAGAATTATGTGGATTAAAGTAAAGGTTGGATGCGAGAAGTGGGTCATAATAAGCGTGTATGCACCTGGAGAAGAGAGGAATGCAGAGGAGAGAGAGAGATTTTGGGAGATGTTAAGTGAATGTATAGGAGCCTTTGAACCAAGTGAGAGAGAAATTGTGGTAGGGGACCTGAATGCTAAAGTAGGAGAAACTTTTAGAGAGGGTGTGGTAGGTAAGTTTGGGGTGCCAGGTGTAAATGATAATGGGAGCCCTTTGATTGAACTTTGTATAGAAAGGGTTTAGTTATAGGTAATACATATTTTAAGAAAAAGAGGATAAATAAGTATACAAGATATGATGTAGGGCGAAATGACAGTAGTTTGTTGGATTATGTATTGGTAGATAAAAGACTGTTGAGTAGACTTCAGGATGTACATGTTTATAGAGGGGCCACAGATATATCAGATCACTTTCTAGTTGTAGCTACACTGAGAGTAAAAGGTAGATGGGATACAAGGAGAATAGAAGCATCAGGGAAGAGAGAGGTGAAGGTTTATAAACTAAAAGAGGAGGCAGTTAGGGTAAGATATAAACATCTATTGGAGGATAGATGGGCTAATGAGAGCATAGGCAATGGGGGTCGAAGAGGTATGGGGTAGGTTTAAAAATGTAGTGTTAGAGTGTTCAGCAGAAGTTTGTGGTTACAGGAAAGTGGGTGCAGGAGGGAAGAGGAGCGATTGGTGGAATGATGATGTAAAGAGAGTAGTAAGGGAGAAAAAGTTAGCATATGAGAAGTTTTTACAAAGTAGAAGTGATGCAAGGAGGGAAGAGTATATGGAGAAAAAGAGAGAGGTTAAGAGAGTGGTGAAGCAATGTAAAAAGAGAGCAAATGAGAGAGTGGTGAGATGTTATCAACAAATTTTGTTGAAAATATGAAAAAGTTTTGGAGTGAGATTAACAAGTTAAGAAAGCCTAGAGAACAAATGGATTTGTCAGTTAAAAATAGGAGAGGAGAGTTATTAAATGGAGAGTTAGAGGTATTGGGAAGATGGAGGGAATATTTCGAAGAATTGTTAAATGTTGATGAAGATAGGGAAGCTGTGATTTCGTGTATAGGGCAAGGAGGAATAACATCTTGTAGGAGTGAGGAAGAGCCAGTTGTGAGTGTGGGGGAAGTTCGTGAGGCAGTAGGTAAAATGAAAGGGGGTAAGGCAGCCGGGATTGATGGGATAAAGATAGAAATGTTAAAAGCAGGTGGGGATATAGTTTTGGAGTGGTTGGTGCAATTATTTAATAAATGTATGGAAGAGGGTAAGGTACCTAGGGATTGGCAGAGAGCATGCATAGTTCCTTTGTATAAAGGCAAAGGGGATAAAAGAGAGTGCAAAAATTATAGGGGGATAAGTCTGTTGAGTATACCTGGTAAAGTGTATGGTAGAGTTATAATTGAAAGAATTAAGAGCAAGACGGAGAATAGGATAGCAGATGAACAAGGAGGCTTTAGGAAAGGTAGGGGGTGTGTGGACCAGGTGTTTACAGTGAAACATATAAGTGAACAGTATTTAGATAAGGCTAAAGAGGTCTTTGTGGCATTTATGGATTTGGAAAAGGCGTATGACAGGGTGGATAGGGGGGCAATGTGGCAGATGTTGCAAGTGTATGGTGTAGGAGGTAGGTTACTGAAAGCAGTGAAGAGTTTTTATGAGGATAGTGAGGCTCAAGTTAGAGTATGTAGGAAAGAGGGAAATTTTTTCCCAGTAAAAGTAGGCCTTAGACAAGGATGTGTGATGTCACCGTGGTTGTTTAATATATTTATAGATGGGGTTGGAAGAGAAGTAAATGTGAGGGTCTTGGCAAGAGGCGTGGAGTTAAAAGATAAAGAATCACACACAAAGTGGGAGTTGTCACAGCTGCTCTTTGCTGATGACACTGTGCTCTTGGGAGATTCTGAAGAGAAGTTGCAGAGATTGGTGGATGAATTTGGTAGGGTGTGCAAAAGAAGAAAATTAAAGGTGAATACAGGAAAGAGTATGGTTATGAGGATAACAAAAAGATTAGGTGATGAAAGATTGGATATCAGATTGGAGGGAGAGAGTATGGAGGAGGTGAACGTATTCAGATATTTGGGAGTGGACGTGTCAGCGGATGGGTCTATGAAAGATGAGGTGAATCATAGAATTGATGAGGGAAAAAGAGTGAGTGGTGCACTTAGGAGTCTGTGGAGACAAAGAACTTTGTCCTTGGAGGCAAAGAGGGGAATGTATGAGAGTATAGTTTTACCAACGCTCTTATATGGGTGTGAAGCGTGGGTGATGAATGTTGCAGCGAGGAGAAGGCTGGAGGCAGTGAAGATGTCATGTCTGAGGGCAATGTGTGGTGTGAATATAATGCAGAGAATTCGTAGTTTGGAAGTTAGGAGGAGGTGCGGGATTACCAAAACTGTTGTCCAGAGGGCTGAGGAAGGGTTGTTGAGGTGGTTCGGACATGTAGAGAGAATGAAGCGAAACAGAATGACTTCAAGAGTGTATCAGTCTGTAGTGGAAGGAAGGCGAGGTAGGGGTCGGCCTAGGAAAGGTTGGAGGGAGGGGGTAAAGGAGGTTTTGTGTGCGAGGGGCTTGGACTTCCAGCAGGCATGCGTGAGCGTGTTTGATAGGAGTGAATGGAGACAAATGGTTTTTAATACTTGACGTGCTGTTGGAGTGTGAGCAAAGTAACATTTATGAAGGGATTCAAGGAAACCGGCAGGCCGGACTTGAGTCCAGGAGATGGGAAGTACAGTGCCTGCACTCTGAAGGAGGGGTGTTAATGTTGCAGTTTAAAAACTGTAGTGTAAAGCACCCTTCTGGCAAGACAGTGATGGAGTGAATGATGGTGAAAGTTTTTCTTTTTCGGGCCACCCTGCCTTGGTGGGAATCGGCCAGTGTGATAATAAAAATAAAAATATATATATATTTATATATATATATATATATATATATATATATATATATATATATATATATATATATATATATATATATATATATATATATATATCCACAGGGAAGGGAGAAGTTCTCGTCAGGAACATATAAACCTCAAAAGGTGAAGGGGAAGGTCTCGACAACAACATATATACCTCCACAACGGAGGGTGGAGGTCTCGTCAACAAAAACATATATACCTCTAAAAGGGAATCTCGTCGGCAGCATATATACTTCTACAAGGGAGGGGGAGGTCTCTTCATCAATCTTTATACTCCCACATGGGACGGAGGGGATGAAGGTCTCAACAACAACATACATACTTCTACAGGGGATGGAGAGAGGTCTCGCCAACAACATACCTGCATATACCCCTCACAGGAAAAGGGCGTGGGAATGTCTCACCCACATTTACTTCTACAGTGCTGGAGCGTTGTCAACAACACATACATAGCTTCATTACAATCTGCTGGAAACATCTAGCATTACCCCAGAACAAGAGTTACTAAGAGATGTTTATCACCCATGTAGATGTCATGTTCAGCAGACCATTGTTCTTGGTCGTCTAGAGTTGTTGATTGGTTAATGGGATTTAAAGGTGATGAATTGCACTGCACAAGCGTCATAACATGTTCACTTCCTTAACTTACTTCCGCGTCGGTCTGGAGTTTTACATCTCTCTAACCGAGGGTTCAAGCCCCGCCCGTGTTATGATATCTTTTTCACATCTTAATCCCTAAAGTAGGGATTAAGGAAATGAACTTGCACCTCAGTGTGTGTATATTCTACACAGAGCTGCTGTCTCTGTTATCCTCCTGGCAGGTATGCTATCGTTGTCATAACTCACGAAATCGTAATAACACGATTGCAAACATACCATACAACGGGTGCAGACTTAACTCACTTGCCATGGGTTCAATTCCCGCACATCCTGTGCTTTGTTTGTAATCGTGTTATTACCATTTTGTGTCATGATGGCGACTTTGAGGGGACTTAATTAAGCTAGAGTTCACCACAGCCACGATGGAGGGATATTCATCTGTAAAACTTGAATTTGTGGTAACAGTGGTGGCCATACTAACTTCCTTATGGTGTATAGAAATATAATTAGTTGGATGAATCTTATTGTAGCCAGTTGGCCCAGTGGCTAATGCACTGGCCTGGATTTTAGGACTCACTTGCCACTGGTTCAGTTCTACCCGTTCCGTGGTTTGGATCATTGTTACAGTCCTGCCTCAGTCTCCTCCCATCTGTTGGTGAGTTGTATCGACCTGCCTAAGTTGTCGTAGATCTTCTTCAAAACATGATCTAAATGCCTACGGTTACCTGTAGACAAGTCAGTGGGCCACTGCCTACACAGCCTAGTCCAAGACCAGGCTTTTTGGTTGATGGTCTGATCAATGAGACTGTTGGCTATACGCAATTAAACATACACATCACAGCCCTGCTAAACAGTAACTAACATAAGGAATCTATAAAGTTTCTTTTTGAAGACAGTTAAGGGTCTGTAGAAAATTTCCATTGTGTCTAAAGCAGTGGTTCCCAAACTTTTTCAGCTTGTTACCCAATTTAACGTGCCACATAAAGCATGTTACCTCTTTCACAAAATGTTGTTATTATTGATATATATGGCTAAATTAAAACACTTGAGATATTTTCTTTTATTTATTGTATTTGAACATTGTGCATCTCTAATGACTATTACCAAAGATGTCAAGAACATCAGTGGGATGGATGGAGTTGCATACTTGAAGCTAGTTTAGGAATTCTTGGCTTCATACCAGCTTATGTCTACCTCGGCTGATGCTCACAGATAAACTGACAGTGTGAAATAGAGGCAGCCTCAGAAAGTGAGTGACGAGTACTGGACAGGTCGATCTGGGCTACTGAGTGACTTTTGTCCTGAAGCATACTTGTCAAAATACATTTGGGTTTCCACACACTTAGCTATATATTTCTTCTTTTCTAATACTGTATATTAGTTTTTGATGTTTATTGTTATTTGGTTTAACTTTATTACTTACTTATAATAGGTTTACTTTACAACTTTATATACTAAGACAAAGTTAACAATAATCCTCATACCGGGTACCGCATTGTTTTCTTGATTTTCAGAATTCATAACTTTTTTTCTGTCACCCCTCCATTACCCCCCAAAAATGGTTAAATTACCCCCAGGGGGTAATTTACCCCCAGTTTGGGAACCACTGGTCTAAAGGGAGAGTGTCGCTGTCCTTTTATACTTACTGTGTTATCTCTTATGGCAAATGTTTGAAACTCTGCTTTTTATTAGGGTATTTTGCACCATTTGTGGAGACTTGTTTGGTACCAATTTTCCGGGTGTAAATTATGAGGTATCCTTTTCACATTTACGGTCATGGTACTACGTTTGTTTCCAGTAATTTAGATGCCTGGGTGTTTGAATTTATTCTGTCTGTGAAAATCTCTGAACATTCTCTAGTTCTGTAATTTCACGAAACTTAAAAGAGGCTTTTACTGTGGAGCAATATTCCAGTCTAGAGAAAATAAATGACTTAAAGAGTATCATCATTGAATTGGCATCTCATGTTTTGAATGTTCTAGTTAACCTATCATTTTCCACACAGTTATGCTTAGTTTTCCGCAAACCTCCATTGTCTCATTTCCTCAAATCTCGGCTGTTACATTTACTTTAACCTTCATTGCTTTATTTCCTCAAATATCTGCTGTTTTCATTTCTCTTACTGCATTTACGTCTGGCAAGCTCAGTTTCACTTCTTTCTTCAGCTCATCTGGGCTGTGTATACGATACAAGTTTGGTTTCAGTGTCCCGTGGACTGGTAGGCAATGCTCACGTCTCACGAACTATATCCCTAGTTCGACTCACGACCGGGTGGAACCACTGGACGTGTTTCCTTACATTTGCGGTCCCTGTTCACCCAACAAGAAGGTAGGTGCCTGGATGTGACTCGACACGTATGGGTCACATCTTGGGGGACAAGATTGAAGGACCCAATGGCGATGAGTCAAACAATCCTGATGACGCACTGAATTTTTGGGATTATCTTGGGTGGCTAACCCTCTGGGGTTAAAATTTTAAAGGTGAATTGGAGTTCCCTTCCCCTTCCCTGGATCAAACCTGAATACCTCCATTTCCCGAGACGCTGATAACCCTTACAAGTTCAGTGCTTCTCCATTGTTATTTTTTATGTTAAGCTAACTGTTTTCATCAGCAGTGTGCTGTTGTTCTGTTCTATATGATAGTTACATAGTGACTATGTAACTATCATACAGATAAAGCAGATACATAGGTAGAAGCATGAGTAAACAAGACACACACAAAAGAAAGCCACTGATTATGGGAACAGAAGCTGTGGTTTTCCAGTTACATTCCATCACACTGGAAGGGTCATACACATGGTGTTAAAATCTGTCACTGAGCTGCAAGTCATTAATGTTAGGATTGGGGTCAGGGATCAGAGATCATGGGTCAGAGGCTGAGGGTTTAGGTCAGGGTATGGCGTTAAGGTCAGCGGTACTGTGTTAAGGTTTAGGTCTGTGGTCAGGGGGTCAGGGGTGAGCGGCAGTGGAGTGCTGTGGTGTCTCTATAAAAGAGGTTTCAGTTATGGGTCTCTCTTTTCTCCATTTCTATCTCTCTTTCCCCTTCCCCTCTTCCCATCTTTCCTCTCTTCATACCCATCTCTTCATTCCTCATTCCTACGTTTCCTTTCCCCATTACATCTTTCCCTTTCCTTTTTCTCTTTCATCTTTAACATTCCTGTATGTTCTTTTCCTTCTCATCTTTTCCCTGTTCCTATCTCTTTCTTCCCCTCCTCTATTTCTTCTTTCCCATTTTCATTTCTCCTCTTCCTATTTCTCCTTTCCGCCTTCATATCTCTCGTTTCCTTTTTCCTGTCTCTCCCTTCTTCCTTCCCACCGCAAAATCAGAAGTTTGTGTTGTAGCGTGCCATCACAGGGACAGAGGGGGAACAGCAAGTGCTAAGCTTTTGGCACACCTGATTACCCTCCCCTGGCATCGCAAACACTTCTCTCCCCGCAGCTTCCTGTTGTTTAGCATCTCTTCTCGTCTCCTGCCTCCATTACTGTCTCTCCGGGCATTCCTCCCTAGGCAGTTATTGTAATTCCCATCCCCCTGGTTGTCTTTAAGACAGTTGTTCTTGTGCGGCATCGTTTTTTTTTTTTTCTTTTTTTTTTTTTTGTTATTGCTGTAGTAGAACACATCTGATTGTCTTCTTTTATCTTATTGCTGCTTAAGGGCTGATCTACTGTGAAACTAATGAAGCTTAAGCTTTGGGACCCCTAATCCCTGAGGGGCTCCGGAAGCCAATGTAGTCCACGTTGCTTAAAAAATTTCTGTCTACTGTATGAGTTTTTTTTAATAATAATGTTAATAATATAGCATAACTCAATGCAAAATAATAGTTAAAATATAAATTAAAAGATTATTAAATTATGATGTAGGCTCTCAGTTGCTGGTTGCCATAGTGACTCCATAACAGTTCAAGCTTCAGGGCCCCAGAAATGCAGGTCCACCACTGCTGCTTGTTGAAAACAACCCATATTTAGCTCTAGTTTGTCTTCATATTTCTCTGGTGAATAACAGTCTTTTATTTCCATTGGCAGGTTATTCAGCAGGTCTCGTGCATTCCTTCTATCACTGCTTCTTTCTTCTCAGTTCTTACCCTGATTCACGTTAGTGTTCTGTTTAGTTTTTTTTATCTTCCGCATTGTTTCTCTTTGTTGTCTACAAAGTTGTCAACTGGATGGTCACTGTGCGGGTTGTTTACCAGTCAGTCTTCCTGACCTGTTGTCACATCTGCTGATGGGCTAACGAATCTGTATTGAGTAATTAAAATAGAAAGTAAAGGGAATACTGAATATTTAGGCTTTATGTCTTGCACTTTTTACATTTACGTTTTATATAATATAAGAATGAGGCTCCACACCGGCGGTGCGTACTCAAGGACAAGCAATACATAGTAAGAGGTTTAAAAGAGTATTTTGAACTAGTTTTTTCTAGGTTTCTAGGGTCTTGGTTTGAGAGTTCGGCCAATTCTGTTCATGCTACTCCCTTTCTGTTCTATTCATGCTACTTTCTGTTCTATTCATGTTACTTTCTGTTCTATTCATATTACTCTCTGTAGCATGCAAAGAGTATGCTATAATTTATTCGGTGTATGTCACACTCCCATGTAGACTCCCTCCCAACCAGTGAACTGGGTGCTAAAGGTTTAACGATCGTTAATTCAGTATCTTGGTTCATTGACCAATTACAGGCAAACCCGCCAAAGCTGAAACAACGTGGATCACGTTGTATACATTGACAGACTTGCCTACCTGCTGGTTGAGTACGGTGCACTCGCTCTGGCTTCTTTGCCGTCTGTCACGGTAGTGTATATGTACTATTCCATCTGTACTTATTGTACATAGTGTACATACTTGTATATATCATCTGGTGAAGGCAAATATACATTATATTCTATTTTTGAGTTTTGTTTGCTCTACATTCCTATTAGACCAGGTCTCACATGCCATTCTTTACCTATGTTCATAATACTCTCTTTATGTTGTATTCATGCTACTCTCCTTTATTCATGTAACTTCGTTTTATTCGTGCTACTCTCTTTATGTTCTGTACATGCTACTCTCTTTATGTTCTGTACATGTTACTCTCTTTATGTTCTGTACATGCTACTCTCTTTATGTTCTTTACATGCTACTCTCTTTATGTTCTGTACATGCTACTCTCTTTATGTTCTGTACATGTTACTCTCTTTATGTTCTGTACATGCTACTCTCTTTATGTTCTGTACATGCTACTCTCTTTATGTTCTGTACATGCTACTCTCTTTATGTTCTGTACATGCTACTCTCTTTATGTTCTGTACATGCTACTCTCTTTATGTTCTGTACATGCTACTCTCTTTTTATGTTGCATTGCGCACAAGGGAGGCTTCTTGACGCTGGTGAGGGACTCTTGTTCTAGGGAATTGGCTCTGTGCTCCAGTTCCTTGAATTGACCTTTTCCCCCACATGCGTTGTATAATCCTACGGGTTCAGCGCTCCCCATGATTATAATAATAGTTATAATAATGTGAGCTTCGTTCCTCCAGGTTGACTTCTATCCTGGGTCTTCGTCCCTGTCTTCCACAGCTTCAGTTCCACGAACACTGTCCTCAAACCTTATTAAAGTCCCTCCGAGTCACCCCTGCAGCCTTTTTTTTTTTTTATCCTCTTTAGTTTGTCTTCTCATTATGTCAGCATTAGCCTACAACAAAAAATATTTAGGAGTTTTGCTGGAGAAATATTTTCTGACATTCCCCCTCTTCTTAAAGAGTTTATTCTTGTCCCATCTAACAAATCCTCTAAGTATTTTATACATAGTTATAGTGTCTCCTTGACCCTATTATTGTTTAATATCGACAGGTTCAGGTCCTTTAATCTCTCATCAGCTTCGGGACTAGTATTGTTGAGAATCTCTGCACTTTCTCTAGTTTCTTAAAATACTTCATCTGATGCGGATTCCAAGTTCAATGCTCTCTGATTCCCCTCCTACACATTGTATGTAGGATCATAAATAACTCTTCGTTGAGAATCATAACTATATTCACAATTATGCTTATAACCATGCTCACACTACGCTGACAACTATGCTCACAACGATGGTTGCCACTACGCTCTGCTACATTCACAATGGTGCTTGCAAATTTGCTCAAAACTATGCTCACATCTCGGTCCTTCTTCAGTGAGGTTTTCAGTAGACACTTGCTTGATCTATCTTGTAGTTTGTCCAGGTCCAGGTGTAGCTTTTGTCAAGTCTTCCCCGGATGATGGACGTTGATTGATGGGGCTCCGGAAGTGTGTGTGTGTGTGTGTGTGTGTGTGTGTGTGTGTGTGTGTGTGTGTGTGTGTGTGTGTGTGTGTGCGCGTGTGGTGTGGTGTGGTGTGTGTGGTGTTGTGTAGTGTGTGTGTATGTGTTGTGGTGTGTATATGCGTGTATGTGTGTGCGTGTATATTATTAGTATATGTATATTATATATATATATTTATATGATTGATATATATATAATATATGTGTGTGTGTGTGTGTGTGTGTGTGTGTGTGTAATGCCGATTTGAACTCTGATAGGTATCACTGATTTCTGGCCTCTTAGACATTATTATAAGTGTTTAGCCTTGATACTGTGTATTGAGCCTCCACCACAGCCTCATCAAAGTCAGTCAACTTCTCAACCGCCCTGAGACTCAAGAGAAACTGCCTTACATCCCAGTGCCTCCTCTGTGAATTCAGCTTCTTCCTGTGTCCTGTTGAGCCTGGCTCTCGTAATTCAATCTGTTCCTATCCGCACTATCAGTTTGTCTCAGGATTTTGTATGTAGAAATTAAGCCCTCTTCTTGTCTCCCCGTCAAAGGTGGCTCAATTCCTTCACCCTTTCCACAGTGTTGAAAATTATATAAAATACTTTTTCTCCAAGGTTGATGGACTGATATACCTCATCTTCACTTCATTGCTGCTTTTGGTATTTGACTGAAGAAGCCTACTGTGTAGTGAAACCTTTCAACAATAAAGATACCCAGCTGTTGCACATGTGTCTTAATCATCTTTCCTCAGACTGCATTTCCCTCAGTTCTGGTATTAGTCTGGTTACAATCTTTTGGATCATCTCTCTAAAGTCCAAATGCATCTCGCCATCAGCAAACAGCACTAATATAAGAGTTACCATTTCCACATCCCCTTCTAAGTACGCCACACTCGTGGCCAGATGTGACCTCGATGATGAAGCCACTTACTCAGTTATTGGCCTGACATATGACCCATATAAAGTTCTGAAGGATTCTTTGTTCAAGTTTCTGAATACTGTATTATGGTTTGCAAACGTTACATGTATGTACTGCTGATGTTATTCATTTTTTGAGTAATTCTGGGGATATGCTTTGTTATATTTACCCCTAAGTACTTTACACCTCCTGATATTCGCAGTTTGTCTCCGCTCATGCTGTATTCTGTGTCTGGTTCTTCCTTTATCTTCGAATCGCATGACCTTAAATTTGTATGGCTAGAACTCGAGAAGCCACCTCCTCGTCTGTTCTTATTTTTTCTCATTAGTTTTGCATATTAGCAAACAACAGCACATACGACTCAATCCCCTCAGGTAAGTTATTCACGTGTATTAGAAACAGTAGTAGTCCTAACATTATTGCTCTCCGAATCCCATTAGTTTCTCTCTCACATTCTGTTGTCTCATCCTTTATATTACTCTCTGTTTACTGTAATTTAAGTACTTCTTATCTCACTGGATCTCTCTAACTTTTAACTTTGTCCGATCCTCTAATTTCTGAAATAGTTCTGCATCTTTTTTTTTTATAATCCATGTTCACCCAACCCTTTATTCTGTTTTTTTTTCTGTTACTCTGTCACAGACTTCCAGCAAATTTGAAAGGCAGGATTTTCCATCCCTAAAACCGCGCTGGTTTCAGTAAAGAATCTTTTTCTATTCAAATATCCCAGTATCATTTCCTTTACTATCTTCTTCAGAACTTTTGTCAGTATACAGGTTAGTGATGCTGGGTTGTAATTCAATGCCACTTGTCTCTTACTCTTTTTTTATAAATGGGGACCACATTTCCCCTTTTCAACTTTATGGCAGTTGTCCTGGTTGGAGAGATTGCTTCAATGTTTTTGCTCTTGGGTAACACAGTAGATTCGCTTTTGTTCTCCGCAACCATAAAGATATGTTGGTCACTTCAATTGTTTTTGTTACATCCAGCTCATGTAGTAGTTTTATCACTTCTTTATCTTGGTTGATATTCTCCAGGACTATTCGTTACCAGAAGGTACTGACTACAGTACCTTCTGGTAACTCTCCATTTTCTTCACTAAAGACCTGTTTTAATCTTTTACGAAGATCTTTGCTTGCTTCTCTGTCAGTATCCTTCCTCCTTCCTCATTTGAGCTGTCACGGTTGTCATTTGTTCTAAAATTCTGATCATCAACTATGGTTTAGTTTTGGCCTTTGATTTTGTTTCGTCTTGAGACTGTCATTCAGGTTATACTCACATGATTTGCTCTATATATTTTTCCAAACTCTCTTGCTCTTCTAGTCTCTCTTTGTTTTTCCTGTTTCTTTTCTTCTTGTTGTGGTATGAATCTTTCCTCTGAGTCTTTGCAATTATATTATGTTACCTTTATCCGTTTAGGGCGTTTCCGTCTGCCAGTTCTCTTCGGCAATTCATTTCAGTACGAAAATTTCTCATGTTATCAAAGTCCCGCCTTTCTATAGTCCTACTTACTGTTTCTTCCTTTTTTTGTCCAGTCCCTTTTCCAGCAAGTACTCAAAATTTCGTGCCACATTATTACTGGCTTCCACTAATTTTTCCATAAGTAATTCCAAGTATGTCATATTCACTGTGTGTGACCAAGTCTCTTTGACTCATCCTAAGCCCTTTTACTCCATATGTTTCCTGTACATGTTGGCTCAGAAAAAAATCTCCATTGCTGTTTCCATCATTGAGGCTTTTCATGTTTCTGGTCCACCAAGGGGATGGATGGGGGTCCCAGTTATTCTGAGACTACTACTTCCTTTCCCTTCTGTTATACTGAGATTACTACATCATTGTCTTGTTACTCTGAGAATACTACTTCCTTTACCTTTTGTTGTTTGGTGCTGGATTACATATCTCTGCCACTACTGCTTTAATAATTTAAATCTCCAGAAATCTCTGACTATCAGTGCTACTCCTCCTCATCACTGGTTTTCCCTTTCCTCTCATTCTGTTTTTTTAGTATTATTCCCAGAACATCTTTCTTGATGACTCCTCCTACAGTGAGTACCTTCTATCTCTTACTGATTTCTTGCTTCGTTTCTGGAGATACTTGTTATAGTTGTAGGTTAATGAAATACAGAAAACAATATCATACTTACTCTCCATTGCCCGACTCAACAACAAGAACTACGCTATAAATGAATGAACATAACAAACAGTATTTAATCCTCTTCCTGTTGCCAACACCTTACATTCCTCCTTTTCAAAATTACCTTATATCATCACAACAGGTGAAATCGTTACCATACAAAGATGAGCTCATCATGAGAACTACTTATAAATCCATCCTATCTGGAGGTTTGACCACTATTCTGGAATGCCGGAGAGATGGAGGGTTTGCAATGTCTTCAGGTGTAACTTCTCCTCCCACTCTGCTCTTTTCCTCATCAAACTTCCCAAGAGGTTCTTCCTGCATACTAACCTGATCCTTAAGTTTATTACCACTATTATTTATTGTGAACAGGAATCACTAAAACCACTCCTTACAGCTGCTGGTACTCCTGGAATCAGTGTTTGTTCTCCACTCTTAAACCTTGGCATGAGTTGATCTATATGCCTTTTCCGTATCATATTACTAAAATCTCTAATTAACACTTTCTATTTCCTACCCCTATACCTATATAATCTTTTCTTTTCCGCCCAAGGGTCACCTTTCCCCAAATTTTTGGCATACACAGCATCATCAGTTTGAAATTGCTTCTCCTCTCCCTGAAGTTCAGCAGCAGCAATGTTAGGCAATGACTTGTCTCCGCTAACATGACGTTTGACAGCCGCTACAGGAACTTTAAAATTCCTATTATACATCATTACTGCTGGTGTCTTACTAGTGGAGGAACGGTCAGTTTTCCTATGGTTATATAAGAACCTACATAATCTGGTATTGAGAGATCCTTTTGAAAATTTAAGTAATCCTTCCTTCAATGTCCTTACTTCCCTGTTTGTCAGACTATTTGATGATGGATGGTATGGTGCTGGAGTAACATGTTCAATACTATTCTTATTAAAGAAGGCTTCCAGCGCTTTGTGATACAAAGTTTGTAGTATTATCTGACACAACTGTGTCTGGTAACCAAAAATTACAAAAGGATTTCCTCAGTAACTTAGTAACCGTGGATGTCATGGAACTAGTTACTTGCACACCTAAGAATTTTGAAAAGGAATCCATATTTACCAAAAATTATTTGCCCTCAACTGGGCCTGCATAGTGTATATGCAGTCTAGACCATTGTTTCCCAGTGCTGGGTCAAGATAGGACAGGAGATGAATTTGGCTTCAGATGCTTAAAACAAATCGGATAATTCTTTGTCACTTTCGTAATATCTTGGTCAATCTTTGGCCACCAGACCCACTGCCTTGCTTCCGTCTTTATAGCATTGATACCATTATGACTCATATGTAAATGCTCTGATACCTTACATCTTAATTCTACTGTCACTACCACTCTATTCCTATACAATAATACATCATCACGAATAGTCAGATCTGATTTGACGGAATAATAGTCAGATAAAAATACACTGTTCTTACGCGATCCATATTTAACATTATTTACTACTTGGGACAATACAACATCTATCTCAGTTTCCTCTTTGATTTTGTCAAATGAGATTTTGTAAATCTAGAGACCCCACTAATGTTACATATTCCGTAAGTGTACCTGACTCTAAGCTGTGATCTTCAGTAGGTAATCTACTTAATGCATCTGCAATAACATTTTCCTTGCCAGCCCTGAATAACAGTTCATAATCATACTGAGTTAATAACACAGCCCAACGCTGAATTCTGGCATTTACACTTACTGGAATATGTTTTCCTTTCCCCATTAAACCTAAGAATGGTTTATGATCAGCAACAAATTTTCTTCCCAGCAAGAAATATCTGAATTTCTTAACAGCAAACACTAAAGCCAGACCTTCATCAAGTTGAGAATAATTATGTTCTGCTGGAGAAAGTTTCTTACTAGTAAAATATGCAGGTTTTTCCTGGCCATTTACTTCCTGGATTAATTAACACACATCCAACACCAACAGAAGAAGTATCAACCGCAGTTATTAATGGATGTTCTCCTGTAAAATTTGTCAGCAAAGCTAAACGCTCTTAATGTTTTTTAATCCTTTGAACAGCCTCCTCTTCCACTGAAGATCACTCATATGTAGTCACCTATTCTTAATAAATTGTACAATGATGCCAAAATTAAAGAAATTTTTTTAATGAATTTACAATAATATGTCACCATCCCCACAAAGGACTGAACTTCTACGGACTAATGTGATGGTAAATTCACAATAGCCTCCACCTTCTTAGAAGAAGGTTTAATACCTTCCCCTGAAATTTCATGCCCCATATATTCAGTAGACCTGGTTTTCAACACTGACTTATTCCTATTCATTACTACATTATGCTCTTGTAAAATACTCAACACCTGCCTGAGTCTAGCATCATCCTCAGCTCCTGTGGCACCACATATTGTATCATCCATAGAGGATGCTACCCTTTCTAATTTAACAACTGGGAAATAAATTCTTGGAAAATACCAGATGAGGAAATTCCTAAAGGTAGTCTCTTATATTTAAAAAGCCCCATGTGGATATTAATTACCAAAACTTGTTGGCTCCTCTCATTTACAGGTATCTGTAAATAAGTATATTTTAAATCTAGTTTTGTAAATATTTTGCCTTTACCGGGCCGCGGGGGCGTTGACCCCTGGAACTCTCTCCAGGTAAACTCCAGGTAAACTACATACAATAATTCTTCAGTCCTGAGTAAAGGATGTCTTTCATAATGAATTTGCTGATTTACATATTTAAAATCCCCACATATTCTCATGGACTTAAAGTCAGCCTTTAATACTGCTACAATAGGTACAGACCATTCACTGCATGATATAGGCTCAATAATGCCTTTCTGCACTATTTTTTCTAATTCTTTCTCAATCATTTCTATGTGAAAGAATGGTACTGGTCTTGCTTTCACAAACTTAGGGACAACATCACTTTTCACATGAACTGTGGCCACAAAAAAGTTTACTAGAAACTACTCTAAAATTACCTAACATTTCTTTAGCACTGTCTAGTTTGTTAATTTTGCTGGAGTCATCTAAACCAGTAAGGTAAATTCCTACCTTTTTCATGAGATCTTTTCCACACAAGTTACGGTTCTGTGACTTCACTACATAAGACACTTGTGATACCTTTAACTTATTACAGTTCACCGGCAAAATGACCTTACCCAAAAGTTTTATTTTCCAGCTATCATATGCAGTGAAACCAGCCTACGGTGGTAGGTTGGTTTCACTGCGGTGGTAGGCTGATTTCACTGCGGTGGTAGGCTGGTTTCATTGCGGTGGTAGGCTGGTTCATTGCGGTGGTAGGCTGGTTTCTCTGCGGTGGTAGGCTGATTTCACTGCGGTGGTAGGCTGGTTTCAATGCGGTGGTAGGCTGGTTTCACTGCGGTGGTAGGCTGGTTTCTCTGCGGTGGTAGGCTGGCTTCACTGCGGTGGTAGGCTGGTTTCAATGCGGTGGTAGGCTGTTTTCACTGCGGTGGTAGGCTGGTTTCTCTGCGGTGGTAGGCTGGTTTCACTGTGGTGGTAGGTTGGTTTCACTGCAGTGGTAGGCTGGTTTCACTTCGGTAGTAGGCTGGCTTCACTGCGGTGTGTGATGTAGTCCAGCTGGGCTTGTGAGGTCTCTGGGGAGACCTAATTTAACCAATTATATGGTCACACCTTGCCTTGGCAAACGTCTGTAGCCACGCCCACGTCTGAGGTCTTTTGTTCTTGACGCCTCAGACCTAGGCGTCAGGTCGTACACGTGGTTGTGGAGGGTGCTTGGACCACCATAAAAGCCCAAGGAAGAGGATGATCAGGAGATTCGAGCGGAGCTGCTGCTGGGGTGCAGAGCTCCTGAGCAGAGACTTCGAGCGGAGCTGCTGCTGAGGTGCAGGGCTCGGGAGAAGGCTGCTGAAGTCTCTGGAGGAGACTGTTGGAGGCATTGGGCAGAGTACTGGCTTGGCACAGTACTCGTGCTGTGTAGGTCTTAGGACCTGGGGCTTAGTTCCTGTAGTGAACTGTCCTCTGTGCTATATTGTAAGTTACATTCATTTTGGTCAAGTTGATTGTGTTCCCTGTCTCACTGCTTATGTGTACCACCCCATTTATCTAAACCCCAATAATGTTCTCCTGTTCCCAAATATATTATTGTACAAAGACTTAATAATAAACTGTGTTTGAGTAGAATAGTAATATTCACTGTCCCCGTCATTTATTCTTTTTTCTTATATTTTATTATGTTTATATGAGTGAAGAATGGGCGAGGCATATGTTAGTGAGTAGTGTAGAGTTAATGAGAGTGTCGTGGTGGTCACCACTGACCTATCATTACCTACCTACCTCCGTTAATCATCTCACTCCTACCACCTCGCCTGCCTCTCCCCTGCCTACATAATCCCTTACTCCCATATTCCCCACTTATATCGGATACATTCCATTACCCCCCTACATGACATGGATCCCACCGCTGGCACCATGTCATGTAGGGGGGTAATGGAATGTATCCGATATAAGTGGGGAATATGGGAGTAAGGGATTATGTAGGCAGGGGAGAGGCAGGCGAGGTGGTAGGAGTGAGATGATTAGCGGAGGTAGGTAGGTAATGATAGGTCAGTGGTGACCACCACGACACTCTCATTAACTCTACACTACTCACTAACATATGCCTCGCCCATTCTTCACTCATATAAACATAATAAAATATAAGAAAAAAGAATAAATGACAGGGACAGTGAATATTACTATTCTACTCAAACACAGTTTATTATTAAGTCTTTGTACAATAATATATTTGGGAACAGGAGAACATTATTGTGGTTTAGATAAATGGGGTGGTACACATAAGCAGTGAGACAGGGAACACAATCAACTTGACCAAAATGAATGTAACTTACAATATAGCACAGAGGACAGTTCACTACAGGAACTAAGCCCCAGGTCCCAAGACCTACACAGCACGAGTACTGTGCCAAGCCAGTACTCTGCCCAATGCCTCCAACAGTCTCCTCCAGAGACTTCAGCAGCCTTCTCCCGAGCCCTGCACCCCAGCAGCAGCTCCGCTCGAAGTCTCTGCTCAGGAGCTCTGCACCCCAGCAGCAGCTCCGCTCGAATCTCCTGATCATCCTCTTCCTTGGGCTTTTATGGTGGTCCAAGCACCCTCCACAACCACGTGTACGACCTGACGCCTAGGTCTGAGGCGTCAAGAACAAAAGACCTCAGACGTGGGCGTGGCTACAGACGTTTGCCAAGGCAAGGTGTGACCATATAATTGGTTAAATTAGATCTCACCAGAGACCTCACAAGCCCAGCTGGACTACATCACAGGTGGTAGGCTGGCTTCACTGCGGTGGTAGGCTGGTTTCATTGCGGTGGTAGGCTGGTTCATTGCGGTGGTAGGCTGGTTTCACTGCGGTGGTAGGCTGGTTTCATTACGGTGGTAGGCTGGCTTCATTGCGGTGGTAGGCTGGCTTCACTGCGGTATTAGGCTGGTTTCACTGCGGTGGTAGGCTGGTTTCATTGCAGTGGTAGGCTGGCTTCATTGCAGTGGTAGGCTGGCTTCACTGCGGTGGTAGCAACCGAATCATTATAGCTGTTTGTGTGTGGTAAATCTGGTGCACACACGTTACGTAAAACACTTTAAGTTTCTGATCCCAGAAACACTAGCAAGAAGTTCTTCTTGTTATCCTGCTCTTTAAATTGGCCTCCAACAAACTTAGCCAAGCTCCAAAGAATCTTTAGTGAGTTGAAAGGTTCCAAACCCTTTCCCCTGGGGATGCCACTGTCATGTTACCCACACTGCTGCTGCTGCAGTCATGCAATCATTACAACTCTGCTGAAAACATTCTGGCTGCCATTTACTACACTACTGCCGCCACAGTGGCTCACTACCCTTTGGCTCCGTTGATCCCAGCCTCGTCGCCACTCTTATGGTTGTAGGTTAATGAAAGCCAAAGAAACCCAATAACAAGTGTACTCTCCACGGCCCAGCTCAGCAACAACAACAACAAGAATCACGCCGCTATAAATGAATGAACATAAACAGTATTTAATCCTCTTCCTGTTCCCAACACCTTACAATACTGGAATGGAGTCTGTGGAGTGTTGCGTCGTTTACTCAGCCTCTCTTCCCCGTAGGTATTTAGGCGTTGGCCTCCTTTTTCCTTTCGGGTGTGTGTGTGTGTGTGTGTGTGTTGTGTGTGTGTGTGTGTGTGGTGGTGTGTGTGTGTGTGTGTGTGTGTGTGTGTGTGTGTGTGTGTGTGTGTGGTGTACATGGCGTATGTACGTATTATGTTTATGTATGTATGTATATATATAAGTATATATATATATGCATGCATGTATGTGTATGTATGTACTCATCCATATGTGGTTGCAGGGGTCGATTCACAGTTCTTGGCACCGCCTCTTCGGTGGTAGTTTTTACGTATATATGCACGTAAGTACTTACGGGATGTATGTGACTGTATAATTGATTTTTAACACCAAAATGAAAAAAATGTTAACATGTTAGAATCACTGATGATGATTAACGAGATCGGGATCAATGCTGGTTAACGAATTCTGAATTATGATGGTTAACTAGTACCTGGATCAATAATGGTTAAAGGGGACCCGGATCAAATGAGGGTTAAAGAGAACGTAATTCAATAATGGTTAACGAGAGAGTGGATTAATGACGTTCACAAGAGCCTGAATCACTGAAGGTTAACGAGAAAGTGGATTTATTGCTGGTTAAGGAGAACACGGATCATAAACCCGGGAAAAGAAAGACGCATCAATGAATGTTAGCGAGAGCCTGGATCAATGCTGGTTAACGAGAGACTGAAACAATGCTGGTTAACGAGAGGCTGGATCAGACATGAGCCTCATCACCCACTGCTAGCGCCCACCATTTGCTAACGTGAATTTACCCCGATTTACATGTGATTTACAGTGAATTTACATGCGTTTCGGAAGCGTAGCCTTATTTACATTATGAAGATTAACGAATAAATCTTGCGTAGTGAATAAAGTTTTACGCCCCTCCATGCTGACGATCAATCACAGCCCTTGGATTGGGTTGCTGAGGACCAGTCGGAACACAGGGATTGGTTTTCTGAGGACTTGGGTTTTAGGGAGAACGAACACCCCAAATGATCTAGTTGAACTTTAAGAATAAAAATCGAGAACCAAAACTTAGTCATTCTGCTTGTAAAATAAGCCACCAGATGCAACTTCCTAACAGTTCAAGGAACAGGTATCGAAAATTGACTACTGTCTGGATAACCTTCCAGCCCCATCCCCAAACATCTTGCTGCTTGGTGACTTCTGTCTAAGAAAAACAAAAATTGGGAAAAATGTAGCAAATAATGTTGCAGCAAAAATAATTCCTGGAGGGAGCTCAGATGAAAAGTCACACACACATGAGCTGCTGAATTTACACCACCCAGTAGTGTCTTACACCAACCAGTAGTGTCTTACATCACGCAGTAGTGTCTTACACCACCCAGTAGTGTCTTACACCACCCAGTAGTGTCTTACACCACCCAGTAGTGTCTTACACCACCCAGTAGTGTCTTACACCACCCAGTAGTGTCTTACACCAACCAGTAGTGTCTTACACCAACCAGTAGTGTCTTACACCACGCAGTAGTGTCTTACACCACCCAGTAGTGTCTTACACCACCCAGTAGTGTCTTACACCACTCCAGGTAAGTCAGCAGAGAGTTGAGCCAACAAGACTGGAGAACACACCTGACCTTATTTTCACAAATAATGAGGACCTGATAAGAAACATAACAATATCAAAACAACTAATTCTGATCACAATCGAATCGAAGTCCAGACTTACATGCACAGGAGTCCTGATCAGTAATATGCACACAGCTACGAAGGTGCCTTCACTAAATTCAACTTTAACAACAAGAACATCAACTGGGACCAGGTAAACCATGTCCTAAGTGAAACATGTTGGGAAAATCTCTTAAATAACCTGGACCCCTAACCAGTGCCTTGAAAAGAACAACTTCCTGGCAGCTGAACTATGTTCAAGGCGTATCCTCCTAAGAAAAAAGAAGAGAAGAAGTCAACTGGAGAGAGATAGATGCTCCCTCTACAGGAAAAGACGAAGAATCACTGAGCTCCTCAAGAACAATATCTAAGAACTATAGACGAGTAGCTCTAATGTCCCACATAATAAAAATCTTTGAAAGAGTAGCAAGAAGCACGATTGCAAACCATTTGGATTCCCAACAATTGCACAATCTAGGGCAACATTAATTCAGAGCAGTTCACTCCTGCTTCTCGCAACCTCTGGACCACTATGATATGGTCTTGGATGCACTGGAAGACAAACAGAATGTAGATGTAGTATACACAGATTTTGCAAAAGCCTTCGACAAGTGCAATCAAGGTGTAATTGCTCATAAAATGTAGCTAAAGGGATAACTTGCAAGTGGGCAGATGGAGCTTCAACTTTCTAACCCATCGACACAAAAAGTAGTGCTAAACAGAGTTAAATCAGAAGCTGCCATAGTGAGAGCACTCTTCCACAAGGCACAGTACTCGCCCCTAACCTGTTCCTCATCCTCATAACAGACATAGACAGAGATATAAATCATAGCACCGTATCATCCTTTGCAGACGATACTAGGATCTGCATGAAAGTGTCATCCACTGAGGACACGGTAAATCTCCAAGAAAATATAAACGAAGTTTTCCAATGGGCAACGGAGAACATTATGATGTTCATTGAAGACATATATTCCAACTACTCCATTATGGAAAACTGGAAGAAATAATAGCTAGAACTGAGTATACTACAAACTCTAATCACACAATTGAGCGCAAAAGTGCATAATGTGAAGGACCTGGGAGTGGTAATATCTGAGGATCTCACTGTTAAGGATTACAACAGCGCCACTATCACATCTGCGAGGAAAACGATAGGATGGATAATGAGAACGTTCAAGACAATAGATGCCAAGCCATTGATGATCCTTTTTAAATCATTTGTTCTCTCTAGGCTGGAATACTGCTGTACATTAACATCTCCATTCAAAGTAGGTGAAACTGCAGCTCTAGAGAATATACAGAGAAGCTTTACTGCACATATAAGCTCTGTCAAACATCTTAACTACCGGGAAACTCTTGGGAAGCACTTGACTAGTGCTCACTGGAGTGCAGGCGAGAGAGATACATCATAATCTACACCTGGAAAATCCTAGAGGAACTGGTCCCTAATCTGCACACAGAAATCACTCCCCACGAAAGCAAAAGACTTGGCGCCCCTACTTGAAAAGTAGGGGCGCCATTAATACGCTAAGAGAAAACACAATAAGTATCCAGAGCCCAAACTGTTCAACACCCTCCCACTAGCTGTAAGAGGAATATACCCATATACCCCTGGTTGTCTTCAAGAGGGAGCTGGGCAGACACCTAAAGTCAGTGCCGAATGAGATGGGCGATGCTTCGTACGTTGGACTACGTGCGGCCAGCAGTAACAGCCTATTGATCAGGCCCTGATGCACCGGGAGGCCTGGTCACGAAACGAGCCGCGGGGCGTTGATCCTATGAATACTCTCCAGGTTTCAAGGTTTCAACCATCTACCTCCATGTAGGTAGATGGGTTTACCTGGAGTTTACCTGGAGATGGTTTCGGGGGTCAGCGCCCCCGCGGCTCGTCATTCATTATGAGTGAGGAATCACGTGACGTCACATTCATCCCGAGTGATGAATAACGCGACGTCACTCATCCTGAGTGATGAATAACGCGACGTCACTCATCCTGAGTGATGAATAAAGCGACGTCACTCATCCTGAGTGATGAATAAAGCGACGTCACTCATCCTGAGTGATGAATAACGCGACGTCACTCATCCTGAGTGATGAATAAAGCGACGTCACTCATCCTGAGTGATGAATAAAGCGACGTCACTCATCCTGAGTGATGAAAAAACGCGACGTCACTCATCCTGAGTGATGAATAAAGCGACGTCACTCATCCTGAGTGATGAATAAAGCGACGTCACTCATCCTGAGTGATGAATAACGCGACGTCACTCATCCTGAGTGATGAATAAAGCGACGTCACTCATCCTGAGTGATGAATAAAGCGACGTCACTAAATCCTGAGTGATGAATAACGCGACGTCACTCATCCTGAGTGATGAATAACGCGACGTCATCATCCTGAGTGATGAATAAAGCGACGTCACTCATCCTGAGTGATGAATAAAGCGACGTCACTCATCCTGAGTGATGAATAACGCGACGTCACTCATCCTGAGTGATGAATAACGCGACGTCACTCATCCAGCAAGCACATCTCGGCTGACTTCTTCTCAAAATTCGACTGGAATTTAATTAGCGATATCATTAACGAATTATTTCTTTTAACTTGTGAATAGATTTTATTTTGAATTTTTGGATAATCGGTAAAGCAGAGGAAGCGATACAATGCTTCTATCCCTCCACCAACAGCCTGGTGGGTCAGAAAGTGGAGGGTTCGAAAATAGTGTGATAAAAAATTTAATTAACGCAGTTTACTTCAGATAATGTCTGCCAGACGTATTTTTGATCTTCTTAAATTGATTCAGTATTTTTCTGAGTCAAGTATGTGCTTGTCCACAACAGCCCACTCGGGTTTAGCTCTTCCATTAGGTGGTGTAAGAGGCTCCTGGTGGTGTAAAACTCTAGTGGGTGGTGTAAGACACTACTGGGTGGTGTAAGACACTACTGGGTGGTGCAAGACACTACTGGGTGGTGTAAGACACTACTGGGTGGTGTGTAAGACACTACTGGTTGGTGTAAGACACTACTGGGTGGTGTAAGACACTACTGGGTGGTGTAAGACACTACTGGGTGGTGTAAGACACTACTGGGTGGTGTAAGACACTACTGGGTGGTGTAAGACACTACTGGGTGGTGTAAGACACTACTGGGGGGTGTAAGACACTACTGGGGGGTGTAAGACACTACTGGTGGTGTAAGACACTACTGGGTGGTGTAAGACACTACTGGGTGGTGTAAGACTCTACTGGGTGGTGTAAGACACTACTGGGTGGTGTAAGACACTACTGGGTGGTGTAAGACACTACTGGTGGTGTAAGACACTACTGGGTGGTGTAAGACACCACTGGGTGGTGAAAGACACTACTGGGTAGTGCAAGACACTACTGGGTGGTGTAAGACACTACTGGGTGGTGTAAGACACTACTGGGTGGTGTAAGACACTACTGGGTGGTGTAAGACACTACTAGGTGGTGTAAGACACCACTGGGTGGTGAAAGACATTACTGGGTAGTGTAAGACACTACTGGGTGGTGTAAGACACTACTGGGTGGTGTAAGACACTACTGGGTGGTGGAAGACACTACTGGGTGGTGTAAGACACCACTGGGTGGTGAAAGACACTACCGGGTAGTGTAAGACATTACTGGGTGGTGTAAGACACTACTGGGTGGTGTAAGACACTACTGGGTGGTCTAAGACACTACTGGGTGGTGTAAGACACTACTTGATGGTGTAAGACTACTGGGTGGTGTAAGACTCTACTGGGTGGTGTAAGACACTACTGGGTGGTGTAAGACACTACTGGGTGGTGTAAGACACTACTGGGTGGTGTAAGACACTACTGGGTGGTGTAAGACACTACTGCGTGTGTAAGACACTACTGGGTGGTGTAAGACACTACTGGTGGTGTAAGACACTACTGGGGTGTAAGACACTACTGGGTGGTGTAAGACACTACTGGGTGGTGTAAGACACTACTGGGTGGTGTAAGACACCACTGGGTGGTGAAAGACACTACTGGGTAGTGCAAGACACTACTGGGTGGTGTAAGACACTACTGGGTGGGGTAAGACACTACTGGGGGGTGTAAGACACTACTGGGGGGTGTAAGACACTACTGGGTGGTGTAAGACACTACTGGTGGTGTAAACACTACTGGGTGGTGTAAGACACTACTGGGTGGTGTAAGACACTACTGGGTGGTGTAAGACACTACTGGGTGGTGTAAGACACTACTGGGTGGTGTAAGACACTACTGGGTGGTGTAAGACACTACTTGGTGGTGTAAGACACTACTGGTGGTGTAAGAACACTACTGGGTGGTGTAAAACACTACTGGGTGGTGTAAGACACTACTGGGTGGTGTAAGACACTACTTGATGGTGTAAGACTACTGGGTGGTGGGAAGACTCTACTGGGTGGGGTAAGACACTACTGGGTGGTGTAAACACTACTGGGTGGTGTAAGACACTACTGGGTGGTGTAAGACACTACTGGGTGGTGTAAGACACTACTGGGTGGTGTAAGACACTACTGGGTGGTGTAAGGCACTACTGGGTGGTGTAAGACACTACTGGGTGGTGTAAGACACTACTGGGTGGTGTAAGACACTACTGGGTGGTGTAAGACACTACTGGGTGGTGTAAGACACTACTGGGTGGTGTAAGACACTACTGGGTGGTGTAAGACACTACTGGGTGGTGTAAGACACTACTGGGTGGTGTAAGACACTACTGGTGGTGTAAGACACTACTGGGTGGTGTAAGACACTACTTGGTGTTGTAAGACACTACTGGGTGGTGTAAGACACTACTGGGTGGTGTAAGACACTACTGGGTGGTGTAAGACACTACTTGGTGGTGTAAGACACTACTGGGTGGTGTAAGACACTACTGGGTGGTGTAAGACACTACTGGGTGGTGTAAGACACTACTGGGTGGTGTAAGACACTACTTGATGGTGTAAGACTACTGGGTGGTGTAAGACTCTACTGGGTGGTGTAAGACACTACTGGGTGGTGTAAGACACTACTGGGGGGTGTAAGACACTACTGGTGGTGTAAGACACTACTGGGTGGTGTAAGACACTACTGGGTTTGGTGTAACACACTACTGGGTGGTGTAAGACACTACTTGGTGGTGTAAGACACTACTGGGTGGTGTAAGACACTACTGGGTGGTGTAAGACACTACTGGGTGGTGTAAGACACTACTTGGTTGTGTAAGACACTACTGGGTGGTTTTAAGACACTACTGGGTGGTGTAAGACACTACTGGGTGGTGTAAGACACTACTGGGTGGTGTAAGACACTACTTGATGGTGTAAGACTACTGGGTGGTGTAAGACTCTACTGGGTGGTGTAAGACACTACTGGGTGGTGTAAGACACTACTGGGTGGTGTAAGACACTACTGGGTGGTGTAAGACACTACTGGGTGGTGTAAGACACTACTGGGTGGTGTAAGACACTACTGGGTGGTGTAAGACACTACTGGTGGTGTAAGACTCTACTGGGGGGTGTAAGACACTACTGGGTGGTGTAAGACACTACTGGTGTGTGTAAGACTACTGGGTGGTGTAAGACACTACTGGGTGGTGTAAGACACTACTGGGTGGTGTAAGACACTACTGGGTGGTGTAAGACACTACTGGGTGGTGTAAGACTACTGGGTGGTGTAAGAGGCTCGGTAGATCAGACAATGGTTTAGGAAACTTGTCAACTTTTCTCCTGAAGACAGCAAGAAATTTGTTGGTAATTCCGTTTATGCAAGCAGGAAGGCTGAAGAAAAGTTGAAGCCTTATGCTTTCATTTTGATTTCGGTGTGAGTTTTCTCGTCTTGGGTCGTAGGATCACAATTCGAGAGAGTTTAGCCTTCCCAGCACTTGAAAGACTTGATTGAATTTACGATTTCCTGTTCTTCGGTCTCTCCTGCATTGCAGGAGCCGTTAGTTTACAGCAAAATTTCAGCCTAGAAAAAACAAACGACTTGTAGAGTAATGGCGTCTCTTGCTTTCCATGTACTAATAATTCAGCCTATCATTTTCCTTGCTGCTGTGATAGTGACAAAAATGTTTTAATCCTTGAAGGTGAGACCTTCTGTCATTGCCACTCTGTTATTGGAACTCTGTCACTGTCACTCTTGTTATTGGAACTCTGTCACTGTCATTCTGTTACTGGAACTCTCTCACTGTCATTCTGTTACTGGAACTCTGTCACTGTCATTCTGTTACTGGAACTCTGTCACTGTCATTCTGTTATTGGAACTTCTCTCTAATAAGTGATTCGACTTTGTCTTGTATTCCGTTTTAGTCTCTATTTCCTCAAGTCTTCCAAAGCGCAGCAACTGAAATTTTTGCCTCACCGATAATATATATTGTTGTCTATGTTTGAAGAATCGTTGGGTACTCGAAGGACGCCACTCTTATATAAATTCGAGTATCATCCTCAGAAAAGGGAATGACACTATTATTTATCTCCTTGTATATATCAGGTATAAGAATCAAAAACAGAAGTGGAGAATGTACTGTGATTTGAGATCAGAGTTTTTCACTGTGACAGCCTCCGACGTCAGTCTTCATTTACTCTCTGAGTTCTGTTTATTAAGAAGTTTAATATCCATTTGTCCACTTTTCCACTTATTTCCTTTGCACACATATGGTGTTCTGTCACTCCATAAGTACACTTGTCGAAGGCTTTTGTACAGTCTGTGTACATCAGCTTGTCTTCCAGGGCATTCAGGACTATGTCGTAATGGATCGTCTAACAATTGTGAAAGGCAGGAGTGACCTGATCTAAATCCATGTTGCTCTGGGTTGTGCAATTAATGTTATTCCATATGGCTGGCAATCTTGCATCATAAATCCTGTTCAAAGAATTTTAATAATGTGTAATGTTAGCAATATAAAGGTTTTTGCTCTGTGTTACAAAAAACGCGATTCTAAAAGCTTAGAGATCTCCAGTGAATACTAGAAAGGACTGCCCTTCTAGCATCCAGCCTGTTACGGGTTTTCGTAACAAGTAGTCAGTATCCTTGTCCAATTATCCATTAAATTCAGTATGGTTCAATAGCTTTTTAGGATTACAACTGGTAGGCTACTAACTAGAGAAATTAAAATTTAATAAATTTATTAAGTAGTAAGTTGTCTAGAGGTATATTATCAAAGTAAATTAAATCACAGCAATCAAAATAAAATCAATCTCTCGAGTTCAATATTATTGTGCTGAAAGCACATATCACATTTATAATTCTTAAGTACCGTCAGGTACATTAACATTTAATAAGATATTACAAATATGTACAAGTGTGTGTATGCGTGTAAGTGCTCTTAAGTAGTTAGCTATGTCTCAAGACTCGAATAAGACTTAAACAAGTGACTGACAAAGTCCTCAAATAAACTAACTTCTTGACCGACTGGCAACCCGAACAGTCTGCTTGAACAACAAAGAATGCTAAGCCCAATAGCAATGCAATATCAAGAGACTGCGACACAGAATCAGGAACTGGGAGATAACATAACGACACTAAGTAGGGACCATCTGCAGATCCTCCACAAAAGTTACAAAACTCCCATAATACTGAATCTACGTTCAGCATAGGAAAACTGTGACTGTGACAATACACAGGAACCAGTACAAAATTAGGTCAGAAGCTATAGCTAAGGACCTGAGATACTCAGAGTGTCTATGTGACACACAACCTCAGTACAACGTCGAAAATCACTAAGTCTTTACAATGTTCTGTGAACAAAGTTCTACAGAACTAACAAGAATAATGAGACAGACAATCTGTCCAACCACCAAGCGAGTCTCCAGCAGACTGAATACTTCACGAGAGGTGAAGACACCCCCCCTCGATCACGTGATAGCTCCGTGGACAGCGCAGCTCAGAAGCCGGCAGTATAACGAGCGACAAGCGATAATTACAGTAGTTTGACAATCAAGACTAACTGAGCACATATTATGTACATCCTAACAACATAAGCTAAATAACAATATAACAGTCAAATAATAATATAAAGTCATACATTTACGATTTAGCTATTATCGCAAATATAAGCAATATAAAATTAAATGAAAAGGTAATATACATTATATATACATAATAATCATTGTAACCCATTCAGGGGTTGCAACACTGTCTTTACTGCCACCTGTCTCAGTGTGAAGAAGTATCTGTGTTTTTAATGACTGTGGGATGACACCTGTGTCCAGGCTCCTATATAAGCTATTAATGGCACAAAATAGTGTTCCTGCAAATTTTGATGAATATGGACCTGGGGCAGAATGTATGGGCATGCTATCCATGTCGGAAATTTTGGAGATATGGAGTGAGATTATGAAAAATTCATTCTGGTCATCAATATACAGGCTAATTAATAGCTCACTAAACAGTTTTATTGTCACATCAGCGTTTTCATCATTATTTTATTATCATTATTTGTATGTGTTAGGGATATAACACACGTGGCTTAATACAGCAACTGGGATATCGTCTCATTTCGTTTTTGGCTCCTTATTTCCTCGGTCTCTCCTGGACTCTCTATGATGCATTTATTTTGATCTTCGTGTTTCGTGTTTCTGTAACCAGAGTTTCCCACCGTTAGTGCTTCAGAACGCTGTCATAATCTGTAGAAGGTGGTGTTAGAAACTCCGTGGATGATGACCGAATCACCGAGGGTGGTGTCAAAATCACCGGTGATGGTGTCAGAATTACCATGGGTGGTGTCAAAATCACCATAGGTGGTGTCATAATCATCATGGGTGGTGTCAAAATCACAATGGGTGGTGTCAGAATCATCATGGGTGATGTCAGAAGAATCATTATGGATGGTGTCAGAATCACCATGGGTGGTGTCAGTTATAAATGCGTCCTGCTGCAGCTGTTAAAGCAGCCCCTCTCTCCTTCCTCCTCCTCCACCAGGATGGTGGGTGTGGAGCTGGAAGTTTGCACCTTAGTTAGGTAGGACTGAGACAGCTTGCCAATGTGCGATTTCTAGGAGGTATTCCTGTGAGAGGGCCACCACAGAGGCCATTGTGGGCTCCTTGTGTGTGTGTGTACTCACCTAGTTGTACTCACCTAGTTGAGGTTGCGGGGGTCGAGTCCGAGCTCCTGGCCCCGCCTCTTCACTGATCGCTACTAGGTCACTCTCCCTGAGCCGTGAGCTTTATCATACCTCTGCTTAAAGCTATGTATGGATCCTGCCTCCACTACATCGCTTCCCAAACTATTCCACTTACTGACTACTCTGTGGCTGAAGAAATACTTCCTAACATCCCTGTGATTCATCTGTGTCTTCAGCTTCCAACTGTGTCCCCTTGTTACTGTGTCCAATCTCTGGAACATCCTGTCTTTGTCCACCTTGTCAATTCCTCTCAGTATTTTGTATGTCGTTATCATGTCCCCCTATCTCTCCTGTCCTCCAGTGTCGTCAGGTTGATTTCCCTTAACCTCTCCTCGTAGGACATACCTCTTAGCTCTGGGACTAGTCTTGTTGCAAACCTTTGCACTTTCTCTAGTTTCTTTACGTGCTTGGCTAGGTGTGGGTTCCAAACTGGTGCCGCATACTCCAATATGGGCCTAACGTATACGGTGTACAGGGTCCTGAACGATTCCTTATTAAGATGTCGGAATGCTGTTCTGAGGTTTGCTAGGCGCCCATATGCTGCAGCAGTTATTTGGTTGATGTGCGCTTCAGGAGATGTGCCTGGTGTTATACTCACCCAAGATCTTTTTCCTTGAGTGAGGTTTGTAGTCTCTGACCCCCTAGACTGTACTCCGTCTGCGGCCTTCTTTGCCCTTCCCCAATCTTCATGACTTTGCACTTGGTGGGATTGAACTCCAGGAGCCAATTGCTGGACCAGGTCTGCAGCCTGTCCAGATCCCTTTGTAGTTCTGCCTGGTCTTCGATCGAGTGTATTCTTCTCATCAACTTCACGTCATCTGCAAACAGGGACACCTCAGAGACTATTCCTTCCCGTCATGTCGTTCACAAATACCAGAAACAGCACTGGTCCTAGGACTGACCCCTGCGGGACCCCGCTGGTCACAGGTGCCCAATCTGACACCTCGCCACGTACCATGACTCGCTGCTGTCTTCCTGACAAGTATTCCCTGATCCATTGTAGTGCCTTCCCTGTTATCCCTGCTTGGTCCTCCAGTTTTTTGCACCAATCTCTTGTGTGGAAGTGTGTCAAACGCCTTCTTGCAGTCCAAGAAAATGCAATCCACCCACCCCTCTCTCTCTTGTCTTACTGCTGTCACCATGTCATAGAACTCCAGTAGGTTTGTGACACAGGATTTCCCGTCCCTGAAACCATGCTGGCTGCTGTTGATGAGATCATTCCTTTCTAGGTGTTCCACCACTCTTCTCCTGATAATCTTCTCCATGATTTTGCATACTATACATGTCAGTGACACTGGTCTGTAGTTTAATGCTTCATGTCTGTCTCCTTTTTTAAAGATTGGGACTACATTTGCTGTCTTCCATGCCTCAGGCAATCTCCCTGTTTCGATAGATGTATTGAATATTGTTGTTAGGGGTACACATAGCGCCTCTGCTCCCTCTCTCAATACCCATGGGAGATGTTATCTGGCCCCATTGCCTTTGAGGTATCTAGCTCACTCAGAAGCCTCTTCACTTCTTCCTCGGTTGTGTGCACTGTGTCCAGCACTTGGTGGTGTGCCCCACCTCTCCGTCTTTCTGGAGTCCCTTCTGTCTCCTCTGTGAACACTTCTTTGAATCTCTTGTTGAGTTCTTCGCATACTTCATGGTCATTTCCTGTTGTCTCTCCTCCTTCCTTCCTTAGCCTGATTACCTGGTCCTTGACTGTTGTTTTCCTCCTGATGTGGCTGTACAACAGTTTCGGGTCAGATTTGGCTTTCGCTGCTATGTCATTTTCATATTGTCTTTGGGCCTCCCTTCTTATCTGTGCATATTCGTTTCTGGCTCTACGACTGTTCTCCTTATTCTCCTGGGTCCTTTGCCTTCTATATTTCTTCCATTCCCTAGCACACTTGGTTTTTGCCTCCCTGCACCTTTGGGTAAACCATGGGCTCATCCTGGCTTTTTCATTACTCCTGTTACCCTTGGGTAACAAACCTCTCCTCAGCTCCTTGCATTTTGTTGCTACATATTCCATCATCTCATTAACTGGCTTCCCTGCCAGTTCTCTGTCCCACTGAACCCCGTTCAGGTAGTTCCTCATTCCTGTGTATTCCCCTTTCTTGTAGTTTGGCTTCATTCGTCCTGGCCTTCCTGCTTCTCCCTCCACTTGTAGCTCTACTGTGTATTCGAAGCTTAAAACCACATGGTCACTGGCCCCAAGGGGTCTTTCATATGTGATGTCCTCGATATCTGCACTACTGAAGGTGAATACTAAGTCCAGCCTTGCTGGTTCATCCTCTCCTCTCTCTCTTGTAGTGTCCCTTACGTGTTGGTACATGAAGTTCTCCAGTACCACCTCCATCATCTTAGCCCTCCATGTATCTTGGCCCCCATGTGGGTCCAAGTTCTCCCAATCGATCTCCTTGTGGTTAAAGTCACCATGATCAGGAGCTTTGCCCTGCATGCATGAGCTCTTCTGGCCACTCTAGCCAGTGTGTCAACCATCGCTCTATTGCTCTCGTCGTACTCTTGCCTTGGCCTCCTGCTGTTCTGTGGTGGGTTATACATCACTGCTATTACAACCTTGGGACCTCCAGAGTGAAGTGTTCCCACTATGTAATCACTTTCTTCTCCGCTATCTCCTCTCTCCAGCTCATCAAAATTCCAGCGATTTTTGATCAGCAACGCCATCCTCCACCCCCCTGTTCCCTCTGTCTTTCCTCAGGATTTGGTATCCCGTTGGAAAGATGGCATCTGTTATCATACCTGTAAGCTTGGTTTCTGTGAGAGCTATGATGTCCGGTGATGTGATGCTTCTTTGACTCTTTCGTGCCACTCCTCCCACTTATTTGTTATTCCATCAGCGTTTGTGTACCATATCCCTTTAGTTTCCTTTCCAACACTGTGGTTTGGGGGGCCTGTGAGGGTGGGAGACCTGGTGGCATACTGTGGGATTCTATAGCTCGGTGTTGGGTGGAGGCTGTGGGTATGGATTGTAGTGTGTGTTGGGATGGTGTGATAGGTTGTATGGTTCTGAGAGTAGTTGTGTGTGTGCTTGCCCTTGCTGTTCTGTCCTGCTCTGACTGACCTCTGCTGATTCCCTCCTGTGTGTGTGTGTGTGTGTGTGTGTGTGTGTGTGTGTGTGTGTGGGGTGTGTGTGTGTGTGTGTGTGTGTGTGTGTGTGTGGTGTGTGTTAGATAGTTACCATTTTGTCCTAGGCACATGTCGATTAGACACTAGGACTATGTGCGTGTGTCTGTGTCTGTCTGTCTGTACTCACCTAACTGTGGTCGTAGGGGTCGAGACTCAGCTCCTGGCCCAGCCTGTTCACTGATCGCTACTAGGTCCTCTCTCTCTCTCTCTCTCTCTCTCTCTCTGCTTCCCAAGCTTTGTCATACCTCGTCTTAAAGCTATGTATGGTTCCTGACTCCACTAAGGCACTTGCTAGGCTATTCCACTTCCTGACGACTCTATGACTGAAGAAATACTTCCTAACATCCCTGTGACTCGTCTGAGTCTTCAGCTTCCAATTGTGACCCCTTGTTTCTGTGTCCCCTCTCTGAAACATCCTGTCTCTGTCCACCACACACACACACCTGTGTGTACTCACCTAATTGTACTCACCTAATTGTAGTTGCAGGCCCCGCCTCTTCACCGACTTCTACTAGGTCCTCACTCCCACTGCTTCATGAGCTTTATCATACCTCGTCTTAAAACTATGTATAGTTCGTGCCTCCACTACATCGCTTGCCAGACTATTCCACTTCCTAACTACTCTATGACTGAAGGAATACTTCCTAACATCCCTTTGACTCATCTGAGTCTTCAGCTTCCAATTGTGACCCCTTGTTTCTGTGTCCCATCTCTGGAACATCCTGTCTCTGTCCACATTGTCTATTCCACGCAGTATTTTGTATGTCGTTATCATGTCTCCCCTGACCCTCCTGTCTTCCAGTGTTGTCAGACCGATTTCCCTTAACCTTTCTTCATAGGACATTTCCCCTTAGTTCTGGAACTAGCCTTGTTGCAAACCTTTGCACTTTCTCTAATTTCTTGACGTGTTTGACCAGGTGTGGGTTCCAAACTGGTGCTGCGTACTCCAGTATGGGCCTGACTTACACAGTGTATAAAGTCTTGAACGATTCCTTATTGAGGTACCGGAACGCACTTCTTAGGTTTGCCAAGCGCCCATATGCCGCAGCAGTTATCTGGTTAATGTGTGCTTCTGGCAAACCGGTATTATACTCACTCTTAGGTCTCTCTCCTTGAGTGAGGTTTGCAGCCTTTGGCCACCTAGCCTTTACTCTGTCTGCGGTCTTCTTTGCCCTCCTCCGATCTTCATGACTTTGCATTTGGCGGGGTTAAATTCTAGGAGCCAGTTTCTGGACCATACATCTAGCCTGTCCAGGTCTCTTTGAAGATCTGTCTGGCCCGCATCTGATTTAATTCTCATTAACTTCAAGTCATCTGCAAACAGGGACATTTATGAGTCTATCCCTTCCGTCATGTCGTTCACATATACCAAGAATAGCACTGGTCCCAGGACTCCTGTGGGACCCCGCTCGTCACTGGTGCCCACTGTGATACCTCATCACGGACCATGACTCGCTGTTGCCTCCCTGTTACGTATTCTCTGACCCATTGCAGTGCCCTTCCTGTTATATGTGCCTGTTCCTCTAGCTTCTGTACTAATCTCTTGTGAGGAACTGTGTCGAAGACCTTCTTGCAGTCCAAGAATATCCAATCAACCCACTCCTCCCTCTCATTTCTTACTTCAGTTACCTTGTCATAAAACTCTAGTAGGTTTGTGACACAGGATTTGCCTTCGATGAATCCGTGCTGGCTGTCGTTTATAATCTTGTTCCGCTCCAGGTGCTCCACCACTCTCCTCCTGATAATCTTTCCCAAGACGTTGCATACTATACATTTCTGTCTCCATTTTTAAAGATGGGGACTACATTTGCCTTCCATACTTCAGGTAGTTGCCCAGTTTCAAGAGAAGTGTTGAAGATTTTGGTTAGTGGCACACGTAGTGTCCCTGCTCCCTCTCTAAGGACCCATGGAGAGATGTTGTCTGGTCCCATCGCCTTTGAGGTATCAAGGTCACTTAGGAGCTTCTCCACCTCCTCCTCAGTTGTGTGTAATTCATCCAACACTTGTTGGTATATCCCTTTTTGCTGTACTCCACTATTTTGTCTTCCCATTGTCCCTTCAGCCTCCACTGTAAATACTTCCTGAAATCTTATGTTGAGCTCCTTGCATACCTCCTGGTCGTTTCTTGTGAGCTCCCCACCTTCCTTCCTCAGCCTGATTACCTGGTCTTTAACTGTTGTCTTCCTCCTGATGTGGCTGTAGAGTAGTTTCGGATCAGACTTGACTTTCGATGCTAAGTCATTTTCATACTGCCACTGCACCTCCCTCCTTATCTTTGCATACTCGTTTCTGGCTTGTCGACTAATCTCTTTATTCTCCTGAGTCCTTTGCCTTCTGTACTTTTTCCATTCTCTAGAGCACTTAGCTTTTGCCTCTATGCACCTTTGGGTAAACCAAGGGCTTGTTCTGTCCTTCCCATTATTTCTGTTACACCTGGGAACAAACCTTTCCTCTGCCTCCTTACATTTTGTTGTTACAAAGTCCATCATTTCGTTTACTGATTTTCCTACCAACTCCTGTTCCCACTGAACCTCCTGCAGGAAGATCCTCATTCCTGTGTAGTCCCCCCTTTTATAGTTTAACTTTTCCCTTTCTACTCCTGTTACCCTCTCCACTTTTAGCTCCACGATGTATTCAAAGCTCATAACTACGTGGTCACTAGCTCCAAGGGGCCTTTCATATGTGATGTGCTCAATGTCTGAGCTACTCAGAGTGAACATGAGGTCCAGTCTTGCTGGTTCATCCTCCCCTCTCTCTCTGGTAGTATCCCTAACATGTTGGTGTGTGAGATTTGCCAGCACCTCATCCATCATCTTGGCTCTCCATGTTTCGGGACCCCCATGTGGCTCCAGGTTTTCCTAATCAATCTCCCTGTGATTGAAGTCGCCCATGACCAGTAACTTCGCTCTACTTGAGTGAACCCTTGTTGCCACCTCAGCTAGAGTGTCCACCATTGCTCTGTTGCACTCATCATATTCCTCTCTTGGCCTCCTGCAGTTCTGTGATGGGTCATACATCACTACAATGACTACCCTATGTTCCCCTGACTGAACTGAACCTACTGTGTAATCCATTTCTCCAATCTCGTCCATACCTTCCATTTCTTGATAACCCCACCGGTTTTTTATTAGTAGTGCAATCCCTCCTCCCCCCTGCTCCTTCTATCCTTCGTCAGGATCTGATATCCGGGTGGGAAGATTGCATCTGTTATTATCCCACTGAGTTTTGTTTCTGTAACTGCTACGATGCCTGGAGACATCTCCTTGATTCTTTCATGCCACTCCTCACATTTATTCGTTATTCCGTCTGCGTTCGTGTACCAAACCTTCAATTTCTTTTCAGTAACTGTGGTCTGGGGAGAGAGGTAGGTTAGGGGGAGCAGGTACCCTGGCAGGGGCCTATAGGGGTTGGTGTGGGGTGGGGTCTGTGGTGTGGGGTGTGGGGGCAGAGGGCCTATCTGGGGTTTCAGTGGGGTTTGGGTGGTGGTTAGGGGGACAGGGGAAGAGGGCCTATGGGGGGTTACAGTGGGGGAGGGGGTTGTGGTGAGGGGGATGGGGATAGAGGGTACAGTGTGTGGTTGCTGTGGTTACTGTGAGGATGGGGTTTGTGGTGAGAGGGATGGGGGGAGAGGGTGCATTGTGTGGGTTACTGTGGGTTTCTGTGGGGGTGGGGTTTGAGCTGAGGGGGATGTGTGGGTTACTGTGGGTTTCTGTGGGGTGGGGTTTGTGCTGAGGGGGATGGGGGCAGAGGGTACAGTGAGTGGGTTTTGGGTTAGGTCATTTGATTGCCTTGGGACTGCCATGGTTGTGTTCCTTCTGTGGGTGGTACTGGAGGGTGTTGTGTTTATTCTTCCATGTGGGCCTGATTTCTCCTACTCTCCACCTTCCTTGCCTCCCATTCCTCCTTGCAATGTTGCACCCTCTCTTTCAGTGTCATCCTTTCATCTTGTGTTCTGTCTCGGTCGAGGTACACACTCTGGAATGCCTGATTGTCCCTTAGTGTGTATGTGTGTGTGTACTCACCTAATTGTACTCACTTGATTGTGAGTGCAGGGGTCGAGACTCAGCTCCTGGCCCCGCCTCTTCATTGACCGCTACTAGGTCCTCTCTCTGCTCCCTGAGCTTTGCCATACCTCGTCTTAAAGCTATGTATGGTTCCTGCCTCCACTACATCACTTGCTAAACTATTCCAATTCCTGACAACTCTGTGACTGAAGAAATACTTCCTAACATCTCTGTGACTCGTCTGAGTCTTCAGCTTCCAATTGTGACCCCTAGTTTCTGTGTCCCCTCTCTGGAACATCCTGTCTCTGTCCACCTTATCTATTCCATGCAGCATTTTGTATGTCGTTATCATGTCTCCCCTGACCCTCCTGCCCTCCAGTGTCGTTAGGCCGATTTTTCTTAACCTTTCTACGTAGGACATTCCCCTGAACTCCAGAACTAAAATTGTTGCAAACCTTTGTACTTTCTCTAATTTCTTGAAATGCTTGACCAGGTGTGGGTTCCAAACTGGTGCTGCATACTCCAGTATGGGCTGACATACACAATGTACAGTGTCTTAAACGATTCCTTACTAAGGTATCGGAACGCTGTTCTCAGTTTTGCCAGGCACCCATATGCTGCAGCAGTTATCTGGTTGATGTGTGCCTCCGGAAAAGTGCTCGGTGTTATACTCACCTCAGAATCTTTCTCCTTAATTGAGGTTTGCAGTCTTTGTCCACCTAGCCTATACTTTGTCTATGGTCTTCTTTGCTCTTCAACAATCTTCATGGTTTTGCATTTGGCGGGGTTGAATTCGAGAAACCAGTTGCTGGACTACGTGTCCAGCCTGTCTAGTTCTCTTTGTAGTCCTGCCTGATCCTCATCTGATTTAATTCTCCTCATTAACTTCACATCATCTGCAAACAGGGACACTTCAGAGTCTATCCCTTCTATCATGTCATTCACATATACCAAAAATAGCACTGGCCCTAGGACTGACTTCTGTGGGACCCCGCTCGTCACAGGCGCCCACTGTAATACCTCATCACATACCATGACTCGTTGTTGCTTCCTTGTCAGGTATTCTCTGATCCATTGAAGTGCCCTTCCTGTTATACGTGCCTGATCCTCCAGTTTCTGCACTAATATCTTGTGAGGAACTGTGTCGAAGGCCTTCCTGCAGTCCAGGAAAATGCAGGCAACCTATCCCTCTCTCTCGTGTCTTACTTGTGTTACTTTGTCATAAAACTCCAGAAGGTTTGTGACACGTGATTTACCTTCCAAGAATCCGTGCTGGTTGTCGTTTGTAATCTTGTTCCGTTCCAGGTGCTCCACCACTCTCCTCCTGATAATCTTCTCCATGACATCTGCATACTATACACGTCAGTGACACTGGTCTGTAGTTTAGTGCCTCGTTTCTGTCTCCTTTCTTAAAAATGGGGACTACATTTGCCGTCTTCCATACCTCAGGTAGCTGCCCAGTTTCAAGGGATGTTTTGAAGATTGTGGTTAGCAGCACACACAGCATCTCTGCTCCTTCTCTAAGGACCCACGGGAAGATGTTGTCCGGTTCCATCGTCTTTGATGTATCAAGGTCATTTAGCAGTTTCTGCACCTCTTCTTCAGTTGTGTGCATGTCATCCAACACTAGTTGGTATATTCCCTGTTTGTGTTCCCCTCTGTGCTGTCTTCCTAGAGCCCTTCCTGTCTCTACCGTAAATACTTCCTTGAATCTCGTGTTGAGCTCCTCAAATGCCTCTTGATCGTTTCTTGTGAGTTCCCGTCCTTCTTTCCTCAGCCTGATCACCTGGTCTTTGACTATTGTCAAAGACCAGGTGTGTGTGTGTGTGTGTGTGTGTGTGTGTACTCACCTATTTGTACTCACCTATTTGTGGTTGCGGGGTCGAGTCCTAGCTCCTGGCCCCGCCTCTTCACCGGTTGCTACTAGGCCCTCTCTCTCCCCGCTCCATGAGCTTTATCAAACCTCGTCTTAAAACTGTGTATGGTTCCTGCCTCCACTACGTCATTTCCTAGGCTATTCCACTGCCTTACAACTCTATGACTGAAGAAATACTTCCTACTATCTCTGTGTGTGGTGTGTGTGTGTGGTACTCACTAGTACTCACTACTTGAGGTTGCGGGGGTCGAGTCCGAGCTCCTGGCCCCGCCTCTTCACTGATCGCTACTAGGTCACTCTCCCTGAGCCGTGAGCTTATCATACCCTGCTTAAAGCTATGTATGGATCTGCCTCCACTACATCGCTTCCAAACTATTCCACTTACTGACTCTCTGTGGCTGAAGAAATACTTCCAAACATCCTGTGATTCATCTGCGTCTTCAACTCCAACTTGTCCCCTTGTTACTGTGTCCAATCTGGGAACATCTGTCTTTGTCACTTGTCAATTCCTCTCAGTATTTTGTAAGTCGTTTCATGTCCCCCTATCTCTCCTGTCCTCCAGTGTCGTCAGTGATTTCCTTAACCTATCCTCGTAGGACTACCTCTTAGCTCTGGGATATCTTGTTGCAAACCTTTGCACTTTCTCTAGTTTCTTTACGGCTTGGCTAGGTGTGGGTTCCCGACTGGTGCCGCATACCCCAATAGGGGCCTAACGTAAAACGGTGAAACGGGTCCTAAAAGGGGACCTTTTTGAGGGTCGGAATGCGTTCTGGGGTTTTTGCTGGGCGCCCAAATTACTGCAGCAGTTTTTTGGGTTTGAATGCGTTTTCAGGAGATTTGCCGGGGTGTTATCCCTCAACCCAAGATTTTTTTTCCCTTGAGTGAGGTTTTGCAGTCCCGGGCCCACTAGACTTTCCCTTCCGCCCCTGCGGTTTTCTCTCCCCTTTTCCCCAATTTTCCCTTTATTTTTTTGCACTTGGTGGGATTGAACCCCAAGGACCCAAAATTGCTGGCCCAGGTCTGCAGCCTTTTAACAAACCCTTTTAGTTCACCCTGGTCTTCGATCGAGTGAATTCTTCTCATCAACTTCACTCATCTGCAAACGGGGAAACACCTCAGATCTTTTTCCCCTTCCGTCATGTCGTTCACAAATCCAAAAACACCTGGCCTGGACTGACCCCTGGGGGACCCCCCCGGGTCACGGGTTTGCCCACTCTGACACCTTCGCCACTTCCCAATGATCGCTCTGTTTTCCCTTAAACCAAGAAATTCCCCCTGATCCATTTTAGTGCCTTCCCTGAAAACCCCTGCTTGGTCCTCCATTTTTTTGCACCAATCTCTTGTTGGAACTGTGTAAAACCCGCCTCTTGCAGCCCAAAAGAATATGAAATTCCCCCCAAACCCCTCTCTCTTTTGGGCTTACTCTGTCACCAGTCATAGATCCCAAATAGGTTTGTAAACAAAAGGTTTTTCCCTTTCCTGAAACCCCTTTTTGGCTGCTTTTTTAATGAATGGGTTCCTTTCTGGGGTTTTCCCAAACCCTCTTCCCTAAATAATTTTTCCCATGATTTTGCATACTATACTTTTCAGTGACAACTGGTCTTTTTTTTTAAATTTGTTTCCCATGCTTTTCCCCTTTTTTTAAAAAGTTTTGGGACTGCATTTGTTTTCTTCCAGGCCTCAGGCAATCTCCTGTTCGATAATGTATTAAAAATTTTGTTTTTAAAGGGGACCCATAGCTCCTCTGCTCCCCCCCTCTTCAATCCCCAAAGGGGAGATGTTATTTTGGCCCCTTTGCCTTTGAGGTATCTAGCTCCCCTCAGAAGCCCTTCACTTTTTCCCTCGGTTGGTGCACTGTGTCCAGCACAGGGTGGTGTGCCCCACCTTCCGTCTTTCGGGACCCCCTTCTGTCTCCTCTGTGAACACTTTTTTGAACCTCTTTTTTGAGTTCCTCACATACTTCACGGTCCCCTTGTTGTCTCCCCCCTTTCCTTCCTTAGCCGGATTACCGGCCCTTTTAAAGGGTTGTTTTCCTCCAAAGGTGGCTGTACAACAGTTTCGGGTCAGTTTTTGTGTTTTCGCTTTCTGTCATTTTCATATTGTCTTTGGGCCTCCCTTCTTACCCTGTGCATATTTTTTTCTGGCCCCTACGACTGCTCCCTTTTTCCCCTTTTGGGTCCTTTGCCTTTTATTTTTCCCTTCCTTTCCCACACCCCTTGGGTTTTTTTGCCTCCCGCCCCTTTTGGGGTAAACCAGGGGTCATCCTGGCTTTTTTCATTTTTCCCCTGTTCCCCTTGGGGTACAAACCTCTCCTCACCCTCCTTGCATTTTTTTTTGCTAAAATTTTCCATCCTCATTAACTGGTTTCCCTCCAGTTCTTTTCCCCCACTGAACCCCGTTCAGTATTTCCTCATTCCTGTATTCCCCTTTTTTTGTGGGGAAATGTGTGTGTGTGTTTGTGTTGTTTTGTGTTTTGGTGTTTTGGTGTGGGGTTTTGTGAGTGGTGGTGTGTGTGTGTGGTTTTGTGTGTGGGTGGGGTGCCCCCTCCCTTTTGCCCTTCATAAAAATCCGTCAAGAAAAGATTTTTAAAACTAAAAATAAAAAATTTTGCTGAAAAAAAATAAAGGGTTCGAACTTTAAGAAAATTTTTGAGGTGCCCCAAATTTTTTTATAAATTCCTTATTCTTTTAATTTCCCAAAAATTTTCTCTTCCCTCCCATTCTCTTATTTTTTTTTTTTTTTCCCCTCCCCCACCCTTTAATTTTCCCCCCCCACACCCCCTCCTCACCCCTCCCCTACACTCTACAAATCATATACTCTCTCCCACACTCCCTTTATAATTTTCCAAAACCATTCACCTCACACTCTCTCCCCCCACTCCCCACTCTTTCCCACACTCTTTCCAAACCCATAAAACCTCTCCCACACCCCCTTCATACTCTCCCCACACTCATACACTCTCTCCCCACCCCCCCCAAACCCTCCAAAAACTCATACCCTCTCACATTGTCTCCCAAAAACTCTCTCACTCCACCTCCTACACTCATAAAACTCTCACAACCCTCTCACACACTCAAACTTCCCCCTACACTCATGCACTCCATATACTCTCCCACACTCCCTTCATACCTCCTACACTCCCCCCCCCCCCCCCTACACCCCCCTCACACCTCTCCCACACTCCCCCCCTCCACACTCATGCCCCTCTCATATACTCCTCTCACCTCCCTTCATACTCCCCCTACACTCCCCAAAACTCTCACACCCCTCTCCCACACTCCACCTCCACACCCATACACCTCCACTCTCCTACACTCAACCTCTCACACTCTCTCCCCCAATCATCACACTCTCCTACACCAAAACACTCTCACACTCTCTCCCCACACCCCCTCAAACCCCTCAACCCCATACACCCTACATTGTCTCCCCACTCCTCCCTCACACTCCCCCTACACTCATTTCACTCTCAAAAACTTTTCTCACACACTTTCCCCCTCTCCTACACTCATACACTCATAACTCTCCCCCCACACTCCCTTTATATTCTCCTACACTCATTTCATTCCCCCACACTCTCTCACAAACTCCCACTCTCCTACACCCCCATCACTCTCATATACTCCCCTCCTACAGTCCTTTCATACTCTCCTACACCCCATCACTCTCCACCTCCTTTCACTCATACACCTCACCCCCTCCCACACCTTTTCTCACACTTCCCCCTACACCAACACTCCCCCACAAAATCTCTCCCACACCCCCTCAAACTCTCCTACACTCATAAACTCTTTTACATTGTCTCTCAACTCTCTCACTCACTTCCCCACAAATCAAACCTCTCACAAATCTTCCCCCCACTTCCACTCTCCTACACTCATGGGACCCCCCAAAAACCCTTCCCACACCCTTTTTTAAATCTCCTACCTCTTTCACTCTCAAAACCCCCCCTCCCCCCACTCCCACCTCCTACCCCTCATGGGACTCTCATATACTCCCTCACACTCCCTTTATACTCTCCTACACCAAACACCTCACAAATCCTCTCACCCCACTCCCACTTTTCCTACACTCATACAAATCTCACAAATCTCTCACACACACCCCCCTCTCCCCACACTCATACCCTCCCCCACCTCTCCCCACACACTCCCACCCCTCCTACACTCATACACTCTCACACTCTCTCACACACTCACAAATCCCTACACTCATCACTCTCATATACTTCCCCCCACTCCCCTTTATACTCTCCAAAACCCCATACACCTCACACTCTCCCCCCACACTCCCCCCTCCCCCTAAACTCATGCACCTCAATACCTCTCCCCACACCCCTTTATACTCTCCTACACCCATCCCCTCTTTACCCCTCCACACACCCCCACCTCCTACACCAAACACTCTCACACCCTTCCTTTTTCAAAA
>NC_069404.1:87992109-88007109 GCF_026875155.1 Cherax quadricarinatus
CATCCTCACCTTCCTTGACGAGCGCTAAGCGCATCCTCACCTTCCTTGACGAGCGCTAAGCACATCCTCACCTTCCTTGACGAGCGCTAAGCGCATCCTCACCTTCCTTGACGAGCGCTAAGCGCATCCTCACCTTCCTTGACGAGCGCTAAGCGCATCCTCACCTTCCTTGACGAGCGCTAAGCGCATCCTCACCTTCCTTGACGAGCGCTAAGCGCATCCTCACCTTCCTTGACGAGCGCTAAGCGCATCCTCACTTTCCTTGACGAGCGCTAAGCGCATCCTCACCTTCCTTGACGAGCGCTAAGCACATCCTCACCTTCCTTGACGAGCGCTAAGCGCATCCTCACCTTCCTTGACGAGCGCTAAGCACATCCTCACCTTCCTTGACGAGCGCTAAGCGCATCCTCACCTTCCTTGACGAGCGCTAAGCGCATCCTCACCTTCCTTGACGAGCGCTAAGCGCATCCTCACCTTCCTTGACGAGCGCTAAGCACATCCTCACCTTCCTTGACGAGCGCTAAGCGCATCCTCACCTTCCTTGACGAGCGCTAAGCGCATCCTCACCTTCCTTGACGAGCGCTAAGCACATCCTCACCTTCCTTGACGAGCGCTAAGCGCATCCTCACCTTCCTTGACGAGCGCTAAGCGCATCCTCACCTTCCTTGACGAGCGCTAAGCGCATCCTCACCTTCCTTGACGAGCGCTAAGCACATCCTCACCTTCCTTGACGAGCGCTAAGCGCATCCTCACCTTCCTTGACGAGCGCTAAGCGCATCCTCACCTTCCTCTACAATAATTAGTTTATCACGTAAGTTTGTAAACAAACAGTCCAGTGGTAGAAACCCTCGCTGGTTGACCTGTCAAGTCAATCAAGTCAACAACTCTGTTTTCTGAAGGAGAAAAAAATATATGTTCTGATCAACGTTTACGTCAGTTTACATATGCGGGTTGTTGTTGTCCGTGTTGCTGGTGCTGAGGTGTTGTCCGTGTTGCTGGTGCTGAGGTGTTGTCCATGTTGCTGGTGCTGCGGTGTTGTCCATGTTGCTGGCGCTGCGGTGTTGTCCATGTTGCTGGTGCTGAGGTGTTGTCCGTGTTGCTGGTGCTGAGGTGTTGTCCATGTTGCTGGTGCTGCGGTGTTGTCCATGTTGCTGGCGCTGCGGTGTTGTCCTTGTTGCTGGTACTGAGGTGTTGTCCGTGTTGCTGGTGTTGACGTGTTGTTCGTGTTGCTGGTGCTGAGGTGTTGTCCGTGTTGCTGGTGCTGAGCTGTTCTCCGTGTTGCTGGTGCTGAGGTGTTGTCCGTGTTGCTGGTGCTGAGGTGTTGTCCGTGTTGCTGGTGCTGAGGTGTTGTCTGTGTTACTGGTGCTGAGGTGTTCTTCGTGTTGCTGGTGCTGAGGTGTTGTCCGTGTTGCTGGTGCTGAGGTGTTGTCCGTGTTGCTGGTGCTGAGGTATGGTCCGTGTTGCTGGTGCTGAGGTGTTGTCCATGTTGCTGGTGCTGAGGTGATGTTCGTGTTGCTGGTGCTGAGGTGTTGTCCATGTTGCTGGTGCTGAGGTGTTGTCCGTGTTGCTGGTGCTGAGGTGTTGTTCGTGTTGCTGGTGCTGAGGTGTTGTCCGTGTTGCTGGTGCTGAGGTGTTGTCCGTGTTGCTGGTGCTGAGGTGTTGTCCGTGTTGCTGGTGCTGAGGTGTTGTCCATGTTGCTGGTGCTGAGGTGTTGACCGTGTTGCTGGTGCTGAGGTGTTGTCCGTGTTGCTGGTGCTGAGGTGTTGTCCGTGTTGCTGGTGCTGAGGTGTTGTCCGTGTTGCTGGTGTTGAGGTGTTGTCCGTGTTGCTGGTGCTGAGGTGTTGTCCGTGTTGCTGGTGCTGAGGTGTTGTCCGTGTTGCTGGTGCTGAGGTGTTGTCCGTGTTGCTGGTGCTGAGGTGTTGTCCGTGTTGCTGGTGCTGAGGTGTTGTCCGTGTTGCTGGTGCTGAGGTGTTGTCCGTGTTGCTGGTGCTGAGGTGTTGTCCATGTTGCTGGTGCTGAGGTGTTTGTCCGTGTTACTGGTGCTGAGGTGTTGTCCATGTTGCTGGTGCTGAGGTGTTGTCCGTGTTACTGGTGCTGAGGTGTTGTCCATGTTGCTGGTGCTGAGGTGTTGTCCGTGTTACTGGTGCTGAGGTGTTGTCCGTGTTGCTGGTGCTGAGGTGTTGTCCGTGTTGCTGGTGCTGAGGTGTTGTCCATGTTGCTGGTGCTGAGGTGTTGTCCGTGTTGTTGGTGCTGAGGTGTTGTCCGTGTTACTGGTGCTGAGGTGTTGTTCGTGTTACTGGTGCTGAGGTGTTGTTCGTGTTACTGGTGCTGAGGTGTTGTTCGTGTTACTGGTGCTGAGGTGTTGTCCGTGTTACTGGTGCTGAGGTGTTGTTCGTGTTGCTGGTGCTGAGGTGTTGTCCGTGTTGCTGGTGCTGAGGTGTTGTCCGTGTTACTGGTGCTGAGGTGTTGTCCATGTTACTGGTGCTGAGGTGTTGTCCGTGTTACTGGTGCTGAGGTGTTGTTCGTGTTACTGGTGCTGAGGTGTTGTTCGTGTTGCTGGTGCTGAGGTGTTGTCCGTGTTACTGGTGCTGAGGTGTTGTTCGTTTTGCTGGTGCTGAGGTGTTGTCCATGTTGCTGGTGCTGAGGTGTTGTCCGTGTTGCTGGTGCTGAGGTGTTGTTCGTGTTGCTGGTGCTGAGGTGTTGTCCGTGTTGCTGGTGCTGAGGTGTTGTCCGTGTTGCTGGTGCTGAGGTGTTGTCCGTGTTACTGGTGCTGAGGTGTTGTCCATGTTGCTGGTGCTGAGGTGTTGACCGTGTTGCTGGTGCTGAGGTGTTGTCCGTGTTGCTGGTGCTGAGGTGTTGTCCGTGTTGCTGGTGCTGAGGTGTTGTCCGTGTTGCTGGTGTTGAGGTGTTGTCCGTGTTGCTGGTGCTGAGGTGTTGTCCGTGTTGCTGGTGCTGAGGTGTTGTCCGTGTTGCTGGTGCTGAGGTGTCCGTGTTGCTGGTGCTGAGGTGTTGTCCATGTTGCTGGTGCTGAGGTGTTGTCCGTGTTACTGGTGCTGAGGTGTTGTCCATGTTGCTTGTGCTGAGGTGTTGTCCGTGTTACTGGTGCTGAGGTGTTGTCCATGTTGCTAGTGCTGAGGTGTTGTCCGTGTTACTGGTGCTGAGGTGTTGTCCGTGTTACTGGTGCTGAGGTGTTGTCCGTGTTGCTGGTGCTGAGGTGTTGTCCGTGTTGCTGGTGCTGAGGTGTTGTCCGTGTTGCTGGTGCTGAGGTGTTGTCCGTGTTACTGGTGCTGAGGTGTTGTTCGTGTTACTGGTGCTGAGGTGTTGTTCGTGTTACTGGTGCTGAGGTGTTGTTCGTGTTACTGGTGCTGAGGTGTTGTCCGTGTTACTGGTGCTGAGGTGTTGTTCGTGTTGCTGGTGCTGAGGTGTTGTTCGTGTTACTGGTGCTGAGGTGTTGTCCGTGTTGCTGGTGCTGAGGTGTTGTCCGTGTTACTGGTGCTGAGGTGTTGTCCGTGTTACTGGTGCTGAGGTGTTGTCCGTGTTGCTGGTGCTGAGGTGTTGTCCGTATTGCTGGTGCTGAGGTGTTGTCCGTGTTACTGGTGCTGAGGTGTTGTCCATGTTACTGGTGCTGAGGTGTTGTCCGTGTTACTGGTGCTGAGGTGTTGTCCGTGTTGCTGGTGCTGAGGTGTTGTCCATGTTACTGGTGCTGAGGTGTTGTCCATGTTACTGGTGCTGAGGTGTTGTCCATGTTACTGGTGCTGAGGTGTTGTCCGTGTTGCTGGTGCTGAGGTGTTGTCCGTGTTTCTGGTGCTGAGGTGTTGTCCGTGTTGCTGGTGCTGAGGTGTTGTCCGTGTTGCTGGTGCTGAGGTGTTGTTATGGGCTCTTAATTAACATTATTTACAAACCAACAGCTGTTACCTACATCAGCTCATTTAAAGCTTTTTTGAATTTTTACGAGATATACAGAGAGTAAGATGAAGTTTTAACTAACTTTGTGCCAGCGATTTAATATATATCTCCTTTCCTCCCAATAGTCAAGATGGTCGTCTTTTATATTTTCAATCTTTTATCTTTAATTAATATGCTCGATTTTTCCGGATTTTTTGGTAGCTTTTCTTTGGATCTTCTGTTTTTAAGATACTCATGTTTTTTTTTTTTTAGGTATTGGCACTAAAGAATGTCTGTATATTTAAATTTTGGCCATAAAGGATGTAAACAGCAGGTTATGATCTTCAGTATTTTTCCATCCAATATAGTTGAAAGGAATAATTTGATTTGTCAGTGTGTCATAAAAGTTTCTCAGTCTCTTTAACATGATCATCCAGTTACAAGTTTTTGTTCATAATAGCTCTCTCTCTCTCTCTCTCTCTCTCTCTCTCTCTCTCTCTCTCTCTCTCTCTCTCTCTCTCTCTCTCTCTCTCTCTCTCTCTCCCTCTCTCTCTCTCTCTCTCTTCACACACACACACATGTAAGTATTCTTCCTGTGAACTGATTTAACTTCCTCGTACTTCCATTACACAAAATTTCTCTACATTAACTTATAATATCCATCAATCTCACTATTTCCTCAATTTATCCAAGTCATATTGCAGTGATTTGCTAGCGTTTCTATTATTTATTTTATTAAAATCTTCCACCATCAAACTTATTCATTTATATCAATTGGAAACATCAATGGGGGAAGTAGAGAGTCTTGCGGCGCCCCTCTCGTGACAGCTTCCCGAGGACGTCTTTACCTTTTGTAACTGTTGAAAATAATTTTTTCTTTTTTTCCGGCAGGAGTTTCGATCCCCGAGCAAGTGTGACGACGAGCGAAGCCATTTTTCACTATTAGGTCAAAGCTGTTTGTAAAATAGCCAGACACTTTTGTTGTTGTATTTATGTTGCTGTATATCAATAGGACTTGATCCCCAGGCCTCCCTGACAAGAATCAGGGTGATTCAGCGTGAATCAGTGGATTCAGCGTGAGTGCGTGAGGGGGGATGAGACGTACGCAAATTCCAGCATATATGTACACAGAATAATAAATGAATAAGCAAAACTTACAAAGTGAATACAAATGTGTAATCTGGCTTAGTTTGCATACCAGCTCCACTCACGTGCTATAAAGTCTTAACATTTTTTCTCTCCTGTGTTGCAGGTGAGTAATGGTGGTAGTGGCGATGGTAGTGGTGCCGATGATGGTGGTGGTGGTGGAAGACACAAATGGAGGTAGGTAAGAGATTTTAGTTTTGGTGCTGACGATCATGGTGGTGGTGGTCGTTTGGTCGTTGCGCTGGAGATGGAGCTTGACATAGCTATCCATTTTGTGTGTACACACACACACACACACACACACACACACACACACACACACACACACACACACACACACACACACACACACACACACACACACACACACACACACACACACACACACACACACACTTCAGATACCTCAAAGGCGGTGAACCCAGATAACATATCTCCATGGATCTTGAAACAAGGAGCAGTGGAACTGTGAGCCGCTAGCAGCCATCTTGAATAAATCTATCGAAACTGGGTGATTGCCTGAGGCCTGGAAGACAGCAAATGTAGTTTTAATTTTTCAGAAAGGAGACAGACAGGCAGCGTTAAACTACAGACCAGCGTTAATGACTTGTATAGTATTTAAAGTCATGGAAAACAATATCAGGAGAAGACTGGTGGAGCACAGTGAAAGGATTGGGCTCATACATGACAGTCAGCACGGCTTCAGAGATGGGAAATCCTGTCACAAATCTACTTGATTTCTACGATAAGATAACAGAAATAAGACAGGAGAGAGAGAGATGGGTAGACTGCATCTTTTTGGACTGCAAGAAGGCTTTTGACACAGTACCACATACGAGACTGGTACAAAAATTTGAGCAGGCAGGAATAGTAGGGAAAGTACTGCAGTGGATCAGGAATACCTGACAGGAAGGAAACAACGAGTGTTGGTATGTGATGAAATGTCAGACTGGGCGCATGTGTCCAGTGGAGTTCCACAAGGGTCAGTCCTAGGTCCGGTACTGTTTATTGTATATGTGAATGATATGATGGAAGTAATAGATTTAGAAGAATAGCTGTACGCTGATTATGTGAAACTGATGAGGAGAATACAAGAGGGTGATGATCAGCTAAGTTTACAAGGGGATCCAGACAGACTACAAGTCTGGTCCGACAAATGGCTAGTGGAGTTTAACCCCTAGTAAGTGTAAAGTCATGAAGATTGGGGAAGGACAAAAAAGACCACAGACGGTGTACAGATTAGGGGATCAAAGTCTGCAAACATCATTTAAAGAAAAGGATTTTGGATCTAACGAACATGTCCCCCGAGGCACACATCAGTCAAAAAACTGCTGCAGCATATGGGCGCCTGGCAAGCCTGAGAATAGTATTTTGATATCTGAGTATGGAGACATTCACGACATTGTACACATTGTACGTCAAGCCTATACAGACGTATGCAGCACCAGTATGGAACCCACACCTAGTCAAACACGCAAGGAAATTGGAGAAAGTGCAAAAGTTTGCAACATGATTAGTCCCGGAACTGAGGGGTATATCTTACAAGGCGAGATTAAGGGAACTCATCCTGATGACACTAAAGGATAGGAGGGATAGAGGGAACATGATAACGACGTATAAAATACTGAGAGGAACTGACAAGGTGGACAGGGCTCGAATGTTTCAATAATGGGATACAGAAACAAGGAACCACAAAGGGAAACTGAACACCCAGATGAGTCATAGGGATGTTAGGAAGTATTTCTTTCCTTAGAACTGTCAGGAAGTGGAATAATCTGGAGAGTGAAGTAGTGGAGGCAAGTTCCATGCGTAGCTTTATGAAGAGGTATGATAAGCTCATGGAGCAAGGTGAGAGGGATTTAGTATCGGCCAGTGAAGAGGCGGAACGCTGCAACCACATATAGGTGAGTACATATAGGTAAGTACATCAAGTACTGGACACAATACATACAACCGAGGAGGAGGTGAAGAGGCCGTTAAGCGAGCTAGATACCTCAAAGACCGGATACCATCTCTCATGGGGTCTTGAGAGAGGGAGCACAGGCGCTATTTGTGCCACTAACAACAATCTTCGACACAGCTATCGAAACAGGGCGACTACCCGAGGTATGGAAGACGGCAAATGTAGACGCAATTTAAAAAAAAAAATGAGACAGGCACGCAGCATTAAACTACTGACCAGTGTCACTGACTGCATAGTACGCAAAGTCACGGAGAAGATTATCAGAAGAAGAGTGGTGGAGCACCTGGAAAGGAATGAGCTTATCAGTAACAAACAGCACGGATTCGGGGACGGGAAATCCTGTGTCACAAACCTCCTAAAGTTCTATGGCAAGGTGACAGCAGTAAGACAAGAGAGAAAGAGGGATGGGTTGATTACGTTTTCTTGGACTGTAAGAAGGCTTGTGGCACTGTTCTACACAAGAGATTAGTACAAAAGCTGGAGGACCTGGCAGGTATAACATGCAAGGCACTGCAATGGATCAGAGAATACCTGACGGGAAGGTATCACCGAGTCATGATACTTGACGAGGGCGCCTGTAACGGGCGGGGTTCCACAGGGGTCAGTCCTAGGACTGGTGCTGTTTCTGGTATATGTGAATGACATGACGGAAGAAATAGATTCAAAAGTGTCCCTGTTTGCAGACGATGTGAAGTTAATGAGAAGAATTCAGTCGGAGAAGGATAAGGCGGGACTACAAAGGGATCCAGCCTGGTCCAGAAGACGTACGACAAGGCTCTTGGAGCCAGGAGATGATGTGAAGTTAATGAGGAGAATTAAATCAGATGAGGATCAGGCAGGACTTAAAGAGACCTGGACAGGCTGGACACCTGGTCCAGCAACTGGTTTCTCGAATCTAACCCCGCCAAAGATTGGGGAAAGGCAAAGAAAACCGCAGAGTATAGGCTAGGTGGCCAAAGACTGTAAATCTCGCTCAAGGAAAAACATCTTGGGGTTAGAATAACACCGACCACGTCTCCGGAAGCATACATCAACCAGATATCTGCTGCAGCATATGGGCGCCTGGCAAACCTGAGAATAGCGTTCCGACACCTTAGTAAGAAATCGTTCAAGACAGTGTACACTGCGTACATCAGGCCCATACTGGAGTATGCAGCACTAGTTTGGAACCCGCACCGGGTCAAGCATGTTAAGAAATTAGAGAAAGCGCAAAGGTTTGCGACAAGGTTAGTTCCAGAGCTAAGGGTAATGTCCTACGAAGAAAGGTCAAGGGAAATCGGCCTGACAACACTGGAGAACAGGAAAGTTAGAGGAGACATGATAACGTCATACAAAATGCTGCGTGGAATAGACAAGGTGGACAGAGACAGGATGTTCCAGAGATGGGACACAGAAACAAGGGGTCACAATTGGAAGTTGAAGACTCAGATGAGTCAAAGGGATGTTAGGAAATATTTCTTCAGTCATAGAGTAGTCAAGAAGTGGAACAGTCTGGTGAGTGATGTAGTGGAGGCAGGAACCATACATAGCTTTAAGTCGAGGTATGATAAAGCTCATGGACACACACACACACACACACACACACACACACGCACACACACACACACATACACACACAACACACACACACACACACACACACACACACACACACACACACACACAAACACACACACACACACACACACACAACACACACACACACACACACACACACACACACACACACACACACACACACACACACACACAAACACACACACACACACACGCACGCACACACACACACACACACACACACACACACACACACACACACACACACGCACACACGTGCACACACACAACACATACACACACACACACATACACACACACACACACACACACACACACACACACACACACACACACACACACAGAGTGGCCAGAAGAGCTCATGCATGCAGGGCAAAGCTCCTGATCATGGGTGACTTTAACCACAAGGAGATCGATTCGGAGAACTTGGACCCACATGGGGGCCAAGATACATGGAGGGCTAAGATGATGGAGGTGGTACCGGAAAACTTCATGTGCCAACACGTAAGGGACACTACAAGAGAGAGAGGAGAGGATGAACCAGCAAGGCTGGACTTAGTATTCACCTTGAGTAGTGCAGATATCGAGGACATCACATATGAAAGACCCCTTGGGGCCAGTGACCATGTTGTTTTAAGCTTCGAATACACAGTAGAGCTAAAAGTGGAGGGAGAAGCAGGAAGGCCAGGACGAATGAAGCCAAACTACAAGAAAGGGGACTACACAGGAATGAGGAACTTCCTGAACGGGGTTCAATGGACAGAGAACTGGCAGGGAAGCCAGTTAATGAGATGATGGAATATGTAGCAACAAAATGCAAGGAGGCTGAGGAGAGGCTTGTACCCAAGGGTAACAGGAATAATGAAAAAGCCAGGATGAGCCCATGGTTTACCCAAAGGTGCAGGAGGCAAAAACCAAGTGTGCTAGGGAATGGAAGAAATATAGAAGGCAAAGGACCCAGGAGAATAAGGAGAGCAGTCGTAGAGCCAGAAACGAATATGCACAGATAAGAAGGGAGGCCCAAAGACAATATGAAAACGACATAGCAGCAAAAGCCAAATCTGACCCGAAACTGTTGTACAGCCACATCAGGAGGAAAACAACAGTCAAGGACCAGGTAATCAGGCTAAGGAAGGAAGGAGGAGAGACAACAAGAAATGACCGTGAAGTATGTGAGGAACTCAACAAGAGATTCAAAGAAGTGTTCACAGAGGAGACAGAAGGGGCTCCAGAAAGACGGAGAGGTGGGGCACACCACCATGTGCTGGACACAGTGCACACAACCGAGGAAGAAGTGAAGAGGCTTCTGAGTGAGCTAGATACCTCAAAGGCAATGGGGCCAGATAACATCTCCCCATGGGTATTGAGAGAGGGAGCAGAGGCGCTATGTGTACCCCTAACAACAATATTCAATACATCTATCGAAACAGGGAGATTGCCTGAGGCATGGAAGACAGCAAATGTAGTCCCAATCTTTAAAAAAGGAGAAAGACATGAAGCATTAAACTACAGACCAGTGTCACTGACATGTATAGTATGCAAAATCATGGAGAAGATTATCAGGAGAAGAGTGGTGGAACACCTAGAAAGGAACGATCTCATCAACAGCAGCCAACATGGTTTCAGGGACGGGAAATCCTGTGTCACAAACCTACTGGAGTTCTATGACATGGTGACAGCAGTAAGACAAGAGAGAGAGGGGTGGGTGTATTGCATTTTCTTGGACTGCAAGAAGGCGTTTGACACAGTTCCACACAAGAGATTGGTGCAAAAACTGGAGGACCAAGCAGGGATAACAGGGAAGGCACTACAATGGATCAGGGAATACTTGTCAGGAAGACAGCAGCGAGTCATGGTACGTGGCGAGGTGTCAGAGTGGGCACCTGTGACCAGCGGGGTCCCACAGGGGTCAGTCCTAGGACCAGTGCTGTTTCTGGTATTTGTGAACGACATGACGGAAGGAATAGACTCTGAGGTGTCCCTGTTTGCAGATGACGTGAAGTTGATGAGAAGAATTCACTCGATTGAAGACCAGGCAGAACTACAAAGGGATCTGGACAGGCTGCAGACCTGGTCCAGCAATTGGCTCCTGGAGTTCAATCCCACCAAGTGCAAAGTCATGAAGATTGGGGAAGGGCAAAGAAGACCGCAGACGGAGTACAGTCTAGGGGGCCAGAGACTACAAACCTCACTCAAGGAAAAAGATCTTGGGGTGAGTATAACACCAGGCACATCTCCTGAAGTGCACATCAATCAAATAACTGCTGCAGCATATAGACGCCTAGCAAACCTCAGAACAGCATTCCGACATCTTAATAAGGAATCATTCAGGACCCTGTACACCGTGTACGTTAGGCCCATATTGGAGTATGCGGCACCAGTTTGGAACCCACACCTAGCCAAGCACGTAAAGAAACTAGAGAAAGTGCAAAGGTTTGCAACAAGACTAGTCCCAGAGCTAAGAGGTATGTACTACGAGGAGAGGTTAAGGGAAATCAACCTGACGACACTGGAGGACAGGAGAGATAGGGGGGACATGATAACGACATACAAAATACTGAGAGGAATTGACAAGGTGGACAAAGACAGGATGTTCCAGAGATTGGACACAGTAACAAGGGGACACAGTTGGAAGCTGAAGACACAGATGAATCACAGGGATGTTAGGAAGTATTTCTTCAGCCACAGAGTAGTCAGTAAGTGGAATAGTTTGGGAAGCGATGTAGTGGAGGCAGGATCCATACATAGCTTTAAGCAAAAGGTTGTTTAAAGCTCACGGCTCAGGGAGAGTGACCTAGTAGCGATCAGTGGAAGAGCGGGGCCAGGAGCTCGGACTCGACCCCCGCAACCTCAACTAGGTGAGTCCCAACTTGGTGAGTACACACACACACATACACAAACACGTGCACACACACACACACACACACACACACACACACACACAACACACACACACCACACACAAAACACACACACACAACACACACCACCCCACCACACACAACCTCAAATTCTACGATTTTTAAGGGTGATGGACTGATTACTCGTCTTCAATCTTACTGTTCCTGCTACTTTCTGTATTCGACTGAAGAAGCCTACTGTGTAGGCGAAACGTTTCGGAATAAAGTTGTCTAACCGTTGCATATGTGTTTTACCTAACAACACACACATATACACACACATACATTAACACATAAACAAATACAATTAAGTTTTTTTTTTTTATTCGCCGGTACTCTTCCGGCCCGGGTCTTTTCGAAGAGTGGTGACCCGGCCTTGGCTCCCTGTCGGTGGACTATCTCGAGACCTAAGTCTCCCATGGGAGGAGGTACAAGTACCCCCTCATCTATGGGACCAACTGTCCCCAGGCCTAGCCACAGTCCCCGCCCTCACGGGACTCGTATGGACAAGCTAGGCCTCTGGTCTGCCGTCTGCCCCGCCCCAAAGGGGCTCGTGGGGATGGCAGTCTTGTAAGCTGCAGGTGGTAGCAAGCTCAGGGATGGCAGTCTTGTAAGCTGCAGGTGGTAGCAAGCTCAGGATGACAGTCTTGTAAGCTGCAGGTGGTAGCAAGCTCAGGGATGACAGTCTTGTAAGCTGCAGGTGGTAGCAAGCTCAGGGATGACAGTCTTGTAAGCTGCAGGTGGTAGCAAGCTCGGGAAGACAGTCCCTTTTAAGCTGCAGGTGGAGCAAGCTCAAGGATGACAGTCTTGTAAACTGCAGGTGGTAGCAAGCTCAGGGGGTGACAGTCTTTTAAGTGCAGGTGGGAGCAAGCTCAGGGATGACAGTCTTGTAAGCTGCAGGTGGTAGCAAGCTCAGGGATGACAGTCTTGTAAGCTGCAGGTGGTAGCAAGCTCAGGGATGACAGTCTTGTAAGCTGCAGGTGGTAGCAAGCTCAGGGATGACAGTCTTGTAAGCTGCGGTGGTAGCAGCTCAGGGGTGACAGTCTTGTAAGCTGCAAAGTGGTAGCAAGCTCAGGGATGACAGTCTTGTAAGCTGCAGGTGGTTAGCAAGCTCAGGGATGACAGTTTGTAAGCTGAGGTGGTAGCAAGCTCAGGGTGACAGTCTTGTAAGCTGCAGGTGGTAGCAAGCTCAGGGATGGCAGTCTTGTAAGCTGCAGGGTGGTAGCAAGTCAGGGATGGCAGTCTTGTAAGCTGAGGTGGTAGCAAGCTCAGGGATGACAGTCTTGTAAGCTGCAGGTGGTAGCAAGCTCAGGGATGGCAGTCTTGTAAGCTGCAGGTGGTAGCAAGCTCAGGGATGACAGTCTTGTAAGCTGCAGGTGGTAGCAAGCTCAGGGATGGCAGTCTTGTAAGCTGAGGTGGTAGCAAGTCAGGGATGGCAGTCTTGTAAGCTGCAGGTGGTAGCAAGCTCAGGGATGACAGTCTTGTAAGCTGCAGGTGGTAGCAAGCTCAGGATGGCGTTTGTAAGCTGCAGGTGGTAGCAAGCTCAGGGATGGCAGTCTTGTAAGCTGCAGGTGGTAGCAAGCTCAGGGATGGCAGTCTTGTAAGCTGCAGGTGGTAGCAAGCTCAGGGTGGCAGTCTTGTAAAACTGCAGGTGGTAGCAAGCTCGGGTGGAGTCTTGTAAACTGCAGGTGGTAGCAAGCTCAGGGATGGCAGTCTTGTAAGCTGCAGGTGGTAGCAAGCTCAGGGATGGCAGTTTGTAAGTGCAGGTGGTAGCAAGCTCAGGGATGGCAGTCTTGTAAGCTGCAGGTGGTAGCAAGCTCAGGGATGGGGAGTCTTGTAAGCTGCAGGTGGTAGCAAGCTCAGGGATGACAGTCTTGTAAGCTGCAGGTGGTAGCAAGCTCAGGGATGGCAGTCTTGTAAGCTGCAGGTGGTAGCAAGCTCAGGGATGACAGTCTTGTTTAAACTGCAGGTGGTAGCAAGCTCAGGGATGACAGTCTTGTAAGCTGCAGGTGGTAGCAAGTCAGGGATGACAGTCTTGTAAGCTGCAGGTGGTAGCAAGCTCAGGGATGACAGGGCTTGTAAAGCTGCAGGTGGTGGGAAGCTCAGGGGTGACAGTCTTGTAAGCTGCAGGGGGTAGCAAGCTCAGGGATGACAGTCTTGTAAGCTGCAGGGTGGTAGCAAGCTCCCGGGATGACAGTCTTGTAAGCTGCAAGGGTAGCAAGCTCGGGATGACAGTCTTGTAAGCTGCAGGTGGTAGCAAGCTCAGGGATGACAGTCTTGTAAGTGCAGGTGGTAGCAAGCTCAGGGATGACAGTCTTGTAAGCTGCAGGTTTGGGAGCAAGCTCAGGGATGGCAGTCTTGTAAGCTGCAGGTGGTAGCAAGCTCAGGGGGTGGCAGTCTTGTAAGCTGCAGGTGGTAGCAAGCTCAGGGATGACGTCTTGTAAGCTGCAGGTGGTAGCAAGCTCAGGGAAAGGCAGTCTTGTAAGCTGCAGGTGGTAGCAAGCTCAGGGATGACAGTCTTGTAAGTGCAGGTGGTAGCAAGCTCAGGGAGGCAGTCTTGTAAGCTGCAGGTGGTAGCAAGCTCAGGGATGGCAGTCTTGTAAGCTGCAGGTGGTAGCAAGCTCAGGGATGACAGTCTTGTAAGCTGCAGGTGGTAGCAAGCTCAGGGATGGCAGTCTTGTAAGCTGCAGGTGGTAGCAAGCTCAGGGATGGCAGTCTTGTAAGCTGCAGGTGGTAGCAAAACTCAGGGATTTGGGAGGTCTTGTAAGCTGCAGGTGGTAGCAAGCTCAGGGATGGCAGTCCCTTTTAAGCTGCAGGTGGTAGCAAGCTCAGGGATGGCAGTCTTGTAAGCTGCAGGTGGTAGCAAGCTCAGGGATGGCAGTCTTGTAAGCTGCAGGGTGGTAGCAAGCTCAGGGATGGCAGTCTTGTAAGCTGCAGGTGGTAGCAAGCTCAGGGATGGCAGTCTTGTAAGCTGCAGGTGGTAGCAAGCTCAGGGATGGCAGTCTTGTAAGCTGCAGGTGGTAGCAAGCTCAGGGATGACAGTCTTGTAAGCTGCAGGTGGTAGCAAGCTCAGGGATGGCAGTCTTGTAAGCTGCAGGTGGTAGCAAGCTCAGGTCATTCTACTACAATTAAGTGTTCGTGTGATGTAGACACACGCTACAATAATTAGATATAAACAGTAAATAGATATTCTAGTATTTATATCTACTATTATTAGATGTAAACACTACAATAAGTAAATATAAACACTACAATAAGTAGATATGAACACTACAATAAGTAGATATAAACACTACAATAAGTAAATATAAGTAGATATAACTACTAAATAAGTATATATATCCACTGCAATAAGTAGATATAAACACTGCAATAAGTAGATATAAACACTGCAATAAGTAGTTATAACACTACAATAAGTAGATATAACAACTACAATAAGTAAATATAAACATTACAATAAGTATATATAACCACTACAATAAGTAGATATAAGTAGATATAACTACTAAATAAGTAGATATAAAC
>NC_069404.1:88017109-88022783 GCF_026875155.1 Cherax quadricarinatus
ACTGAAGAAATACTTCCTAACATCCCTTTGTGTGTGTGTGTGTGTGTGTGTGTGTGTGTGTGTGTGTGTAGGCCCTATCGTACCTATTCTTAAAACTTTTTCTGGAGTCTTGTGCAACCACTTCTTCGTCAATGTCACTCCACTTCCTGACCCTCCTGAAACTGAGAAATACTTCCCGATATCCCTGTGACTAATCTGTGTCTTTAACATTCAGTTGTGCTCCAGGGTAGCTGTTTCCCGTCTCTCAGACCACCTGTCCCTGTCTGCCTTACCAATTCCTATGTGAATTATGTATGCTGTTATCATGTCTCCCTTGGTTCAGATCCTCGAGGCTTGTTAGATTGAGTTCCTTTAGCCTTCATCGCAGCTCATACTTCTTAGCTGTGGACTAGTCTCGTTGCATATTTATGCACATTATCTAGTTTATTAACATGCTTCCTCAGGTGTGAGTTCCATATTGGAATCAACACGTGAGAGCCTGGCATATTTTGCATGAAGCATCCAGAATGGCTCTTTGTTGAGATATTCAGGTAATCACTTGTCTGACCACCCCTGCAATTTGTCCAGATCCGTTTGCATCCTTTCCCCATTCTCATCAGTTTGTATTTTCAGCATTATTTTTAGATAAAAAATAATTAGAGGACAGAAATGCATCTGACTCAATTCCATCCATTTTGTCGTTCACATAAACCAAAAACAACACTGGTTTTAATATCGATCCTTGTGATACACAGCTTGTTATTCTTCCCCATTCTGATAATTCTTCCCAAATACTCTCCTTTTTGTTTTACCTGAAGTACTCCTTCATACACTTGAGTATGTTTCCAGTATTCCAGCCTGCTTCTCAAGATTTTGCCCCAGTCTCGTGAGGGGTATAGTCTAGGTAAACGCAGTCCACATAATTCTTTATTTTCTGTCTCATTTTCATTACTTTGTCATAGAATTCCAAAAGGTTGGTAAGGCAAGACTTGTCATCTCTGAACCTCATGTTGGTTGTTGTTTACGAAACCACTTCTCTCAAAGTACTCTACTACATATCTTCTATCTTCTCCATTACCTAGCATGTCAGCAAAACTGACCTTTAGTTCAGTGCCCCCTGCCTCTCTTCAGTCTTAAAAATAGGTACTACGGTCACTGCCTTCCAGAACTCTTGATAGAAAACAGATCATAGCTAGAGGTTCGGATAGTGGTTCCTCTTCCAGAACCCATAATGACACCTTGTCTGGTCCCACTGTCTTTGATGCATACAGTTATATCAAAAGTTTTACCCTTACCCCTGTTGTGTGTGGTGTCCAGTACCTTCTGAACTACTCTTTTTCCAAGGCTTTCTGGCATTGCCTCTATTTCCACTGAGGCCTCTTTAAATCGTTTGTTCAACACTTTGCAGACTTCCTTGCTATTTTCCGTGATTTCTCCTTCTTCAGTCGAATTACCTCGTCTTTAACCGCTGTTTTCCTGTGCTGTAACCGTAAAGCAGTTTGGTTCAGACTTGACTTTCGTTGTTCTGTCCTTCTTACATTGCCGCTCAGCCTCTCTGCTCACTCTTGTACATTCATTTCTAACCAGTTTATTCACTTGTCTGTTCTCATCTGTCTCTTGCTTTTATACTATTCTTCACTCTTTTGCTTGCTTCTCTTTTTTTGCCTGTCTGCATCATTCATTGAAACAAAAGCTCTCTTTATCTCTTTATCTTTTCTATTGTTCATTCTTCGTGTAGGATTGAACTTTTTCTCTGTCTCCCAGCACAGTGGATGATATGATGGATCAGGGATCACAGACTTGACCCCAAAGCCGTGGGAACGTAACGGTTGTTCACTGGTTATACATAACGTGTATACATGGAGGCACACACTGGTATACATACTACTCACACACCACACACACACACACACACACACACACACACACACACACACACACACACACACACGGACGAGTCAGAGGGATGCTAGGAAATATTTCTTCAGTCATAGAGTTGTCAGGAAGTGGAACAGTCTAGCAAGTGATGTAGTTGAGGCAGGACCCATACATACCTTTAAGACGACGTATGACAAAGCTGAGGAGTAGAGAGAGAGAGAGAGAGAGAGAGAAGAGAGAGAGAGAGAGAGAGAGGGAAGAGAGAGAGAGAGAGGACCTACTAGCGATCAGTGAATATGGCGGGGCCAGAAGCTGAGTCTCGACCCCTGCGTGAGTACAATTAGTGAGTGCACACTTTTACACACACACACACACACACACAAACACACACACACACACACACACACACACACACACACACACACACACCACACACACAACACACACACAACACACACACACACACACATACACACACACGCACACACGCACACACACACACACACACACACACGCACACACACACACACACCCACACACACACACACACACACACACACAGAGCAGTAAGGGCAAGCACACACAGAACGATCCTCAGAACCCCACAACCTATCACACCATCCCAACACAAACTACAATCCATACTCACAGCTCCCACCCAACACCCAGCTATAGAATCACACAGTACGCTACCAGGTCTCCCACCCTCACAGGCCCCCGAAACCACAGTGTTGGAGATGAAACTGAAGGTATGGTATATAAACGATGATGGAATAACAAATAAGTGGGAGTAGTGGCACGAAAGAGTCAAAGAGGCATCACCAGACATCATAGCTCTCACAGAAACCAAGCTTACAGGTATGATAACAGATGCCATCTTTCCAATGGGATACCAGATCCTGAGAAAGACCGAGGGAACAAGAGGGTGGAGGAGTGGCACTGCTGATCAAAAACCGATGGAATTTTGATGAGCTGGCGAGAAGAGACAGCGGAGAAGAAAGTAATTACATAGCGGGAACGCTTCACTCTGGAGGTCCCAAAGTGGTAATTGCAGTGATGTATAACCCACCACAGAACAGCAGTAGCCAAGGCAAGAGTATGATGAGAGCAATAGAGCGATGGTTGACACAGTGGCTGCAGTGACCAGAAGAGCTCATACATGCAGGGCAAAGCTCCTGATCATGAGTGACTTTAACCACAAGGAAATCGATTGGGAGAACTTGGAGCCACATGGGGGCCAAGATACATGGAGGGCTAAGATGATGGAGGTGGTACTGGAAAACTTCATGTACCAACACGTAAGGGACACTACAAGAGAGAGAAGAGAGGATGAACCAGCAAGACTGGACCTAGTATTCACCTTGAGTAGTGCAGATTTTGAGGATATCACATATGAAAGACCCCTTGGGGCCAGCAATCATGTGGTGTTAAGCTTCGAATACACAGTAGAGCTACAAGTGGAGGGGGAAGCAGGAAGGCCAGGACGAATGAAGCCAAACTACAAGAAAGGGGACTACACGGGAATGAGGAACTTCCTGAACGGGGTTCAGTGGGACAGAGAACTGCCAGGGAAGCCAGTTAATAAGATGATGGAATATGTAACAAGGAGGCTGAGGAGAGGTTTGTACCCAAGGGTAACAGGAATAATGAAAAAGCCCAGGATGAGCCCATGGTTCACCCAAAGGTGCAGGGAGGCAAAAACCAAGTGTGCTAGGGAATGGAAGAAATAAAGAAGGCAAAGGACTCAGGAGAATAAGGAGACCAGTCGTAGAGCCAGAAATGAATATGTACAGATAAGAAGGGAGGCCCAACGACAATATGAAAACGACATAGCAGCAAAAGTCAAATCTGAACCGAAGCTGTTATACAGCCACATCAGGAGGAAATCAACAGTCAAGGACCAGGTAATCAGGCTAAGGAAGGAAGGAGGAGAGACAACAAGAAATGACCGTGAAGTATGTGAGGAACTCAACAAGAGATTCAAAGAAGTGTTCACAGAGAAGACAGAAGGGGCTCCAGAAAGACGTAAAGGTAGGGTACACCACCAATTGCTGGACACAGTACACACAACCGAGGAAGAAGTGAAGAGGCTTCTGAGTGAGCTAGATACCTCAAAGGCAATGGGGCCAGATAACATCTCCCCATGGGTCCTGAAGAGGGAGCAGAGGCGCTATGTGTACCCCTAACAACAATATTCAATACATCTATCGAAACAGGGAGATTGCCTGAGGCATGGAAGACAGCAAATGTAGTCCCAATCTTTAAAAAAGGAGACAGACATGAAGCATTAAACTACAGACCAGTGTCACTGACATGTATATGTATGCAAAATCATGGAGAAGATATCAGGAGAAGAGTGGTGGAACACCTAGAAAGGAACGATCTCATCAACAGCAGCCAACATGGTTTCAGGGACGGAAAATCCTGTGTCACAAACCTACTGGAGTTCTATGACATGGTGACAGCAGTAAGACAAGAGAGAGAGGGTGGTGGATTGCATTTTCTTGGACTGCAAGAAGGCGTTTGACACAGTTCCACACAAGAGATTGGTGCAAAAACTGGAGGACCAAGCAGGGATAACAGGGAAGGCACTACAATGGATCAGGGAATACTTGTCAGGAAGACAGCAGCGAGTCATGGTACGTGGCGAGGTGTCAGAGTGGGCACCTGTGACCAGCGGGGTCCCGCAGGGGTCAGTCCTAGGACCAGTGCTGTTTCTGGTATTTGTGAACGACATGACGGAAGGAATAGACTCTGAGGTGTCCCTGTTTGCAGATGACGTGAAGTTGATGAGAAGAATTCACTCGATCGAAGACCAGGGAGAACTACAAAGGGATCTGTACAGGCTGCAGACCTGGTCCAGCAATTGGCTCCTGGAGTTCAATCCCACCAAGTGCAAAGTCATGAAGATTGGGGAAGGGCAAAGAAGACCGCAGACGGAGTACAGTCTAGGGGCCAGAGACTACAAACCTCACTCAAGGAAAAAGATCTTGGGGTGAGTATAACACCAGGCACATCTCCTGAATCGCACATCAACCAAATAACTGCTGCAACATATGGGCGCCTAGCAAACCTCAGAACAGCATTCCGACATCTTAATAAGGAATCATTCAGGACCCTGTACACCGTGTACGTTAGGCCCATATTGGAGTATGCAGCACCAGTTTGGAACCCACACCTAGCCAAGCACGTAAAGAAACTAAGAAAGTGCAAAGGTTTGCAACAAGACTATCCCAGAGCTAAGAGGTATGTCCTACGAGGAGAGGTTAAGGGAAATCAACCTGACGACACTGGAGGACAGGAGAGATAGGGGGGACATGGTAACGACATACAAAATACTGAGAGGAATTGACAAGGTGGACAAAGACAGGATGTTCCAGAGATGGACACAGTAACAAGGGGACACAGTTGAAAGCTGAAGACACAGATGAATCACAGGGATGTTAGGAAGTATTTCTTCAGCCACAGAGTAGTCAGTAAGTGGAATAGTTTTGGGAAGCGATGTAGTGGAGGCAGGATCCATACATAGCTTTAAGCAGAGGTATGATAAAGCTCACGGCTCAGGGAGAGTGACCTAGTAGCGATCAGTGAAGAGGCGGGCCAGGAGCTCGGACTCGACCCCCGCAACCTCAACTAGGTGGGTACAACTAGGTGAGTACACACACACACTCGCACACACACTCACACATCAGTAAAGAGGCGGGGCCAGGAGCTATGACTCGATCCCTGCAACCACAAATAGGGCTGTACAACACACACACACACACTACACACACACACACACACCAACAAAACAAAAACAAACACACACACCAAA
>NC_069404.1:88023283-88048186 GCF_026875155.1 Cherax quadricarinatus
GGGCCTGCATAGTGTATATGCGGTCTAGACCATTGTTTCCCAGTGCTGGGTCAAGATAGGACAGGAGATGATATTGGCTTCAGATGCTTAAAATAAATCGGAGAATTCTTTGTCACTCCCGTAATACCTTGGTCAATCTTTGGCCACCAGACCCACTGCCTTGCTTCCGTCTTCATAGCATTGATACCATTTTCACTCATATGTAAATGCTCTAATACCTTACATCTTAATTGTACAGTCACTACCACTCTATTCCTATACAATAATACATCATCATGAATAGTCAGATCTGATTTAACGGAATAATAGTCAGATAAAAGTACACTGTTCTTACGCGATCCATATTTAACATTATTTACTACTTGGGACAATACAACATCTATCTCAGTTTCCTCTTTGATTTTGTCAAATGAGATATTTTGTAAATCTAGAGACCCCACTAATGTTACATATTCCGTAGGTGTACCTGACTCTAAGCTGTGATCTTCAGTAGGTAATCTACTTAATGCATCTGCAATAACATTTTCCTTGCCAGCCCTGAATAACAGTTCATTATCATACTGAGTTAATAACACAGCCCAACGCTGAATTCTGGCATTTACACTTACTGGAATATGTTTTCCTTTCCCCATTAAACCTAAAAATGGTTTATGATCAGTTCAAGCAACAAATTTTCTTCCCAGCAAGAAATATCAGAATTTCTTAGCAGCAAACACTAAAGCCAGACCTTCATCAAGTTGAGAATAATTATGTTCTGCTGGAGAAAGTTTCTTACTAGCAAAATATGCAGGTTTTTCCTGGCCATTTACTTCCTGGATTAACACACATCCAACACCAACAGAAGAAGCATCAACCTCAGTTATTAATGGATATTCTGTAAAATTTGTCAGCAAAGCTAAACGCTCTTAATGTTTTTTAATCCTTTGAACAGCCTCCTCTTCCACTGAAGATCACTCATATGTAGTCACCTATTCTTAATAAATTGTACAATGATGCCAAAATTAAAGAATTTTTTTTAATGAATTTACAATAATATGTCACCATCCCCACAAAGGACTGAACTTCTATGGACTAATGTGATGGTAAATTCACAATAGCCTCCACCTTCTTAGAAGAAGGTTTAATACCTTCCCCTGAAATTTCATGCCCCATATATTCAGTAGACCTGGTTTTCAACACTGACTTATTCCTATTCAGTACTACATTATGCTCTTGTAAAATACTCAACACCTGCCTGAGTCTAGCATCATGCTCAGATCCTGTGGCACCACATATTGTATCATCCATAGAGGATGCTACCCTTTCTAATTTAACAACTGGGAAATAAATTCTTGGAAAATACCAGATGAGGAAATTCCTAAAGGTAGTCTCTTATATTTAAAAAGCCCCATGTGGATATTAATTACCAAAAGTTGTTGGCTCCTCTCATTTACAGGTATCTGTAAATAAGTATATTTTAAATCTAGTTTTGTAAATATTTTGCCTTTACCCACTGGAGTTTATCTGGAGAGAGTTCCGGGGGTCAACGCCCCCGCGGCCCGGTCTGTGACCAGGCCTCCTTAGGTCAGTGTCCCAGGATGCGACCCACACCAGTCGACTAACATCCAGGTACCCATTTTACTGATGGGGAACATAGACAACAGGTGGAAAGAAACACGTCCAATGTTTCTACTCTGGCTGGGAATCGAACCCATGCCCTCACCGTGTGAAGCGAGAGCGTTAACCACCAGGCCACCAGAGCCTCCACTACAGACAATAATTCCTCAGTCCTGAGTAAAGGATGTCTTTCATAATGAATTTGCTGATTTACATATTTAAAATCCCCACATATTCTCATGGACTTAAAGTCAGCCTTTAATACTGCTACAATAGGTACAGACCATTCACTGTATGATATAGGCTCAATAATGCCTTTCTGCACTAATTTTTCTAATTCTTTCTCAATCATTTCTATGTGAAAGAATGGTACTGGTCTTGCTTTCACAAACTTAGGGACAACATCACTTTTCACATGAACTGTGGCCATAATACTGGAGAAAGGTTTACTTGAATCTACTCTAAAATTACCTAACATTTCTTTAGCACTGTCTAGTTTGTTAATTTTGCTGGAGTCATCTAAACCAGTAAGGTAAATTCCTACCTTTTTCATGAGATCTTTTCCACACAAGTTACGGTTCTTTGACTTCACTACATAAGACACTTGTGATACCTTTAACTTATTACAGTTCACCGGCAAAATGACCTTACCCAAAAGTTTTATTTTCCAGCTATCATATGCAGTGAAACCAGCCTACGGTGGTAGGTTGGTTTCACTGCGGTGGTAGGCTGGTTTCACTGCGGTGGTAGGCTGGTTTCACTGCGGTGGTAGGCTGGTTTCACTGCGGTGGTAGGCTGGTTTCACTGCGGTGGTAGGCTGGTTTCACTGCGGTGGTAGGCTGGTTTCTCTGCGGTGGTAGGCTGGTTTCACTTCGGTGGTAGGCTGGCTTCACTGCGGTGGTAGGCTGGCTTCACTGCGGTGGTAGGCTGGTTTCACTGCGGTGGTAGGCTGGTTTCATTGCGGTGGTAGGCTGGTTCATTGCGGTGGTAGGCTAGTTTCACTGCGGTGGTAGGCTGGTTTCATTGCGGTGGTAGGCTGGCTTCATTGCGGTGGTAGGCTGGCTTCACTGCGGTGGTAGGCTGGTTTCACTGCGGTGGTAGGCTGGTTTCATTGCGGTGGTAGGCTGGCTTCATTGCAGTGGTAGGCTGGCTTCACTGCGGTGGTAGGCTGGTTTCATTGCGGTGGTAGGCTGGCTTCACTGCGGTGGTAGGCTGGTTTCACTGCGGTGGTAGGCTGGTTTCATTGCGGTGGTAGGCTGGCTTCATTGCAGTGGTAGGCTGGCTTCACTGCGGTGGTAGCAACCAAATCATTATAGCTGTTTGTGTGGTAAATCTGGTGCATACACGTTACGTAAAACACTTTAAGTTTCTGATCCCAGAAACACTAGCAAGAAGTTCTTCTTGTTATCCTGCTCTTTAAATTGGCCTCCAACAAACTTAGCCAGAGCTCCAAAGAGATCTTTAGTGAGTTGAAAGGTTCCAACCTTCCCTGTGATGCCACTGTTATGTTTACCCACACTGCTGCTGCTGCAGTCATGCAATCATTACAACTCTGCTGCAACATTCTGGGCTGCCAGTACTACACTACTGCCGCACACAGTGGCTCACTACCCTTTGGCTCCGTTGATCCCAGCCTCGTCGCCACTCTTATGGTTGTAGGTTAATGAAAGCCAAAGTAACAATAACAAGTGTACTCTCCACGGCCCAGCTCAGCAACAACAACAACAAGAATCACGCCGCTATAAATGAATGAACATAAACAGTATTTAATCCTCTTCCTGTTCTCAACACCTTACAATACTGGACTGGGAGTCTGTGGAGTGTTGCGTCGTTTACTGCACTCTCTTCCCCAGTAGGTATTTAGGCGTTGTGCCTCCTTTTGTCTTTCTGGTGTGTGTGTGTGTGTGTGTGGTGTACATGCGTATGTACGTATTTATGTTTATGTATGTATGTATATATATAAGTATATATATATGCATGCATGTATGTGTATGTATGTACTCATCCATATGTGGTTGCAGGGGTCGATTCACAGTTCTTGGCACCGCCTCTTCGGTGGTATGTGTGTACGTATATATGCACGTAAGTACTTACGGGTATGTATGTGACTGTATAATTGATTTTTAACACCAAAATGAAAATATGTTAACATGTTAGAATCACTGATGATGATTAACGAGATCGTGGATCAATGCTGGTTAACGAGATTCTGGATTATTGATGGTTAACTAGTACCTGGATCAATAATGGTTAAGGGGACCCTGGATCAATGAGGGTTAAAGAGAACGTAATTCAATAATGGTTAACGAGAGAGTGGATTAATGACGGTTCACAAGAGCCTGAATCACTGAAGGTTAACGAGAACGTGGATCATTGCTGGTTAAGGAGAACACGGATCAATACCGGTTAACGAAAGACTGCATCAATGAATGTTAGCGAGAGCCTGGATCAATGCTGGTTAACGAGAGACTGAATCAATGCTGGTTAACGAGAGGCTGGATCAGACATGAGCCTCATCACCCACTGCTAGCGCCCACCATTATGCTAACGTGATTTACCCCGATTTACATGTGATTTACAGTGATTTACATGCGTTTCGGAAGCGTAGCCTTATTTACATTATGAAGATTAACGAATAAATCTTGCGTAGTGAATAAAGTTGACGCCACTCCATGCTGACGATCAATCACAGCCCTTGGATTGGGTTGCTGAGGACCAGTCGGAACACAGGGATTGGTTTTCTGAGGACTGGGTTGTAGGGAGATACTGAACACCACAAATGATCTAGTTGAAGCTTTAAGAATAAAAATCGAGAACCAAAACTTAGTCATTCTGCTTGTATATAAGCCACCAGATGCAACTTCCTAACAGTTCAAGGAACAGGTATCGAAAATTGACTACTGTCTGGATAACCTTCCAGCCCCATCCCCAAACATCTTGCTGCTTGGTGACTTCTGTCTAAGATATACAAAATGGAATAATGTAGCAAATAATGTTGCAGCAAAAATAATTCCTGGAGGGAGCTCAGATGAAAAGTCACACACACATGAGCTGCTGAATTTCTGCAATGAACACACCCTAGTCACAGACCGGGCCGCGGAGGCGTTGATCTCCGAAACCCTCTCCAGGTATACTCCAGGTAAGTCAGCAGAGAGTTGAGTCAACAAGACTGGAGAACACAACTGACCTTATTTTCACAAATAATGAGGACCTGATAAGAAACATAACAATATCAAAACAACTAATTCTGATCACAATCGAATCGAAGTCCAGACTTACATGCACAGGAGTCCTGATCAGTAATATGCACACAGCTACGAAGGTGCCTTCACTAAATTCAACTTTAACAACAAGAACATCAACTGGGACCAGGTAAACCATGTCCTAAGTGAAACATGTTGGGAAAATCTCTTAAATAACCTGGACCCCTAACCAGTGCCTTGAAAAGAACAACTTCCTGGCAGCTGAACTATGTTCAAGGCGTATCCTCCTAAGAAAAAAGAAGAGAAGAAGTCAACTGGAGAGAGAGAGATGCTCCCTCTACAGGAAAAGACGAAGAATCACTGAGCTCCTCAAGAACACTAGATTATCTGAAACACGGAAGGAAGCGCTAACCAGGGGAATGGAAAATATTAAGCTTAAGTTAAAGGACTCATACAGGATCCAGGAGAAACAAGAGAATCTAAAAGTGATTAGTGAAGTTGAAAGAAATTCGAAATATTTCTTTTCATATGCCAAAAACAAGAAAAAAATACATCTAGCATCAGGCCCATGTGACACAAGATGGAACTTACACAGATAGCAGCAAAAAAATGAGTGAGATACTGAAATCTCAATATGACTCTGTATTTAGCGAGCCACTAATCAAATAATTTTTTCATGAATAAGCCTCAGAACTCTGTCAATTATGACAAATTTCTGACAAAACCCTAACTCCACTAGAATTTGAGAAAGCTATTAACAACGTGCCCATGAACTCAGCCCCAGGCTCAGACTTGTGGAACTGTGTTCATAAAGAACTGCAATACACCCCTTTCGTGTGCCCTAAGCATTCAGTGAAAAAGGAGTATAGACACATGTGAGATTCCAGTACTAAAAGCAACGGATATAGCCCACCTCCATAAAGGTGGCAGCAAAGCAATATCTAAGAACTATAGACGAGTAGCTCTAACGTCCCACATAATAAAAATCTTTGAAAGAGTAGCAAGAAGCACGATTGCAAACCATTTGGATTCCCAACAATTGCACAATCTAGGGCAACATTAATTCAGAGCAGTTCACTCCTGCTTCTCGCAACCTCTGGACCACTATGATATGGTCTTGGATGCACTGGAAGACAAACAGAATGTAGATGTAGTATACACAGATTTTGCAAAAGCCTTCGACAAGTGCAGTCAAGGTGTAATTGCTCATAAAATGTATGCTAAAGGGATAACTTGCAAAGTGGGCAGATGGAGCTTCAACTTTCTAACCCATCGACACAAAAAGTAGTGCTAAACAGAGTTAAATCAGAAGCTGCCATAGTGAGAGCACTCTTCCACAAGGCACAGTACTCGCCCCTAACCTGTTCCTCATCCTCATAACAGACATAGACAGAGATATAAATCATAGCACCGTATCATCCTTTGCAGACGATACTAGGATCTGCATGAAAGTGTCATCCACTGAGGACACGGTAAATCTCCAAGAAAATATAAACGAAGTTTTCCAATGGGCAACGGAGAACATTATGATGTTCATTGAAGACATATTCCAACTATTCCATTATGGAAAACTGGAAGAAATAATAGCTAGAACTGAGTATACTACAAACTCTAATCACACAATTGAGCGCAAAAGTGCATAATGTGAAGGACCTGGGAGTGGTAATATCTTAGGATCTCACTGTTAAGGATTACAACAGCACCACTATCACATCTGCGAGGAAAACGATAGGATGGATAATGAGAACGTTCAAGACAATAGATGCCAAGCCATTGATGATCCTTTTTAAATCATTTGTTCTCTCTAGGCTGGAATACTGCTGTACATTAACATCTCCATTCAAAGTAGGTGAAACTGCAGCTCTAGAGAATATACAGAGAAGCTTTACTGCACATATAAGCTCTGTCAAACATCTTAACTACCGGGAACTCTTGGAAGCACTTGACTAGTGCTCACTGGAGCGCAGGCGAGAGAGATACATCATAATCTACACCTGGAAAATCCTAGAGGAACTGGTCCCTAATCTGCACACAGAAATCACTCCCCACGAAAGCAAAAGACTTGGCGCCCCTACTTGAAAAGTAGGGGCGCCATTAATAAGCTAAGAGAAAACACAATAAGTATCCAGAGCCCAAGACTGTTCAACACCCTCCCACTAGCTATAAGAGGAATTACCCATATACCCCTGGTTGTCTTCAAGAGGGAGCTGGGCAGACACCTAAAGTCAGTGCCGAATGAGATGGGCGATGCTTCGTACGTTGGACTACGTGCGGCCAGCAGTAACAGCCTAGTTGATCAGGCCCTGATGCACCGGGAGGCCTGGTCACGAAACGAGCTGCGGGGGCGTTGATCCTATGAATACTCTCCAGGTTTCAAGGTTTCAACCATCTACCTCCATGTAGTAGATGGGTTTTACCTGGAGTTTACCTGGAGATGGTTCGGGGGTCAGCGCCCCCGCGGCTCGTCATTCATTATGAGTGAGGAATCACGTGACGTCACATTCATCCCGAGTGATGAATAACGTGGTGTCACTCATCGTGAGTGATGAATAAAGCGACGTCACTCATCCTGAGTGATGAATAACGCAACGTCACTCATCCTGAGTGATGAATAACGCGACGTCACTCATCCTGAGTGATGAATAACGCAACGTCACTCATCCTGAGTGATGAATAACGCGACGTCACTCATCCTGAGTGATGAATAACGCAACGTCACTCATCCTGAGTGATGAATAACGCAACGTCACTCATCCTGAGTGATGAATAACGCAACGTCACTCATCCTGAGTGATGAATAACGCGACGTCACTCATCCTGAGAGATGAATAACGCGACGTCACTCATCCAGCAAGCACATCTCGCCTGACTTCTTCTCAAAATTCAACTGGAATTTAATTAGCGATATCATTAACGAATTATTTCTTTTAACTTGTGAATAGATTTTATTTTGAATTTTTGGATAATCGGTAAAGCAGAGGAAGCGATACAATGCTTCTCTCCCTCCACCAACAGCCTGGTGGGTCAGAAAGTGGAGGGTCCGAAAATAGTGTGATAAAAAACTTAATGAACGCAGTTTACTTCAGATAATGTCTGCCAGACGTATTTTTGATCTTCTTATATTGATTCAGTATTTTTCTGAGTCAAGTATGTGCTTGTCCACAACAGCCCACTCGGGTTTAGCTCTTCCATTAGGTGGTGTAAGAGGCTCCTGGTGGTGTAAAACTCTAGTGGGTGGTGTAAGACACTACTGGGTGGTGTAAGACACTACTGGGTGGTGTAAGACACTACTGGGTGGTGTAAGACACTAATGGGTGGTGTAAGACACTACTGGGTGGTGTAAAGACACTACTGGGTGGTGTAAGACTACTACTGGTGGTGTAAGACACTACTGGGTGGTGTAAGACACTAATGGGTGGTGTAAGACACTACTCTGGGTGGTGTAAGACACTAATGGGTGGTGTAAGACACTACTGGGTGGTTGTAAGACACTACTGGGTGGTGTAAGACACTACTGGGTGGTGTAAGACACTAATGGGTGGTGTAAGACACTACTGGTGGTGTAAGACACTACTGGGTGGTGTTAAGACACTACTGGGTAGTGCAAGACACTACTGGGTGGTGTAAGACACTACTGGGTGGTGTAAGACACTACTGGGTGGTGTAAGACACTACTGGGTAGTGCAAGACACTACTGGGTGGTGTAAGACACTACTGGGTGGTGTAAGACACTACTGCGTGGTGTAAGACACTACTGGGTGGTGTAAGACACTACTGGTGGTGTAAGACATACTACTGCGTGGTGTAAGACACTACTGGGTGGTGTAAGACACTACTGGGTGGTGGAAGACACTACTGGGTGGTGTAAGACACTACTGGGTGGTGTAAGACACTACAGGGTGGTGTAAGACACTACAGGGTGGTGTAAGACTCTACTGGGTGGTGTAAGACACTACTGGGTGGTGGAAGACACTACTAGGGTTGGTGTAAGACACTACTGGGTGGTGTAAGACACTACAGGGTGGTGTAAGACACTACTGGGTGGTGTACAGACACTACTGGGTGGTGTAAGACACTAATGGGTGGTGTAAGACACTACTGGGTGGTGTAAGACCACTACTGGGTGGTGTAAGACACTACTGGGTAGTGCAAGAACACTACTGGGTGGTGTAAGACACTACTGGTGGTGTAAACACTACTGGGTGGTGTAAGACACTACTGGGTAGTGCAAGACACTACTGGGTGGTGTAAGACACTACTGGGTGGTGTAAGACACTACTGCGTGGTGTAAGACACTACTGGGTGGTGTAAGACACTACTGGGTGGTGTAAGACACTACTGCGTGGTGTAAGACACTACTGGGTGGTGTAAGACACTACTGGGTGGTGGAAGACACTACTGGGTGGTGTAAGACACTACTGGGTGGTGTAAGACACTACAGGGTGGTGCAAGACACTACAGGGTGGTGTAAGACTCTACTGGGTGGTGTAAGACACTACTGGGTGGTGGAAGACACTACTGGGTGGTGTAAGACACTACTGGGTGGTGTAAGACACTACAGGTGGTGTAAGACACTACTGGGGTGTAAGACACTACTGGGTGGTGTAAGACACTACTGGTGTGGAAGACACTACTGGGTAGTGTAAGACACTACTGGGTGGTGTAAAGACACTACTGGGTGGTGGAAGACACTACTGGGTGGTGTAAGACACTACAGGGTGGTGTAAGACACTACAGGGTGGTGTAAGACACTACTGGGTGGTGTAAGACACTACTGGGTGGTGTAAGACACTACAGGGTGGTGTAAGACACTACTGGGTGGTGTAAGACTCTACTGGGTGGTGGAAGACACTACTGGGTGGTGTAAGACACTACTGGGTGGTGTAAGACACTACTGGGTGGTGGAAGACACTACTGGGTGGTGTAAGACACTACTGGGAGGTGTAAGACACTACAGGGTGGTGTAAGACACTACTGGGTGGTGGAAGACACTACTGGGTGGTGTAAGACACTACTGGGTGGTGTAAGACAATACAGGGTGGTGTAAGACACTACTGGGTGGTGTAAGACACTACTGGGTGGTGGAAGACACTACTGGGTGGTGTAAGACTCTACAGGGTGGTGTAAGACACTACTGGGTGGTGGAAGACACTACTGGGTGGTGTAAGACACTACTGGGTGGTGTAAGACACTACTTGATGGTGTAAGACTACTGGGTGGTGTAAGACACTACTGGGTGGTGTAAGACACTACTGGGTGGTGTAAGACACTACTGGGTGGTGTAAGACACTACTGGGTGTGTAAGACACTACTGGGTGTGTAAGACACTACATGGTGTGTAAGACACTACTGGGTGGTGTAAGACACTACTGGTGGTGTAAGACACTACAGGGTGGTGTAAGACACTACTGGGTGGTGTAAGACACTACTGGGTGGTGTAAGACACTACAGGGTGGTGTAAGACACTACTGGGTGGTGTAAGACACTACAGGGTGGTGTAAGACACACTACTGGGTGGTGTAAGACACTACTGGGTGGTGTAAGACACTACACGGTGGTGTAAGCACTACTGGGTGGGTGTAAGACACTACTGGGTGGTGGAAGACACTACTGGGTGGTGTAAGACACTACTGGGGTGGTGTAAGACACTACTGGTGTGGAAGACACTACTGGGTGGTGTAAGACACCACTGGGTGTGTGAAAGACACACTACTGGGTAGTGCAAGACACTACTGGTGGTGTAAGACACTACTGGAGGTGTAAGACACTACTGCGTGGTGTAAACACTACTGGGTGGTGTAAGACACTACTAGGTGTTGTAAGACACCACTGGGTGGTGAAAGACACTACTGGGTAGTGTAAGACACTACTGGGTGGTGTAAGACACTACTGGGTGGTGTAAGACACTACTGGGTGTGGAAGACACTACTGGGTGGTGTAAGACACCACTGGGTGGTGAAAGACACTACGGTAGTGTAAGACACTACTGGGTTGTGGAAGACACTACTGGGTGTGTAAGACACTACTGGGTGTGGAAGACACTACTGGTGGTGTAAGACACTACTAGGTGGTGTAAGACACTACTGGGTGGTGGATAGACACTACAGGGTGGTGTAAACACTACTGGTGGTGTAAGACACTACTGGGTGGTGGAAGACACTAGTGGGTGGTGTAAGACTCTACTGGTGGTGTAAGACACTAACTGGTGGTGGAAGACACTACTGGGTGGTGTAAGACACTACTGGGTGGTGTAAGACCTACTTGATGGTGTAAGACTACTGGGTGGTGTAAGACACTACTGGTGGTGTAAGACACTACTGGGTGGTGTAAGACACTACTGGGTGGTGTAAGACACTACTGGGTGGTGTAAGACACTACTGGGTGGTGTAAGACACTACAGGGTGGTGGAAGACACTACTGGGTGGTGTAAGACACCACTGGGTGGTGAAAGACACTACCGGGTAGTGTAAGACACTACTGGTTTGTGTAAGACACTACTGGGTGGTGTAAGACACTACTGGGTGGTATAAGACACTACTGGGTGGTGTAAACACTACTGGGTGGTTAAGACACTACTGGGTGGTGTAAGACACTACAGGTGGTGTAAGACACTACTGGGTGGTGTAAGACACTACTGGGTGGTGTAAGACACCAGAGGGTGGTGTAAGACACTAAATGGGTGGTGTAAGACACTACAGGGTGGTGTAAGACACACTGGGTGGTGTAAGACACTACGGGTGGTGTAAGACACTACAGGGTTGTGTAAGACACTACTGGTGGTGTAAGACACTACTGGTGGTGTATAGACACTACTGGTGGTGTAAGACACTACTGGGTGGTGTAAGACACTAACTGGGTGGTGGAAGAAACACTGGGTGGTGTAAGACACCACTGGTTGGTGAAAGACACTACTGGGTAGTGCAAGACACTACTGGGTGGTGTAAGACACTACTGGGTGGTGTAAGACACTACTTGCGTGGTGTAAGAACACTACTGGGTGGTGTAAGAACACTACTAGGTGGTGTAAGACACCACTGGGTGGTGAAAGACACTACTGGGTAGCGTAAGACACTACTGGGTGGTGTAAGACACTACTGGGTGGTGTAAGACACTACTGGGTGGTGGAAGACACTACTGGGTGGTGTAAGACACCACTGGGTGGTGAAAGACACTACCGGGTAGTGTAAGACACTACTGGGTGGTGTAAGACACTACTGGGTGGTGTAAGACACTACTGGGTGGTGAAAGACACTACTGGGTGGTGTAAGACACTACTGGGTGGTGTAAGACACTACAGGGTGGTGTAAGACACTACTGGGTGGTGTAAGACACTACTGGGTGGTGTAAGACACTACAGGGTGGTGTAAGACACTACTGGGTGGTGTAAGACACTACTGGGTGGTGTAAGACACTAACAGGGTGGTGTAAGACGCTACTGGGTGGTGTAAGAACACTACAGGGTGGTGTAAGACACTACTGGTGGTTTAAGACACTACGGGTGGTGTAAGACACTACAGGGTGGTGTAAGACACTACTGGGTGGTGTAAGACACTACTGGGTGGTGGAAGACACTACTGGGTGTGTAAGACACTACTGGGTGGTGTAAGACACTACTGGTGGTGGACGACACTACTGGGTGGTGTAAGACACCACTGGCTGGTGAAAGACACTACTGGGTATTGCAAGACACTACTGGGTGGTGTAAGACACTACTGGGTGGTGTAAGACACTACTGTGTGGTGTAAGACACTACTGGGTGGTGTAAGACACTACTAGGTGGTTGTAAGACACCACTGGGTGGTGAAGACACTACTGGGTAGTGTAAGACACTACTGGGTGGTGTAAGACACTACTGGGTGGTGTAAGACACTACTGGGTGGTGGAAGACACTACTGGGTGGTGTAAGACACCACTGGGTGGTGAAAGACACTACCGGGTAGTGTAAGGCACTATTGGGTGGTGTAAGACACTACTGGGTGGTGTAAGACACTACTGGGTGGTGGAAGACACTACTGGGTGGTGTAAGACACTACTGGGTGGTGTAAGACACTACTTGATGGTGTAAGACTACTGGTGGTGTAAGACTCTACTGGGTGGTGTAAAGACACTACTGGTGGTGTAAGACACTACTGGGTGGTGTAAGACACTACTGGGTGTGTAAGACACTACTAGGTGTGTAAGACACTACTGGGTGGTGTAAGACTCTACTAGGGTGGTGTAAGACACACTGGGTGGTGTAAGACACTACTGGGTGGTGTAAGACACTACTGGGTGGTGTAAAGACACTACGGGTGGTGTAAGACACTACTTGATGGTGTAAGACTACTGGGTGGTGTAAAACTCTAACTGGGTGGTGTAAGACACTACTGGTGGTGTAAGACTACTGGGTGGTGTAAGACTCTATTTTTGGGTGGTGTAAGACACTTCTGGTGGTGTAAGACTACTGGGTGGTGTAAGACACTACTGGGTGGTGTAAGACACTACTGGGTGGTGTAAGACTACTGGGTGGTGTAAGACACTACTGGGTGGTGTAAGACACTACTTGGTGGTGCAAGACACTACTGGGTGGTGTAAGACACTAGTGGGTGGTGTAAGACACTACTGGGTGGTGTAAGACTACTGGGTGGTGTAAGACTACTGGGTGGTGTAAGACTACTGGGTGGTGTAAGACACTACTGGGTGGTGTAAGACACTACTTGGTGGTGTAAGACACTACTTGGTGGTGTAAGACACTACTGGGTGGTGTAAGACACTACTGGGTGGTGTAAGACTAGTGGGTGGTGTAAGACTACTGGGTGGTGTAAGACACTACTGGTGGTGAAGACACTACTGGGTGGTGTAAGACACTACTGGGTGGTGTAAGACACTACTGGGTGGTGTAAGACACTACTGGGTGGTGTAAGACACTACTGGTGGTGTAAAGACACTACTGGGTGGGTGAAAGACACTACTGGGTGGTGTAAGACACTACTGGGTGGTGTAAGACACTACTGGGTGGTGTAAGACACTACTGGGTGGTGTAAGACACTACTGGGTGGTGTAAGACACTACTGGGTGGTGTAAGACTACTGGGTGGTGTAAGACTACTGGGTGGTGTTAAGACACTACTGGGTGGTGTAAGACACTACTGGGTGGTGTAAGACACTACTGGGTGGTGTAAGACACTACTGGGTGTGTAAGACACTACAGGGTGGTGTAAGTACTCTACTGGGTGGTGTAAGACACTACTGGGTGGTGTAAGACACTACTGGGTGGTGTAAGACACTAGTGGGTGGTGTAAGACACTACTGGGTGGTGTAAGACACTACTGGGTGGTGTAAGACACTACTGGGTGGTGTAAGACACTACTGGGTGGTGTAAGACTCTACTGGGTGGTGTAAGACACTACTGGGTGGTGTAAGACACTACTGGGTTGTGTAAGACACTAGTGGGTGGTGTAAGACACTACTGGGTGGTGTAAGACACTACTGGGTGGTGTAAGACACTACTGGGTGGTGTAAGACACTACTGGGTGGTGTAAGACACTAGTGGATGGTGTAAGACACTACTGGGTGGTGTAAGACACTACTGGGTGGTGTAAGACACTACTGGGTGGTGGTAAGACACTACTGGGTGGTGTAAGACTCTACTGGGTGGTGTAAGACACTACTGGTGGTGTAAGACTCTACTGGTGGTGTAAGACACTACTGGGTGGTGTAAGACATACTGGGTGGTGTAAGACACTACTGGTGGTGTAAGACTCTACTGGGTGGTGTAAGACTCTACTGGGTGGTGTAAGACACTACTGGGTGGTGTAAGACACTACTGGGTGGTGTAAGACACTACTGGGTGGTGTAAGACACTACTGGGTGGTGTAAGACACTACTGGGTGGTGTAAGACACAACTGGGTGGTGTAAGACACTACTGGGTGGTGTAAGACACTAGTGGGTGGTGTAAGACTCTACTGGGTGGTGTAAGACACTACTGGGTGGTGTAAGACACTACTGGGTGGTGGAAGACACTACTGGGTGGTGTAAGACACTACTGGGTGGTGTAAGACACTACTGGGTGGTGTAAGACACTACTGGGTGGTGTAAGACACTACTGGTGGTGTAAGACACTACTGGGTGGTGTAAGACACTACTTGGTGTGGTGAAAGACACTACTGGGTGGTGTAAGACACTACTGGGTGGTGTAAGACACTACTGGGTGGTGTAAGACACTACTGGGTGGTGTAAGACACTACAGGGTGGTGTAAGACACTACTGGGTGGTGTAAGACACTACTGGGTGGTGGAAGACACTACTGGGTGGTGAAAGACACTACTGGGTGGTGTAAGACACTACTGGGTGGTGTAAGACACAACTTGGTGGTGTAAGACACTACTGGGTGGGTAAGACACTACTGGGGTGGTGTAAGACACTACTGGGTGGTGTAAGACACTACTGGGTGGTGTAAGACACTACTGGGTGGTGTAAGACACTACTGGGTGGTGTAAGACACTACTGGGTGGTGTAAGACACTACTGGGTGGTGTAAGACACTACTGGGTGGTGTAAGACACTACTGGGTGGTGTAAGACCTCACTGGGTGGTGTAGACACTACTGCGTGGTGTAAGACACTACTGGTGGTGTAAGACTCTACAGGGTGGTGTAAGACCTACTGGGTGGTGTAAGACACTACTGGGTGGTGTAAGACACTACTGGGTGGTGTAAGACTCACTGGGTGGTGTAAGACACTACTGGTGGTGTAAGACACTACTGGGTGGTGTAAGACTCTACTGGTGGTGTAAGACACTACTGGGTGGTGTAAGACACTACTGGGTGGTGTAAGACACTACTGGGTGTGTAAGACACTACTGGGTGATGTAAGACACTACTGGGTGGTGTAAGACACTACTGGTGGTGTAAGACACTACTGGGTGGTGTAAGACACTACTGGGTGGTGTAAGACACTACTGGGTGGTGTAAGACACTACTGGGTGGTGTAAGACACTACTGGGTGGTGTAAGACACTACTGGGTTTGTAAGACACTACTGGTGGTGTAAAACACTACTGGGTGGTGTAAGACACTACTGGGTGGTGTAAGACCACTACTGGGTGGTGTAAGACACTACTGGGTGGTGTAAGACACTACTGGGTGGTGTAAGACACTACTGGGTGGTTAAGACACTACTGGGTGGTGTAAGACACTACTGGGTGGTGTAAGACACTACTGGGTGGTGTAAGACACTACTGGTGGTGTAAGACACTACTGGGTGGTGTAAGACACTACTGGGTGGGTGTAAGACACTACTGGGTGGTGTAAGACACTACTGGGTGGTGTAAGACACTACTGGGTGGTGTAAGACACTACTGGGTGGTGTAAGACACTACTGGGTGGTGTAAGACACTACTGGGTGGTGTAAGACACTACTGGTGGTGTAAGACACTACTGGGTGGTGTAAGACACTACTGGGTGGTGTAAGACACTACTGGGTGGTGTAAGACTACTGTGTGGTGTAAGACACTACTGGGTGGTGTAAGACACTACTGGGTGGTGTAAGACACTACTGGGTGGTGTAAGACACTACTGGGTGGTGTAACACAACACTGGGTGGTGTAAGACACTACTGGGTGGTGTAAGACACTACTGGGTGGTGTAAGACTACTGGGTGGTGTAAGACACTACTGGGTGGTGTAAGACACTACTGGGTGGTGCAAGACACTACTGGGTGGTGTAAGACACTACTGGGTGGTGTAAGACTACTGGGTGGTGTAAGACACTACTGGGTGGTGTAAGACACTACTGGGTGGTGTAAGACACTACTGGGTGGTGTAAGACACTACTGGGTGGTGTAAGACACTACTGGGTGGTGTAAGACACTACTGGGTGGTGTAAGACACTACTGGGTGTGTAAGACTACTGGGTGGTGTAGACACTACTGGGTGGTGTAAGAACACTACTGGGTGGTGAAAGACACTACTGGTGGTGTAAGACACTACTGGGTGGTGTAAGACACTACTGGGTGGTGTAAGACTACTACTGGGTGGTGTAAGACACAACTGGATGGTGTAAGACACTACTGGTGGTGGAAGACACTACTGGGTGGTGTAAGACACTACTGGGTGGTGTAAGACACTACTGGGTGGTGTAAGACACTACTGGGTGGTGTAAGACACTACTGGGTGGTGTAAGACACTACTGGGTGGTGTAAGACACTACTGGGTGGTGTAAGACTACTGGGTGGTGTAAGACTACTGGGTGGTGTAAGACACTACTGGGTGGTGTAAGACACTACTGGGTGGTGTAAGACTACTGGGTGGTGTAAGACACTACTGGGTGGTGTAAGACACTACTGGGTGGTGCAAGACACTACTGGGTGGTGTAAGACTACTGGGTGGTGTAAGACACTACTGGGTGGTGTAAGACTACTGGGTGGTGTAAGACTACTGGGTGGTGTAAGACACTACTGGGTGGTGTAAGACACTACTGGGTGGTGTAAGACACTACTGGGTGGTGTAAGACACTACTGGGTGGTGTAAGACACTACTGGGTGGTGTAAGACACTACTGGGTGGTGTAAGACACTACTGGGTGGTGTAAGACACTACTGGTGGTGTAAGACACTACTGGGTGGTGTAAGACTACTGGTGGTGGTAAGACTACTGGGTGGTGTAAGACACTACTGGGTGGTGTAAGACACTACTGGGTGGTGTAAGACTACTGGGTGGTGTAAGACACTACTGGGTGGTGTAAGACACTACTGGTGGTGTAAGACACTACTGGGTGGTGTAAGACACTACTGGGTGGTGTAAGACACTACTGGGTGGTGTAAGACACTTACTGGGTGGTGTAAGACACTACTGGGTGGTGTAAGACACTACTGGGTGGTGTAAGACACTACTGGGTGGTGTAAGACACTACTGGGTGGTGTAAGACACTACTGGGGTGGGAAGACACTACTGGGTGGTGTAAGACTCTACTGGGTGGTGTAAGACACTACTGGGTGGTGTAAGACACTACTGGGTGGTGTAAGACACTAACTGGGTGGTGTAAGACACTACTGGGTGGTGGAAGACACTACTGGGTGGTGTAAACACTACTGGGTGGTGTAAGACACTACTGCGTGGTGTAAGACACTACTGGGTGGTGTAAGACACTACTGGGTGGTGTAAGACACTACTGGGTGGTGTAAGACACTACTGGGTGGTGTAATACACTACTGGGTGGTGTAAGACACTACTGGGTGGTGTAAGACACTACTGGGTGGTGTAAGACACTACAGGGGGTGCAAGACACTACTGGGTGGGTAAGACACTACAGGTGGTGCAAGACACTACTGGGTGGTGTAAGGCACTACAGGGTGGTGCAAGAGACTACTGGGTGGTGTAAGACACTACTGGGTGGTGTAAGACACTACTGGGTGGTGTAAGACACTACTGGGTGGTGTAAGACACTACTGGGTGGTGTAAGACACTACTGTGTGGTGTAAGACACTACTGGGTGGTGTAAGACACAACTGGGTGGTGTAAGACACTACTGGGTGGTGTAAGACACTACTGGGTGGTGTAAGACACTACAGGGTGGTGCAAGACACTACTGGGTGGTGTAAGACACTACAGGGTGGTGCAAGACACTACTGGGTGGTGTAAGACACTACAGGGTGGTGCAAGACACTACTGGGTGGTGTAAGACACTACTGGGTGGTGTAAGACACTACTGGTGTGTAAGACACACTGGGTGGTGTAAGACACTACTGGGTTGTGTAAGACACTACTGGGTGGTGTAAGACACAACTGGGTGGTGCAAGACACTACTGGGTGGTGCAAGACACTACTGGGTGGTGTAAGAGGCTCGGTAGATCAGACAATGGTTTAGGAAACTTGTCAACTTTTCTCCTGAAGACAGCAAGAAATTTGTTGGTAATTCCGTTTATGCAAGCAGGAAGGCTGAAGAAAAGTTGAAGCCTTATGCTTTCATTTTGATTTCGGTGTGAGTTTTCTCGTCTTGGGTCGTAGGATCACAATTCGAGAGAGTTTAGCCTTCCCAGCACTTGAAAGACTTGATTGAATTTACGATTTCCTGTTCTTCGGTCTCTCCTGCATTGTAGGAGCCGTTAGTTTACAGCAAAATTTCAGCCTAGAAAAAACAAACGACTTGTAGAGTAATGGCGTCTCTTGCTTTCCATGTACTAATAATTCAGCCTATCATTTTCCTTGCTGCTGTGATAGTGACAAAAATGTTTTAATCCTTGAAGGTGAGACCTTCTGTCACTGCCACTCTGTTATTGGAACTCTGTCACTGTCACTCTTGCTATTGGAACTCTGTCACTGTCATTCTGTTATTGGAACTCTGTCACTGTCACTCTTGTTATTGGAACTCTGTCACTGTCATTCTGTTACTGGAACTCTGTCACTGTCATTCTGTTACTGGAACTCTGTCACTGTCATGCTGTTACTGGAACTCTGTCACTGTCATTCTGTTATTGGAACTTCTCTCTAATAAGTGATTCGACTTTGTCTTGTATTCCGTTTTAGTCTCTATTTCCTCAAGTCTTCCAAAGCGCAGCAACTGAAATTTTTGCCTCACCGATAATATATATTGTTGTCTATGTTTGAAGAATCGTTGGGTACTCGAAGGACGCCACTCTTATATAAATTCGAGTATCATCCTCAGAAAAGGGAATGACACTATTATTTATCTCCTTGTATATATCAGGTATAAGAATCAAAAACAGAAGTGGAGAATGTACTGTGATTTGAGATCAGAGTTTTTCACTGTGACAGCCTCGGACGTCAGTCTTCATTTACTCTCTGAGTTCTGTTTATTAAGAAGTTTAATATCCATTTGTCCACTTTTCCACTTATTTCCTTTGCACACATATGGTGTTCTGCCACTCCATAAGTACACTTGTCGAAGGCTTTTGTATAGTCTGTGTACATCAGCTTGTCTTCCAGGGCATTCAGGACTATGTCGTAATGGATCGTCTAACAATTGTGAAAGGCAGGAGTGACCTGATCTAAATCCATGTTGCTCTGGGTTGTGCAATTAATGTTATTCCATATGGCTGGCAATCTTAAATCCTGTTCAAAGAATTTTAATAATGTGTAATGTTAGCAATATAAAGGTTTTTGCTCTGTCTTTACTGCCACCTGTCTCAGTGTGAAGAAGTATCTGTGTTTTTAATGACTGTGGGATGACACCTGTGTCCAGGCTCCTATATAAGCTATTAATGGCACAAAATAGTGTTCCTGCAAATTTTGATGAATATGGACCTGGGGCAGAATGTATGGGCATGCTATCCATGTCGGAAATTTTGGAGATATGGAGTGAGATTATGAAAAATTCATTCTGGTCATCAATATACAGGCTAATTAATAGCTCACTAAACAGTTTTATTGTCACATCAGCGTTTTCATCATTATTTTATTATCATTATTTGTATGTGTTAGGGATATAACACACGTGGCTCTCTCAATACAGCAACTGGGATATCGTCTCATTTCGTTTTTGGCTCCTTATTTCCTCGGTCTCTCCTGGACTCTCTATGATGCATTCATTTTGACCTTCGTGTTTCGTGTTTCTGTAACCAGAGTTTCCCACCGTTAGTGCTTCAGAACGCTGTCATAATCTGTAGAAGGTGGTGTTAGAAACTCCGTGGATGATGACCGAATCACCGAGGGTGGTGTCAAAATCACCGGTGATGGTGTCAGAATTACCATGGGTGGTGTCAAAATCACCATAGGTGGTGTCATAATCATCATGGGTGGTGTCCAAAATCACAATGGGTGGTGTCAGAATCATCATGGGTGATGTCAGAAGATCATTATGGATGGTGTCAGAATCACCATGGGTGGTGTCAGTTATAAATGCGTCCTGCTGCAGCTGTTAAAGCAGCCCCTCTCTCCTTCCTCCTCCTCCACCAGGATGGTGGGTGTGGAGCTGGAAGTTTGCACCTTAGTTAGGTAGGGCTGAGACAGCTTGCCCAAAGTGCGATTTCTAGGAGGTATTCCTGTGAGAGGGCCACCACAGAGGCCATTGTGGGGGTCCTTGTGTGTGTGTGTACTCACCTAGTTGTACTCACCTAGTTGAGGTTGCGGGGGTCGAGTCCGAGCTCCTGGCCCCGCCTCTTCACTGATCGCTACTAGGTCACTCTCCCTGAGCCGTGAGCTTTATCATACCTCTGCTTAAAGCTATGTATGGATCCTGCCTCCACTACATCGCTTCCCAAACTATTCCACTTACTGACTACTCTGTGGCTGAAGAAATACTTCCTAACATCCCTGTGATTCAAACTGTGTCTTCAGCTTCCAACTGTGTCCCCTTGTTACTGTGTCCAATCTCTGGAACATCCTGTCTTTGTCCACCTTGTCAATTCCTCTCAGTATTTTGTATGTAGTTATCATGCCCCCCCTATCTCTCCTGTCCTCCAGTGTCGTCAGGTTGATTTCCCTTAACCTCTCCTCGTAGGACATACCCCTTAGCTCTGGGACTAGTCTTGTTGCAAACCTTTGCACTTTCTCTAGTTTCTTTACGTGCTTGGCTAGGTGTGGGTTCCAAACTGGTGCCGCATACTCCAATATGGGCCTAAAGTATACGGTGTACAGGGTCCTGAACGATTCCTTATTAAGATGTCGGAATGCTGTTCTGAGGTTTGCTAGGCGCCCATATACTGCAGCAGTTATTTGGTTGATGTGCGCTTCAGGAGATGTGCCTGGTGTTATACTCACCCCAAGATCTTTTTCCTTGAGTGAGGTTTGTAGTCTCTGACCCCCTAGACTGTACTCCGTCTGCGGCCTTCTTTGCCCTTCCCCAATCTTCATGACTTTGCACTTGGTGGGATTGAACTCCAGGAGCCAATTGCTGGACCAGGTCTGCAGCCTGTCCAGATCCCTTTGTAGTTCTGCCTGGTCTTCGATCGAGTGTATTCTTCTCATCAACTTCACGTCATCTGCAAACAGGGACACCTCAGAGTCTATTCCTTCCGTCATGTCGTTCACAAATACCAGAAACAGCACTGGTCCTAGGACTGACCCCTGCGGGACCCCGCTTGTCACAGGTGCCCACTCTGACACCTCGCCACGTACCATGACTCGCTGCTGCCCTTCCTGACAAGTATTCCCTGATCCATTGTAGTGCCTTCCCTGTTATCCCTGCTTGGTCCTCCAGTTTTTGCACCAATCTCTTGTGTGGAACTGTGTCAAACGCCTTCTTGCAGTCCAAGAAAATGCAATCCACCCCCCACCCTCTCTCTCTTGTCTTACTGCTGTCACCATGTCATAGAACTCCAGTAGGTTTGTGACACAGGATTTCCCGTCCCTGAAACCATGCTGGCTGCTGTTGATGAGATCATTCCTTTCTAGGTGTTCCACCACTCTTTCCTGATAATCTTCTCCATGATTTTGCATACTATACATGTCAGTGACACTGGTCTGTAGTTTAATGCTTCATGTCTGTCTCCTTTTTTAAAGATTGGGACTACATTTGCTGTCTTCCATGCCTCAGGCAATCTCCCTGTTTCGATAGATGTATTGAATATTGTTGTTAGGGGTACACATAGCGCCTCTGCTCCCTCTCTCAATACCCATGGGGAGATGTTATCTGGCCCCATTGCCTTTGAGGTATCTAGCTCACTCAGAAGCCTCTTCACTTCTTCCTCTGTTGTGTGCACTGTGTCCAGCACTTGGTGGTTGTGCCCCACCTCTCCGTCTTTCTGGAGTCCCTTCTGTCTCCTCTGTGAACACTTCTTTGAATCTCTTGTTGAGTTCTTCGCATACTTCATGGTCATTTCCTGTTGTCTCTCCTCCTTCCTTCCTTAGCCTGATTACCTGGTCCTTGACTGTTGTTTTCCTCCTGATGTGGCTGTACAACAGTTTCGGGTCAGATTTGGCTTTCGCTGCTATGTCATTTTCATATTGTCTTTGGGCCTCCCTTCTTATCTGTGCATATTCGTTTCTGGCTCTACGACTGTTCTCCTTATTCTCCTGGGTCCTTTGCCTTCTATATTTCTTCCATTCCCTAGCACACTTGGTTTTTGCCTCCCTGCACCTTTGGGTAAACCATGGGCTCATCCTGGCTTTTTCATTACTCCTGTTACCCTTGGGTACAAACCTCTCCTCAGCCTCCTTGCATTTTGTTGCTACATATTCCATCATCTCATTAACTGGCTTCCCTGCCAGTTCTCTGTCCCACTGAACCCCGTTCAGGTAGTTCCTCATTCCTGTGTATTCCCCTTTCTTGTAGTTTGGCTTCATTCGTCCTGGCCTTCCTGCTTCTCCCTCCACTTGTAGCTCTACTGTGTATTCGAAGCTTAAAACCACATGGTCACTGGCCCCAAGGGGTCTTTCATATGTGATGTCCTCGATATCTGCACTACTGAAGGTGAATACTAAGTCCAGCCTTGCTGGTTCATCCTCTCCTCTCTCTCTTGTAGTGTCCCTTACGTGTTGGTACATGAAGTTCTCCAGTACCACCTCCATCATCTTAGCCCTCCATGTATCTTGACCCCCATGTGGGTCCAAGTTCTCCCAATCGATCTCCTTGTGGTTAAAGTCACCCATGATCAGGAGCTTTGCCCTGCATGCATGAGCTCTTCTGGCCACTCTAGCCAGTGTGTCAACCATCGCTCTATTGCTCTCGTCGTACTCTTGCCTTGGCCTCCTGCTGTTCTGTGGTGGGTTATACATCACTGCTATTACAACCTTGGGACCTCCAAGTGAAGTGTTCCCACTATGTAATCACTTTCTTCTCCGCTATCCCCCTCTCCACTCATCAAAATTCCAGCGATTTTTGATCACAACGCCACTCCTCCACCCCCCTGTTCCCTCTGTCTTTCCTCAGATTTGTATCCCGTTGGAAAGATGGCATCTGTTATCATACCTGTAAGCTTGGTTTCTGTGAGAGCTATGATGTCCGGTGATGTTTTCTTTGACTCTTTCGTGCCACTCCTCCCACTTATTTGTTATTCCATCAGCGTTTGTGTACCATATCTTCAGTTTTCCTTTCCAACACTGTGGTTTGGGGGGCCTGTGAGGGTGGGAGACCTGGTGGGATACTGTGGGATTCTATGCTCGGTGTTGGGTGGAGGCTGTGGGTATGGATTGTAGTGTGTGTTGGGATGGTGTGATAGGTTGTATGGTTCTGAGAGTAGTTGTGTGTGTGCTTGCCCTTGCTGTTCTGTCCTGCTCTGACTGACCTCTGCTGATTCCTCCATGTGTGTGTGTGTGTGTGGTGTGTGTGTGTGTGTTGGTGGTGTGTGTGTGTGTGTGTGTGTGTGTGTGTGTGTGTGTGTGTGTGTGTTAGATAAATTACCATTTTGTCCTAGGCACATGTCGATTAGACACTAGGACTATGTGCGTGTATCTGTGTCTGTCTGTCTGTACTCACTAACTGTGGGCGTAGGGTCGAGACTCAAACTCCTGGCCCAGCCCTTTTACTGATCGCTACTAGGTCCCTCTCTCTCTCTCTCTCTCCTCTCTCTCCCCTCTCTCTCTCTCTCCTCTCCTCTCTCTTCCCCTCTCTCTCTCTCTCTGCTTCCCAAGCTTTGTCATACCTCGTCTTAAAGCTATGTATGGTTCCTGACTCCACTAAGGCACTTGCTAGGCTATTCCCCTTCCTGACGACTCTATGACTGAAGAAATACTTCCTAACATCCCTGTGACTCGTTCGAGTCTTCAGCTTCCAATTGTGACCCCTTGTTTCTGTGTCCCCTCTCTGAAACATCCTGTCTCTGTCCACCACACACACACCCCCTGTGTGTACTCACCTAATTGTACTCACCTAATTGTAGTTGCAGGCCCCGCCTCTTCACCGACTTCTACTAGGTCCTCACTCCCCCTGCTTCATGAGCTTTATCATACCTCGTCTTAAAACTATGTATAGTTCGTCCCCCCACTACATCGCTTGCCAGACTATTCCACTTCCTAACTACTCTATGACTGAAGGAATAAATTTCCCAACATCCTTTGACTCATCTGAGTCTTCAGCTTCCAATTGTGACCCCTTGTTTCTGTGTCCATCTCTGGAACATCCCGTCTCTGTCCACATTGTCTATTCCACGCAGTATTTTGTATGTCGTTACATGTCTCCCCTGACCCTCCTGTCTTCCAGTGTTGTCAGACCGATTTCCCTTAAACCTTTTTT
>NC_069404.1:88048686-88071186 GCF_026875155.1 Cherax quadricarinatus
TGTGTGTTGTGTGTGTGTGTGTGTGTGTGTGTGTGTGTGTTGTGTGTGTGGTGTGTTTGTGTGTGTGTGTGTGGTGTGTGTTGTGTGTGTGTGTGTGTGTTGTGTGTGTGTGTGTGGTGTGTGTGTATGTGTGTGTGTGTGTGTGTGTGTGTGTGTGTGTGTGTGTGTGTGTTTGTTGTGTGTGTGTGTGTGTGTGTGTGTGTGTGTGTGTGTGTGTGTGTGTGTGTGTGTGTGTGTTAATCTGGCAATTCATAACTCTACATATTCAATTTTAAATAATTTATAATGGTCACATGTTGAATGTTAATTTAAGTTATGGTTAATGACGGTTAGAAAATTTTGAAATTTTGAATCACGTTAAAGCCGTTGAAAAATCATTCGATTTTTTAATCAGTGTGAAACTGTTGAAAATAACTTTATTTTCGATCATACGAGAGAATGATGACAATCATCTGATTTTTGAATCACACGAAAACCCGCAGGAAATAATTTTATTATGAATTGTGCAAAAAATCGAGAGTGTATGGCTGTCAGTGTTTATATGCTGAGAGTGCATGACTCTCAGTGCATATACGCTGAGAGTGTATGGCTGTCAGTGTACATACGCTGAGAGTGTATAACTCTTAGTGTATATACGCTGAATGTTTGGCTCTCAGTGTATATACGCTGTGACCATGTGAGATGCAGCCTTAATGATCCTGGTGTAGTCGATAGGCTTGAAACACCATTAACCACTCAACTTGGAACGACTGATGGTGTGGTGGCCTATGCTAGGCAACCATCTCTTGACACCGTTCGTTACCACCTGTCAACCCACCCTATGAGTGTCTTGGAGATACGGTGAAGTCACGTCATCCAGGTGCCAGACAGTACTGAACAGACAGCATAGGTAATGAACAGATATCACAGTTAATGAACAGATAGCAGAGGTAATGAACAGATAGCAGAGGTAATGAACAGATATCAGAGGTAATGAACAGATATCACAGTTAATGAACAGATAACAGAGGTAATGAACAGATATCACAGTTAATGCACAGACAGCAGAAGAAATGAACAGACAGCAGAGGTAATGAACAGATATCACAGTTAATGCACAGACAGCAGAAGAAATGAACAGACAGCAGAGGTAATGAACAGATATCATAGTTAATGAACAGACAGCGCAAATTCTAAACAGACAGCACAGGTGACAGCACCGGCTGTGACTGTAGCGTGACACCGACAACCTGTGGGTGACGACGCTCACGCACCCACCACGACCTTCATTTAAGGAAACGTTTCGCCAGTAGTTGTGTTCCAACAATACGACTGATGAAGCCACTTCTGGAGAAACGTTGCCTGGACTTAATTAAGGGGGAAATAAATGGGATTAAATCTGGAGTATCTGAGAGAGTTAGAGCAAAGGAAGGGGTAGAAGTAATGTTGAAGGATCAGTTATGGAAGGAGAAAAGAGAATATGAATGTGTAAATTCAAGAATTATGTGGATTAAAGTAAAGGTTGGATGAGAAAAGTGGGTCATAATAAGCGTGCATGCACCTGGAGAAGAGAGGAATGCAGAGGAGAGAGAGAGATTTTGGGAGATGATAAGTGAATGTATAGGAACCTGTGAACCAAGTGAGAGAGTAATTGTGGTAGGGGACCTGAATGCTAAAGTAGGAGAAACTTTTAGAGAGGGTGTGGTAGGTAAGTTTGGGGTGCCAGGTGTAAATGATAATGGGAGCCCTTTGATTGAACTTTGTATAGAAAGGGGTTTAGTTATAGGTAATACATATTTTAAGAAAAAGAGGATAAATAAGTATACAAGATATGATGTAGGGCGAAATGACAGTAGTTTGTTGGATTATGTATTGGTAGATAAAAGACTGTTGAGTAGACTTAAGGATGTACATGTTTATAGAGGGGCCACAGATATATCAGATCACTTTCTAGTTGTAGCTACACTGAGAGTATAAGGTAGATGGGATACAAGGAGAATAGAAGCATCAGGGAAGAGAGAGGCGAAGGTTTATAAACTAAAAGAGGAGGCAGTTAGGGTAAGATATAAACAGCTATTGGAGGATAGATGGGCTAATGAGAGCATAGGCAATGGGGTCGAAGAGGTATGGGGTAGGCTTAAAAATGTAGTGTTAGAGTGTTCAGCAGAAGTTTGTGGTTACAGGAAAGTGGGTGCAGGAGGGAAGAAGAGCGATTGGTGAAATGATGATGTAAAGAGAGTAGTAAGGGAGAAAAAGTTAGCATATGAGAAGTTTTTACAAAGTAGAAATGACGCAAGGAGGGAAGAGTATATGGAGAAAAAGAGAGAGGCTAAGAAAGTGGTGAAGCAATGTAAAAAGAGAGCAAATGAGGGAGTGGGTGAGATGTTACCAACAAATTTTGTTGAAAATAAGAAAAAGTTTTGGAGTGAGATTAACAAGTTAAGGAACCCTAGAGAACAAATGGATTTGTCAGTTAAAAATAGGAGAGGAGAGTTATTAAATGGAGAGTTAGAGGTATTGGGAAGATGGAGGGAATATTTTGAGGAATTGTTGAATGTTGATGAAGATAGGGAAGCTGTGATTTCGTGTATAGGGCAAGGAGGAATAACATCTTGTAGGAGTGAGGAAGAGCCAGTTGTGAGTGTGGGGGAAGTTCGTGAGGCAGTAGGTAAAATGAAAGGGGGTTAGGCTGCCGGGATTGATGGGATAAAGATAGAAATGATAAAAGCAGGTGGGGATATAGTTTTGGAGTGGTTGGTGCAATTATTTAATAAATGTATGGAAGAAGGTAAGGTACCTAGGGATTGGCAGAGAGCATGCATAGTTCCTTTGTATAAAGGCAAAGGGGACAAAAGAGAGTGCAAAAATTAAAGGGGGATAAGTCTGTTGAGTGTACCTGGTAAAGTGTATGGTAGAGTTATTATTGAAAGAATTAAGAGTAAGACGGAGAATAGGATAGCAGATGAACAAGGAGGCTTTAGGAAAGGTAGGGCGTGTGTGGACCAGGTGTTTACAGTGAAACATATAAGTGAACAGTATTTAGATAAGGCTAAAGAGGTCTTTGTGGCATTTATGGATTTGGAAAAGACGTATGACAGGGTGGATAGGGGGCAATGTGGCAGATGTTGCAGGTGTATGGTGTAGGAGGTAGGTTACTGAAAGCAGTGAAGAGTTTTTACGAGGATAGTGAGGCTCAAGTTAGAGTATGTAGGAAAGAGGGAAATTATTTCCCAGTAAAAGTAGGCCTTACACAAGGATGTGTGATGTCACCGTGGTTGTTTAATATATTTATAGATGGTGTTGTAAGAGAAGTAAATGCGAGGGTCTTGGCAAGAGGCGTGGAGTTAAAAGATAAAGAATCACACATAAAGTGGGAGTTGTCACAGTTGCTCTTTGCTGATGACACCGTGCTCTTGGGAGATTCTGAAGAGAAGTTGCAGAGATTGGTGGATGAATTTGGTAGGGTGTACAAAAGAAGAAAATTAAAAGTGAATACAGGAAAGAGTAAGGTTATGAGGATAACAAAAAGATTAGGTGATGAAAGATTGGATATCAGATTGGAGGGAGAGAGTATGGAGGAGGTGAATGTATTCAGATATTTGGGAGTGGACGTGTCAGCGGATGGGTCTATGAAAGATGAGGTGAATCATAGAATTGATGAGGGGAAAAGGGTGAGTGGTGCACTTAGGAGTCTGTGGAGACAAAGAACTTTGTCCTTGGAGGCAAAGAGGGGAATGTATGAGAGTACAGTTTTTACCAACGCTCTTATATGGGTGTGAAGCATGGGTGATGAATGTTGCAGCGAGGAGATGGCTGGAGGCAGTGGAGATGTCATGTCTGAGGGCAATGTGTGGTGTGAATATAATGCAAAGAATTCGTAGTTTGGAAGTTAGGAGGAGGTGCGGGATTACCAAAACTGTTGTCCAGAGGGCTGAGGAAGGGTTGTTGAGGTGGTTCGGACATGTAGAGAGAATGGAGCGAAACAGAGTGACTTCAAGAGTGTATCAGTCTGTAGTGGAAGGAAGGTGGGGTAGGGGTCGGCCTAGGAAAGGTTGGAGAGAGGGGGTAAAGGAGGTTTTGTGTGCGAGGGGCTTAGACTTCCAGCAGGCATGCGTGAGCGTGTTTGATAGGAGTGAATGGAGACAAATGGTTTTTAATACTTGACGTGCTGTTGGAGTGTGAGCAAAGTAACATTTATGAAGGGGTTCAGGGAAACCGGCAGGCCGGACTTGAGTCCTGGAGATGGGAAGTACAGTGCCTGCACTCTGAAGGAAGGGTTTTAATGTTGCAGTTTAAAAACTGTAGTGTAAAGCACCATTCTGGCAAGACAGTGATGGAGTGAATGATGGTGAAAGTTTTTCTTTTTCGGGCCACCCTGCCTTGGTGGGAATCGGCCAGTGTGATAATAAAAAAAAATATACACACTTGTCCTTATGCACTGATCAAGCTTTGTTCAAAGCTTTCGCGCTGAGGAGAGCTTTCTCACGTCAGTAAACCTTACAAAACTCTACGTGAAGCGATGCGTTGCTAGGATGATAAGCTTTTTTGCAACCACCTGCGTCAGTGTGACGGCGTCACAAGTGCTGTCAGTGTGACGGCGTCACAAGTGCTGTCAGTGTGACGGTGTCACAAGTGCTGTCAGTGTTTCGGTGTCACAAGTGCTGTCAGTGTGACGGTGTCACAAGTGCTGTCAGTGTGACGACGTCACAAGTGTTGTCAGTGTGACGACGTCACAGGTGATGTCCCTCCCGCCTTGTCCAATTTGAAGACATTGTTTTGAACTCTATTTTAAGTCCATGTTTATTTTTACAAATTCCTTTATTTAATCCTTAATTCATTTATTTTCTTTGTTAAAACGCCTGTGAAAGTAAATTTAAATTTGTCTCTCTATTTTTTCTATTGTGAATTAGGCAACTGTTAGCAAAAGATAGCTTTAATTAGAGCCCTCGGCTTACAAGGAAAAGCACCTGGGTTCGATCCTCGAGTGGGGACGTATGGACAGGTTTCCTAACGATGTTGATTACCTCGACTCCAGGTTGAGGGACTGACTACCTCAAACTCCTTCTGATTTTCACTGTTCTTTGTATGGACTGATGAAGCCACTGTGTGGCGAAATGTTTCCTCAATAAAGATACTCAAGTGTTGCACTTGTGTCTAATTTATCAATTTGTCGGTTCTCTGAACTATTTATCTACATTCCTACATTCGATTATCCTGGGTTATCTTTAGTTATCCAGGTTTTCCCTAGGATATTTCTGGTCTATCCTATGCTTTTAAGGGCTAACCTGGCTTATTCAGAGTTATTCTGGCTTATGCAGGGTTATCCTGGCTTATTCAGGGTTACCCTGGCTTATTCAAGGTTATCCTGGCTTACTCAGGGTTATCCTGGCTTATTCAGGGTTATCCTGGTTTATTCAAGGTTATCCTGGCTTACTCAGGGTTATCCTGGCTTATTCAGGGTTATCCTGGCTTATTCAGGATTATCCTGGCTTATTTAGAGTGGTCCTGTCTTAAAAAACTTTTGAATCCTTCGTATTTATAATGTATAATAAGAACTGCAAAAAGTTACACGACACAATTAGATTTGATCCTGGGAATAATGAAGTGCAGCTCCAGTTCCTGAAATCAAGAGCTCTTCGCCAGAATCAAGGCTCCGCACCACCAAGCTCCGCATTCCCTGCCCAAGACTGAGCTTCAGGGCGAATTCGCTCTTAAACCATCGCTCTGTTGGGTCTATTTTTGACAAGTTGCTGCGCTTAAATCCGAGTCGTTCGTGAACATGTGTTTCGTGAAACCTGAGATCCGTGACGTCACAAGAACACCCTTTGTGTCCTCGCCATCTTCAGACACTCACAACGCAAAATATATATATATTATATAATATATATTTTATATATATATATATATATATATATATATATATATATATATATTATATATATATATATATATACATATATATATATAATATTATATATATATATATATATATATATATATATATATATATATATATATATATATATATATATATATATATAAACAAACATAGCCCTACTCTACAAAGGTGGCAGTAAAGCAATTGCAAAGAACTACAGACCGATAGCACTAACATCCCACATCATAAAAATCTTTGTAAGGGTTCTAAGAAGCAAAATTGCCAACCATCTAGACACACATCAATTACACAACCCAGGGCAACACGGGTTTAGAGCAGGTCGCTCCTGCCTGTTCCTGCTACTGGACCACTATGACAAGGTCCTGGATGCTATAGAGGATAAACAAAATGCAGATGTAGTATACACAGACTGCAAAAACACTTCGACAAGTGTGACCATGGTGTAATAGCGCACAATATGCGTGATAAAGGAATAACAGTAAAATTTGACAAATGGATCTATAACTTCCTAAAAAATAGAACACAAAGAGTAATAGTAAACAGAGTAAAGTCTGAAGCAGCTACAGTGAAAAGCTCTGTTCCACAAGGCACTTTACTCACCCTCATCCTATTCCTACACCACACATTGCAGATGACACCTTTGCAGACGACACCCGAATTGCCATGACAGTGTCCTCCATCAAAGACACTGCAAGACTCCAAGCGGACATCAACCAGATCTTCAAATGGGTCACACAAAACAACAGTAATTTCACTGAAGAGAAATTTCAAGTAATTAGATAAGGAAAATTTGAGGAAATTAAAACTGTAACAGGGTATACAATAAATTCTAACCATACAATAGAGCGAAAAAATATTGTAAAAGACCAGGGAGTGATAATGTCAGAGGATCTCACCTTCAAAGACCATAACAATGTATCTACCGCATCTGCTAGAAAAATGATAGGATGGAAAATGAGAACTTTCAAAACTAGGGACGCCAAGCCCATGATGATTCTCTTCAAATCGCTTGTTCTCTCTAGGCTGGAATACTGCTGTACACTAACTGCCCCCTTCAAGGCAGGCGAAATTGCTGAACTGAAGAGAGTACAAAGAACTTTCGCGGCACCTAAATTAGCACCTATATTTGTATTCCTTGGAATGCAGGCTAGATACATGATAATATTCACTTGGAAAAATCCTAGAGGGATTAGTACCAAACTTGCACACGAAAATCACTCCCTATGAAAGCAAAAGACTCGGCAGGTGATGCAACATTTCCCCAATAAAAAGCAGGGGCACCACGAGAACACTGAGAGACAACACAAGATTGCCGAAGACTGTTCAACTGCCTCTCCGTATACGTAAAGGGGATTACCAATAGACCCCTGGCTGTCTTCAAGAAGGCACTGGACAGGCACCTAAAGTCATCTGATCAGCCTGGCTGTGGTTCATATGTCAGTTTGCGTGAGGCCAGCAGTAACAGCTTGGTTGATCAGACCCTGATCCACCACGATGCCTGGTCTCAGACCGGGCCACAGGGGCGTTGATCCCTGAATCCCTCTCTAGGCATTTATATATATGTACATATATATATATATATATATATATAATATATATATATTATATATATTATATATATATATATATATATAAAATATATATATATATATATATATATATATATATATTTTATATATATATATTTTATATATATTATATATATATATATATATATATATATATATATATATATATATATATATATATATATATATGCAATAAGATCACAGTAAACAGGTGATTTTAAAATATGCAAAACAACCACTGTGAAAGAGTTGTGAAATTCCAAGCGCTTTCGTGACTACTCACATTGTCAAGGAACTATGAAAGTAATACATCAAAGGAAGGCAATAAAAGGGCTTAGACCACACCTCACAGTCAACTCCCACAACAAAGAAACACCTGACGCGAGACAATACCGGACTCATAAGAAAAGAGGAACACTGCAGTAGGTCCGCTGGTCCAACTAGACAGGTCCTCACGACATCCCAATAACAAAATATTCTACCCAAGAAATAAGGTTTATTATTTGTCCAATGTATTATTAAACTCTGACCAATTTTTATTAATTATAAATGAGTCTAATTTATATGAACCTAAGGAAATATTCATATTATTGTCAAAACTGCTTTTTATGAAACAAGATTCAATTATATTCCTGTCAACCATGGACTTCCTTGATACAACTTTCTCAACTTTTTGAAAATCAATTGGATGGTTAAAATCTCTCACATGAATAAATAGAGCATTGGAATCTTGTCCAGTTCTAATGCTATATTTATGTTGTTTTAATCTGAGATTCCAATGTTCTATTTATTCATGTAAGAGATTTTAACCATCCAATTGATTTTCAAAAAGTTGAGAAAGTTGTATCAAGCAAGTCCATGGTCGACAGGAATATAATTGAATCTTGTTTCATAAAAGCAGTTTTGAAAATAATATGAATATTTCCTTAGGTTTATATAAATTAGAATCATTTATAATTAATAAAATTTGACAGACAAAAGACACCTGCAATCCTACCATCATGTAAAACAATTACAGGCTTTCGTTTTACACTCACTTGGCAGAATAGTAGTATCCCCCTGGATGGTTGCTGTCCACCAACCTACTACCTACAATATATATTATATATATATGTATATATAAATATATATATACATATATATATATATATATATATATATATATATATATATAATATATATATATATATATATATATATTATATATATTATATACTATATATATATATATACTATATCATTTTATTATCCTTTCAAATATTATTCAAATGCAAATGAATTCCAAGAAGTGAATCCGTACTTATCAAAATGTGCAAAAAGAGTTTATTAATGAAGGTGACTGGAAGAAAATGAGTCTACGTAAATACAGGAGCAGCTGGGTGTGTGGGGCAGCGCCAGGCTGACGTATTAACTTTCCTGAAGAAAAACCTGCAGCAAATAGTGCAGTTTACGGTCTAAACAGAGCCGAGTGTCGTCACCCTGAGACACTCCGACATATATCAACACTTGGGTGTATTTACACTGTGTCTTGTGTTTTGCTTCCTACTCCTCTTCCTCCTCTTCCTTCTCCCTCTTTCCTTCCTCCTCCTCCTTTTCATCCCCTTCCTCCTCCTCCTCTACTTCCTCCTCCTCTGCCTCCTCCCTCTTTCCTTCCTCCTCTTCTTCCTCCTCCTCTGCTTCTTTCTCCTCTTCTTCTTCCTCCTCCTCCCCCTCCTCTTCCCCCCCCCCTCCTCTTCCACATCCTTCTCTTTCCTCTGCCTCTTCATTTCTAATTTATGTCCTCTTTCCTTTACCTCCTCTTCCTCCTCCTCAATTTCTCTTCTTTACCTTCTTCTCCTCCTCTCTCTTTTCTTCATTCTCTCTCCTTTAGCTCTTTCTTCTCTCTCCTTTATCTCCTGTTTCCGTTACCTTCTCTCTCTTTGTCTCTCTCCTTTACCTCCTCTTATTTTGTCCCCCACTCCTCTCTTCTTTACCTCCTTTAATAATAATAATAATGACGATAATAATAATAATAATAATAATATAATAATAATAATAATAATAATAATAATAATAATAATAATAATAATAATAATAATAGTTATAATACTACTACTACTACTAATAATAATAATAATACTAATAATAATAATAATACAGTGGAACTCCAGTTTTCGTACTTAATCCGTTCCAGAAGGTTATTCCAAAACGTACGAAAACCAAAGTAATATTTGCCATAAGAAATAATGTAAATACAATTAATCTGTTCCAGACACCCAAAAATATTAACAAAAAATGCATTTTTTAAAGAATAACATTTTGAAATAAATATAAAGAATAACAATGAGAATAAATAATAAGCACTAAAGAAATGGATAAACGAAAATTTAAATCACTATTACATACCTTTATTGAAGACTTGTTGGGAGGAGAGTTTGTTTGGAGACAGGAAAAAATACTTAAATATGATGCGCTAATATAAATTCTACGGCTTATTTATCTATCAAAATTCATCTAATATGACATAATAAACAATATTAATAGTATAGAAACATGATATATACTCAAGAATGAATAAAATATGTCATTATGTATGTGAGAAGTGGTGGTGGTGTTGCTGTTGTTGGGTTTATCAGGGCCACTGACAGCATAAGCCATACATATAGTGGTGGTGGTGGCAGCAGCAGAGGCCACCACCACTATTTACACTGAAACAATGTACATAATTTATAAATAAGAAATATTACACTTTAATTCATAAATAAAAAATATTTACACTTTAATTTATAAATAAGAAATATTTACACTTTAATTTATAAATAAGAAATATTTACACTTTAATTTATAAATAAGAAATATTTACACTTTAATTTATAAATAAGAAATATTTACACTTTAATTTATAAATAAGAAATATTTACACTTTAATTTATAAATAAGAAATACAATAAGAAATATTTACACTTTAAAATAAGAAATATTTACACTTACCTTGGAGGAGATGCTGGCATTGGTTTAGGGTGGTGGAATTACGCAGGCAGCATATGTTGTCAGTGGCCCTATATACCTGCAATAACATTGGAAGAGTTAGTTTCGTGCCGTCCTTTTTCTGTTGATTAAATGCATAACTTACTTGCTACACTGTTAATGCTACACTTTATCACTGGCTGGCGCTTATAACCTTTATCGACTCCAGCTACTTTAGTATCCAGGTAGACTCCAGGTCCAGGTAGACCTCCTCCTGCCTTATTGTCACCACTGATAAGATAAGAGATAAGATAAGATAAGATTTCGTTCGGATTTTTAACCCCGGGGGGTTAGCCACCCAGGATAACCCAAGAAAGTCACTGGGGTCCTTAATCTTGTCCCCCAGGATGCGACCCACACCAGTCGACTAACACCCAGGTACCTATTTGCTGCTAGGTGAACAGGACAACAGGTGTAAGGAAACGTGTCGAAATGTTTCCACCCGCCGGGAATCGAACAGAGTTCTTGCAGCTAGCCAAGGAGCCCTTGCTGGATCAGGAACTTGCATTTTGGTAGCAAAGTGTTCCATAAAGAGGACCGCTTTCTCTTGACTACTAGTAGAGGTGGTCCCATCCTGTCGATTTAGTGGTGGAATAAGTTCATCAGGCAGATTACCCTGTCTGTCCTTGACCAGGGACCACCAGGTTTTGGAGCCTACTCTTTCTGATGCTAACTTTCTTTTTGTGTCCATCTCCCATTTAGAGATGACCCACTTTTGAACTTCACCCATATGCCTACAGGCAAATTCCTGTTATAGGTAGTAGGATGTCTCTTAGACCTTCACCAAACCTTGTACTTAGCAGTAGCAGCCTCTCTACAACGAAAGCCAAACCAAGGCAGATCTGTAGGCTTTGTCACATACTGCTGGTGAGGGATGTGTTCTTCTTGTAGATTAAGGATGTGTCCAGTGAAGGCATTCACTTGGTTGTCAACATCCCCATGGAGAAGAGCATTCCAATAGGTGGTGGCGAGCTCAGAGCAAAGTGCTGGCCGTACGTTTTTACCATAACCATGTTGTGAGTGTGGACTCTTCACCTCGTTCTGTTGGGATCTTAAGTGTCATAAAAACAGCCTTGTGGTTACATGATCCAAAATAGCCGAGGGGTTGACAAATGACTATACTTTCTACCAGATCACTCACTACTGGGTCGAGGAAGGAACCAGAGATGTTAGCAGGGAAATCAACAAAGTTTCTCATGTCAAACACTGCAAGAAGGTCATCAAAGTTTCTCTGTATAAGATGTTTGAGGTCACCAACAATTATGATATATTGACAGTTGTGTTTAAGCAGAAGGGAGTCCATATTTTCCATTAGGAAGTTGATGGGGTCTGCATGTTGCCACTGAGGTCTGTACATTGCACATATTAGTGCAGAGGTACTAGTGTTTATGCATAGCTTGAAGAACATCAATTCAAGATGAGTAGGGATGGCAACATCAATGTGCTGGGCATATACACTTTTAGAGAAGCACACAACAACACCTCCTCCTTGCCCTTGCCTGTCTCTTCTCATCCATGAGGTGTAGCCAGTAATTCTTGCAAAATTTTCTGGAATCCTGTCGTCCAAAAATGTTTCAACAACAGCTTTCATGTCGGTCCAAAAATGTTTCAACAACAGCTATCATGTCAGGACGTCGAGCATTCACAAAACTGTGTGTGAGCTCTCCAACATTGTTAATAAAACCTCTAATGTTGGCCGGCAGGATGCTGATAGACTGGTTCCTCATGATGTGTTCAGCTTGAGGTGGTGGGTGTGTAAGGTGCCTGCCCTTGAGACAGGTAGGGCACCGAGGCAGCTGCTGAGATGTAGGTCTGTGGTCTTGCATAAGACACAAAACGACCTGCTGGACTGAGATAGGAGTAGCTGAGTTTGCTGGTTTGTTCTGAGAACAGGTCTCTAAACAGGTGATCCTGTCTGTCAAGTTCTTTTTTCTTCCGACACTGGTCCTTCTGATGTCCCCTCTTTTGCAGTAAGTGCACCTGGTATCTTGCAGGCAGTTGTTAGTGGTGTACCCCCTCTGGTGGCAGCACAGCAACAGTACTGCCTAGGCACCTGGGAGGGTGGACTCCTATTTGTTGCACCTCTTGTGTTTTGCTGCTGATTTATCTGCAGGTTCTGTCGCTGGTGAGCCTGATGATTGTGAATCTGATGAATGTTTTCCTGAGACTGTATTGGCAGGTGAGACGGCTGTAAATGTCGTCTTTTTCCTCCATGTCCTCTCCCACATCCTCTACCACGCCCCTTTACAGTTCTAACAGATGAGTCCCTGTTGTTCGCACTTTAGCGCAGCACCTGTTCAGGTGCAGTGATAGTCCCCTGATTATTAAATACACTAATCTCTGGTGGAGAAAAGCCTGACTCATTACTTGCAGATGAAGCACTGCTGCCAGATGTTGAAGTTGTGTCGACAGGGGTGCTTACAGGTGTAGGATCAGTGATGGTTTGTGCTGTGTCTGGTGTACTGGCATGTGCTGAAGCAGTGATGTCAGGCATAGGAGAGTTAACAGATCCAGTGCTTGCTTCATTGATGGGAAGAGGATCTGTTCCCTCTGTAGTGGTCAGAGGAACTGTGTTCGAATTCCCAAATGTAGCACTTTGAACTCTGTCAATCTGTGGAACCTTGGAGATGACAGAATTCCACCAGTTATTTACCCCTGAGTTAAGCTCAGTGTGGGACTTCCAGTCTTTGTCAATAGTGTCACCATCAGCTGAGCAGCTTATGTCACTTGATGTAGGTTTGCACTGACCTTCTACAATAGCTTGAAGGTTATCTAATGATTTGAGGAGCTCATGAAGTGCTTCCCTGTGATCGATTATCTTAGCTGCAACTTTACAACACAGCCCATGAGGGCAGTCTTGATCTTAGGACAAGAGTCCCTGAGGTAGTACTTCTGAACCTTCCTCTTGTGGCTCCAGGATTGTTTCCTAATATACCACAGGATTATGAATATCCTTCAATTTTATGAGATGTTCTACCTGGCTATAACAAAATTTAAAGTAAAAGGACACAAGTGCAACTAATGTGACATTTATTGTGGCAACGTTTCGCTCTCCAGGAGCTTTATCAAGCCATTACAAACAATACATGGACACAGAGGGTATATAAAGGCTCTGAGTGAGGTGCAATACTAGTGAGGTACCATTTCGATGTTCACTAGTGGTAGTAGTAGTAGTAGTAGTAGTAGTAGTAGTAGTAGTAGTAGTAGTAGTAGTAACAAAACCTACGGCAAACCAACATATGCAAACCTAACTATCAACTCAATCTTGTTACCAGGAACCATAGACACAGTGACAGCAACTTCCAGAAGGGTTATATACAGGGCCTTCTCACTGCAGCTTTATGTGAACCTTCATCTTCTAATCTTCCTAGAAGATACATCACTGCCCTTAAGGACCTTGCCAACGACCCCAACATTATCGTCACCACCGCCGACAAAGGAGGTGGAGTCATCATACTCAACACCAGTGACTACAACACTAAAATGATGGACCTTTTGAATGATCAATCTACATACGAACCCATCAGCACTCAACAGTGGGAGACGCTCACCAAAGACTTTCTATACAAAACCAGACAAATACTCAAACGCACTAGAGAAGGGAAGAAACTTCTGTACTTGTTACCAAGCAACCCTAAACCAGCACACATGTATGGTTTACCCAAGACCCATAAACACAATATTCCTCTCAGACTAATCACGTCAGGAATAGGCAGTGCTCCACACAAACTAGCCGGAGTTCTTGCCAAACATCTTTCCTGCCTTCTGGGGACCATCAGCCCCGCTCATCTTAAACACTCAGGCGACCTTCTCAACCGCATCCGTAACCTCTCCATCCGTAACAAGAAACTAAACAGTTTGGATGTGACTTCCCTCTTCACAAAAGTACCTACCAAAAAAGCCATCGAGGTTCTACGACGTAAAGTCAACCAGGACCTTAATCTTCCTTTACCTCCCGGAGATTTTGTTGACTTGATTGAACTCTGTGTTAACTTCAACTGTTTTTCTTTCAATAACAAGCTCTACAAACAAACTTACGGCATGGGAATGGGGTCCTCAATAAGTGCCGTCCTAGCCAACTTATACTTGGAACACCTAGAGTCCGAACACTTCGCCAACATCATCCCTTCAAGCGTCACTTGGTTACGTTACGTGGACGATGTCCTCGTAATAACTCCAAAACGTTTTGATGTACGGGATCTTCAGGCAAGGCTCAACGCAGTTGAACCAGCGATTCAGTTTACACTAGAAGAAGAGTCCAATGACAAGCTACCTTTCCTCGGCGTCCTCATTCACAAAGTAGACAACAACCTAAGATTTCAAGTTTATCGGAAACCCACCAATAAAAATGATCTCACACACTTCTATTCCAGTCAAGATACCAAGACCAAAAGAGGCATCATCATCGGGTTTTTCCTAAGAGCATACCGAATTTGTAGTCCTGAGTTTCTTGACGAGGAATGTACTTACATTCACCAAACATTCACTGAGTTACAATTTCCTTCTTTTTTCATCAAAGACTGCAAGAAAAGAGCTCTTCAGATCATCAATTCTCCACGCATCAACACCACTCCCAACAAAGTTATAATTCTTCCCAACAGCCAGGTTGCACTAAACGTCTCAAAAGTACTTTCACAAGCTAACACCAGAGTCGCCATCGCTTCTACCACTTCAATAAAGGATCTAACCAGGACAAAACCCAAGCACCACGAACCAGTCAATGCAGGAGTTTACACTATACCCTGTGGAGGCTGTGACAAGATCTACGTAGGTGAAACAGCAAGAAACCTCGACACCCGCCTCAATGAACACATTTACGCATGTAGGAACGACAACTTAAACAACGCCTGTGTACAACACCGAAATTCCACCAATCATCTCATGAAATTCAGAGACGCCCAATTAGTGATCAAAGAAACTAATTTCCGCACACGCAAGTGCCTTGAATCAGCACTGATCGCTGTTTCGAATACAATTAAACAAAACAACGGCAGCTTCACCATCTCTGAAGTCTTAGCAAGAATCCTCCTGAAAACAGTAAACCCTGCCATCACATAGTCTCTCCTGTTATACTACACAAGCACATTACAGAGAGTGAACACCGAAAAAAACCTGCCTCTTTCCAGTCTATATTTGTCCAACCTATTTTTATGTTACCCAAGTAATAGCTTTTATATCCTTTTACTCATGTACGAATTATTTGCTCTTCCATATTGTATTATTTTTGTTACTACTACTACTACTACTACTACTACTACTACTACTACTACTACTACTACTACCACTAGTGAACATCGAAATGGTACCTCACTAGTATTGCACCTCACTCAGAGCCTTTATATACCCTCTGTGTCCATGTATTGTTTGTAATGGCTTGATAAAGCTCCTGGAGAGCGAAACGTTGCCACAATAAATGTCACATTAGTTGCACTTGTGTCCTTTTACTTTACATATTGTCGGTAATTCTACCAACTTTATTACACTGTAACAAAATTCTTTTTCTAGAATGCACTTTGTGTGGCAGTAGTTGGAACAAGTAGGTTCCTTACATTTAAGAAGTATTGTGTCCCTAGTAGTATACCCACAAACACTGCAGTATCTACTGGGACAATAGCCAGATAGGGAAGATATTCTTGCTATTTTGCGATGTGAAGTCATCACAGAGGATGGTGGTATCGTGGGGGTGTTTATAATGGGGTGGGTAGTGAGGGACGGTGAGGACAGGCTGTGGGCCGGCAAGCTGGGAGTGTTACCTTCTCACTATCACTTAATAAACAGCTGTTTATATTATCCACGTTTTCACTACAGAAAGATGTTAACACAGAGACTTGTACAGCTGTACAAGTCATTGTAATAAAGCAGCCAGATGTTACTACATAGACCCAAAGAGACATAATATTAGATGCTCACTGTAAAGGCAATAGTGACGTCACTTCCTAGGCCTGCCAGTGTCCCGTCACCCTCATCACCCTCGCTCTCTTTTTTTTTTTTTTTTTTTTTTACACAGGGTTTGACAAGGTTAAGGATCCCTAGCTTTATTGACAGCTATTTACAGGTTAAGGATTCCTAACTTTATTGGCAAGCTAAAAGCTGTTACCTACATCAGCTCATTTGAAAGCATTTTTATTGTTATGAGACATACAAGTAGGGAACAGGATGAAGTTGGAGCCATCTGTGGGCCAGCATTTTCATTTGATCAACTGACGTTATCTCGTTGACATCATTATGCTGTACGAATGTGTTCCATACTCGAGTCATCCTGGGTATGTATGATCTCAGATGGAGTGATGTTCTGGAGAAGGGTACAGCCAAGAAGTTGCTGTTCCCCTTTCTGCCCGTCTTGTGCATAAAAGCTTGTTTTCACGCTGTCCTCGAAGTGGATCCAAGTGTGGTATTTTGACAATATTGGCCTTGTACAATAACAGTTTTAAAGGGCCCCCCACATCCCTCCTATGTTGAAGGCTCTGCTGAAATGACAGATCTATCCGGATGGGTCCAGGGCGAGAGATAGACGTCTTTTCTCTGTTCTCATTCTACTCTGTCAAGCAGTCGCAGATGAGAGGGGGGGGCAGGCAAACCAAGAAAGTGGAGCATACTCAAGGTGTGAGCGTACTTGTGCCTCGTACAGGATCTTGCAACCCCTACTGTCAAGCAGATGCGAGATACAGCGAAGTGCTGTAAGCTTCTGGCTGCCTTGTTTTGCAAGATTTACAACATGGTTCTTCATGGTTAGTTTTGGGGTCAAATTTCCCCCCAAGGATAAACAACTTCTTCTCCAGGTGCCAACATCGTCCCATTCATCCTTACTACTGCACCAGCATTACCATCATGGTGCCTAGAGACGATCATCATTTTGCGTTTTTCTCAGGTGCAAATGTTACTTGCCATCTATTTCCCCAAGCGATATAGCTCTCAGCTGGTGATTGATGTAGTTTTTAGAGCAGCTGCCATTTCTTCTCTTGGATAAGTGAAAGTCAGTGTACAGTCGTCTGCATATGCATGTGATTCGGGGATGAGATGAAGAAGGTCGTTGAAGTAGACATTCCATAACAGTGGCCCCCGCACACTTCCTTGTGGAACGCTTGCCCCAATAGGATCCCTTTTGCTGATTCCGTTCCATTGGGGACTACACTTAGAGATCTACCATGAAGGTAATCACTGAGGAGCCCATAGCGTAGAGCCTGCAATTCCCAGTGCTTGAAGTTTTGCTAAGAGGCCCTGGTGCCACACCCGGTCGAAAGCGCCAGCAATGTCCAGTGCTACCACACAGTGACTTTGGATTCATCCAGTGACTGGTGCCACTTAGTGGAGAGGTTTAACAACAGATCAGCAGCAGAGTAACCTTTCCTGAAGCCATTTTTGACGATCACAAAGTAGTGAGTGGTAGTCAAAAAAATCTGTCATTTGTATTGAGATTTATTGTCTCAAGGATCTTACCAGTGATTGACAGGAGTGACACTGGTCTGTAGTTGCTGATTTCTGCTCTGCTCTTCTTTTTGTAAACAGGGACTACATTTGCCTCTTTCCATGGAGAGGGCCATATTGCACTGTACTGGGCCCAGTGCTGAAAGATGCGAGTTTAGAGGTGCTGCTAGCTCGTCTGCACATCTTCTCAACAATTTTGGGGGCTCAACTTGTCTGGGCCCACAGCCTTTCCTGGTCAAGTGATTTAAGAAGGAAATGTTACCTCCTCCTGCCTTATTGTCCCCAAATGACATTTTTGACACAGTTCTTGCAGCTAGCCAAGGAGGGTCCTTGCGGGATCAGGAACTTGCATTTTGGTAGCAAAGTGTTCAGCAAAGAGGTCCGCCTTCCTCTTGACTACTAGTAAGGTGGTCCCATCCTGTCGATTTAGAGGGGGAATAAGTTCATCAGGCAGATAACCTTTGTCTGTCCTTGACCAGGGACCACCAGGTTTTGGAGCCTACCCTACCTGATGCTAACTTTCTTTTAGTGTCCACCTCCCCTTTTAGCAATGGCCCACTTTTGAACTTTCACCCATATGCCTACAGGCTTGCATGTGCAAGTTCCTGTTATAGGTGGTAGGATGTCTCTTATACCTTCGCCATGCTTTGTACTTAGCAGTAGCAGCCTCTCTACAACGAAAGCCAAACCAAGGCTGATCTGTAGGCTTTGTCACATATTGCCGGTGAGGAATGTGTTCTTGTTGCAGATTAAGGATGTTTTCCAGTGAAGGCTTTCACTTGGTTGTCAACATCCCCCTGGAGAAGAGCATTCCAGTCGGTGGTGGCGAGCTCAGAGCAAAGGGCTGGCCAATTACCCTCTTTCCCATAGCCAGGTTGGCGTGGGGACTCCTCACCTCGTTCTGTTGGGATCTTAAGTGTGGTAAAAAACACCCTTGTGGTCAGACGATCCAACGTAGCCGAGGGGTTGACAAGTTGACTATCCCTTCTGCCAGATCACTCACTACTGGGTCAAGGGAGGAGCCAGAGATATGAGTAGGAAATCAACAAATTTCTCATGTCAAACACTGCAAGAAGGTCATCAAAGTCCTCTGTATAAGGTGCTGGTTGAGGGCACCAACAATATAATATGTTGACAGTTGTGTTGTAGCAGAAGGGGGTCAATATTTTTTCCATTAGGAAGTTGATAGGGTCTGCATGTTGCCACTGAGGTCTGTACATTGCACATGCTAGTAAAAGAGGTACTAGTGTTTATACAGAGCTTGAAGAACATCATTTCAAGATGTGTAGGGGTGGCAACATCTATGTGCTGGGCATGTACACTTTTAGAGAAGCACACAGCAACACCCCCTCCTTGCACCCCTCCCCTTTTTCTCTCTCCTTCTCTCTCTCTCTCTCTCTCCCCTCTCTCTCTCTCCCTCTCTCTCTCTCTCTTCTCTCTCTCTCCTCTCTCCTCCCCTCTCTCTCTCTCTCTCTCTCCTCTCTCTTCTCTCTCCTCTCTCTCTCTCTCTCTCTCTCGCTATGTTAACAATAGATTTATGCGACTGAAATTTAGAATCATTATGTAATATCACATGACTATTTTAGTGGAAATTCAAGGTAATGGATGAAAAAAAAATGATGTGGGTGTCGCATGGCGTCGATACAACGCCAGAAGAATGACGTTTTTTATATGATGAAACTAAAACATTTAATATTAACAACGAGGCTCTATTACTTAGTAAGTTTAATGTTCCTAACATAAACTGGAACAATCTCTCTCATGGGATTAAGAGACAACCAGTTTCGCCAAAGATGTTTTCACAGTGATCCTGTGCCAAATAAGACTCCCTGTGGGTCAGGGGATAATTAACCTGACTGTTATTGCCAGCATCACGCAGTCCAACGTACGATCCACAGGCCGGCTGGTCAGGAACTGACTGGAGGCACTTACCAAGTTCCCTCTTGAAGACAACTGCAGGTTTGTTGTGTTTACCTGGGATTTAATTAGAGAGGATTTCGGGGATCAACGCCCCCGCGGCCCGGTCTGTGACCAGGCCTCATGGTGGATCAGGGCCTGATCAACCAGGCTCTTACTGTTGGTCGCATGCAAACCAACGTACAAACCACAGCCCGGCTGGTCAAGGGATCAACTTTCTAACCTAAGTTATCACTTCGGCTACTAGTGACAACAATATACTGGATCGCGGTCCGACCGCACACTGACCCACCACCTCCTCCTTCACCTCCTCCACCTCCTCCTTCACCTCCTCCACCTCCTCCTTCACCTCCTCCACCTCCTCCTTCACCTCCTCCACCTCCTTCACCTCCTCCACCTCCTCTACCACTGGTTTCCCTGGCAGGTGTTGTAAAAATATTGGGAAAAAATTATCATTAGAGAAAAGTTGATTAAATATTTTGAGGAAAAAATTCTACTAAATTGTAAACGTCAGTTTTTAGGTCAGCAAATTCCGTTGTCTTATTACAATGACGGAGGTTGCTCAAGAAGGAAGTGGATGGGCAGAATGTACTTACCGAGGCCTGATCATAGACCAAGCAGGGGAGGCGACGACCCCCGGAACACCCTCGAGGCCTGATCATGGACCAAGCAGGGGAGGCGACGACCCCGGAACACCCTCGAGGCCTGATCATGGACCAAGCAGGGGAGGCGACGACCCCCGGAACACCCTCGAGGCCTGATCATGGACCAAGCAGGGGAGGCGACGACCCCCGGAACACCCTCGAGGCCTGATCATGGACCAAGCAGGGGAGGCGGCGACCCCCGGAACACCCTCGAGGCCTGATCATGGACCAAGCAGGGGAGGCGACGACCCCCGGAACACCCTCGAGGCCTGATCATGGACCATGCAGCGGGGGCGACGACCCCCGGAACACCCTCGAGGCCTGATCATGGACCAAGCAGGGGAGGCGACAACCCCCGGAACACCCTCGAGGCCTGATCATGGACCATGCAGCGGGGGCGACGACCCCCGGAACACCCTCGAGGCCTGATCATGGACCATGCAGCGGGGGCGACGACCCCCGGAACACCCTCGAGGCCTGATCATGGACCATGCAGCGGGGGTGACGACCCCCGGAACACCTTCGAGGCCTGATCATGGACCATGCAGCGGGGGCGACGACCCCCGGAACACCCTCGAGGCCTGATCATGGACCAAGCAGGGGAGGCGACGACCCCCAGAACACTCTCGAGGCCTGATCATGGACCATGCAGCGGGGGCGACGACCCCCGGAACACCCTCTAGGTATCTAGTCTTTAAGAAAACTTTTGACGGAAATTCTATGAAAGATTTTTTTAATTCGGCATAATTATAAGAAAAATGAAAGGCATATTATCTCAATAAATAAATAAAAAATCCAAAGAGAGGAAAATGCAAACAGTTAAAAAGAGGAGAAAATTCCTTCAACAGGAAGGTAAGTTAAGGTAAGGTCGACGACCCAAATGATTTCTTCATGAATGAGCCTCAAAACTCCATAAATGTATGCCAGATTTCCGACATTACCCTAACTCCGATAGATTTCGAAAAAGCCATTGACAACATGCCTATGCACTCAGCCCCGGGCCCAGACTCATGGAACTCTGTTTTCATTAAGAACTGCAAGAAACCCCTCTCGCGTGCCCTAAGTACACTATGGAGGAGGAGCTTGGACATGGGTGAAATTCCACAGTCACTTAAAACAACGGATATAGCCCCGCTCCATAAAGGTGGCAGCAAAGCATTAGCTAAGAACTATAGACCAATAGCTCTGACGTCCCACATCATAAAAATCTTTGAAAGAGTGCTAAGAAGCAGGATTGCAAATCACCTGGATTCCCAAAATCTGCACAATCCAGGGCAACATGGGTTCAGGGCAGGTCGCTCCTGCCTCTCACAACTACTGGATCACTATGACATGGCCTTGGATGCACTGGAAGAAAATCAGAATGCAGATGTAATATACACAGACTTTGCAAAAGCATTTGACAAATGCGATCATGGCGTAATAGCCCATAAAATACGTGCTAAAGGAATAACTGGGAAAGTGGGGAGATGGGATCTTCAACTTCCTAACAAATCGAACACAAAGAGTAGTGGTCAACAGAGTTAAATCGGAGGCTGCCATAGTGAAGAGCTCTGTTCCACAAGGCACAGTACTCGCCCCCATCTTATTCCTTATCCTCATATCAGACATAAACAGAGATATACACCACAGCACCGTATCATCCTTTGCGGATGATACTAGGATCTGCATGAGGCTGTCATCTGCTGAGGACGCGGTTAACCTCCAAGAAGATATAAACAAAGTTTTCCAGTGGGCAACGGTAAACAATATGATGTTCAATGAGGACAAATTCCAACTACTCCGTTATGGAAAACTGGAGGAGATAATAACTAGAACAGAGTATACTACTGACTCCGGCCATACAATAGAGCGGAAAAAATAATGTAAGGGACCTGGGAGTAGTAATGTCTGAGGATCTCACTTTCAAGGATCACAACAGTGCCACGATCGCACGTGCAAAGAAAATGATAGGATGGATAATGAGAACTTTCAAAACGAGAGATGCCAAGCCCATGATGATCCTTTTCAAATCACTTGTTCTCTCTAGGCTGGAATACTGCTGTACATTAACATCTCCATA